>JAJIBD010002198.1:0-396150 GCA_021461705.1 Cryptotis parvus
AAAGAAAGAAAGAAAGAAAGAAAAGAAAGAAAGAAAGAAAGAAAGAAAGAAAGAAAGAAAGAAAGAAAGAAAGAAAGAAAGAAAGAAAGAAAGAAAGAAAGAAAGAAAAGAAAAGAAAGAAAAAAAGAAAGAAAGAGAGAGGCGGGGAGAAAGAACGAAAGAAAGGCACTTTCTTCAGACAGGCACTCTGAAGAAAAATAATGGAATTCCAAATTAAAGGCAGGATAAATGGTGAAGAAACAGCATTTGGATAAATACTAGTATGTGGTTTAATCATTATTTTTTTTTCTATTTGGGTCACACCCAGCGACACTCAAGGGTTACTCCTGGCTGTGCACTCAGGAATTACTCCTGTCAACGCTAGGGGACCATATGGGATGCCGGGATTGAACCTGGGTCGGCTGCATGAAAGGCAAACACCCTACCTGCTGGACTATCGCTCTGGCCCCCAATCATTATTTTTAATTAAAAATATATCAAAACACTTATACTGAAATCACCCAGAGGCATGTGCTAGGTGATTGGTAGGGGGTTGGGTGAGTCTTGAACACAGAAGCAGGAGTAGAACATGACCACCACTGGGTATGGTCCCCCAAACAAAAAATAAAGCTAAATTAAATACACGCAGTCAGGAGAATGACTGAATTCCTTGTGTGCAGGAGAACCTGAGTTCAGTCCCTGACCTAGATAGTATTGTGTAACCCCACAACTGTTAGGTGAGCCTGGGCTTGAGGGGGTTCTCTGAAAAGATATAAATGGAAAAATGTTTATTTTTGAATTCATGGACACAAATATTGATGCTTGCAGACTATTCAGTTTTGGGCATCAAACCAAGCCTCCCTATATAAACCATACTGTGAATGTGTTCAGTCCCTTAAATTCTCTTTTTGGCCTGGGAAAGATGACTTAATAATCCTTGAAGTATTCAGTCAAGAATCTGAAATGTGTCCAAAATTATACCTAGAGAAATATCTAATCACAGCTATAAAGTCAGCATTTCATAAAGTGTAAAACAAATTAGCAGTAGAGAATGACAGTTAAGCAAACAGTTATTACTAAGCATTTCTAAATTTACAGAATTAGAAAAAGAAGAGTGAATTAACAGACTTGAGTGAACTTCATTTCAGAGATGAGGTAGTATAGAAAGATGAAAATTCTTTAGATTTTTCTGTACTTCCAAATCCTGTATAAATCAATATAATTTGTCATTTTGTTAGTTGGAATCAAAGAAACATAAATGTTGTATATATTTGAAACAAAGTTCTTTAGACAATCACATTGCTTGTTTTAGAACCTCAGCAAGCTGTGCTCAGGGCTTACCTCTGGCTCTGTGCTGAGGGATGGTTGCCACGGGCTTGGAGGACCTGGTGGGATTCTGGGATGCAACTTGATTGGCTAAATGCAAGGCAAAGGTCGGACTTGCTGCACTATCTCTCCAACTCCTAGATGATTATACTACAAAAAGAAAAAGTTTTGGTTTATCAATGATCTCATTGTCATTATTAAATTCCCTATGTTTCAATCATAATAGGCACATAGACCGATATTAAACATCTTGTAAATGGGGCTAGAGTGATACCACAGCAGATAGGGCTTTTGCCTTGCATGAGGCTGACCTGGGTTCGATACCCAACATACACTATGGTCCTCTCAGCACTGCCAGGAGTAATTCCTGAGTGTAGAGTCAGGAGTATCCCTGAACATGGCCGGGTGTGACCCAAATAGCAAAAAAGAAAATATCTCATAAATGAATGATGCAAGATATAGATGCTTCTAAGAGGTATTAGATAAAATAGCTTGTGATTTATTCAAAGAGCCTGCCATTATAACTTATGCACAATGTAGAGCTGTTGGATGACAGGCTTAGCTAGCTTGGGAGCTTTGCTCCACAGCTTAATCTATTTACATGTTCTTAATCTAAGTTTCATTCTAATGAGATCTCTCTTCTATGTAAATACTGATAGAGGGTGTGGCAAGTTACAGAAGTCACCTTGACTCTGTATAACTTCCAACTTATTATTATACATCTGCTAAGAGTTCTGTGTTATCTAGATTGGGCACAGCTCCTATTTATACCCACTACACTAATCGTGGGACAGTTAGAATTTATCAGGAGACTACCACCCTGCCTACATTGAGAGTATTGTTTAAGTTTATAGGAAGGATCATACAGTTTGCCCTCAGGCAGGCGAGTGTGACCCTTTAAGTATACAGAGAACAAGATAATCAGATAATAATAAGCAGGACCTAGTGGGTAACATCTCGATTACATGAAACCCATGAAATTAAGATGTATTACTTTATACCAGCCCCCTCTATCTCTCAGTATTTTACATAAGAGATGATCACCGAGGAAGCAATTAGTCCTTGGCATATCCCTTTGTTTATACCTATAGGTATAATTGGATATGGCATCACCATTCTATACTCTTCTACTATCTAGAAGCTGTTTAGGGTTCTTTGTTGACAGGACCCTCCCTATCAACAGTTAGGATTACTTTGGTGTATATAAGGGGACTGATTTGAGGCACTTGCCCTTTTTTGGGTAGGACTCCTTTCTAGTAGGATCCTCTTTGGTGGGAGACTTGGGCTCTCTTGTATGGTCTAAGTTCTGTCCAGAGCTAGATTTCTTTCATTATATTGGATTGCGTGGTAGAGCTTTTGTACTATTAAAAGCCTTTTTTGGAACTGGGCCGGACTCATGAGTTTTCATCCATTCCCCGGCGGCCTCGGAGGCAGAAGAGAACTTCTGTCCTGATACTGTTGGAGACTCCAGTGGCTCCCCGACATAGAGCATATTTTCATATGTAGCATATACACTACTCTGTGTGAGCTCTGTCACTCAATAAATGAATGGCTATTTCCTGATAATCATATCTCTGGATATAGCTATTATCTGAAAGTTTGATATTCTCTGATATTTATAGTTTGTAAACATTTCATGCCTGCAATTTTTTTGGTAGTCTCAGAAACAGTTAAATATGCCATTTGTTATCTAAATTTTGTGGTTAATATAAAAATTAGTAAAGAATCAAAGAATTCAATAATTACTTTTCTTAAGGATAGAAATATAATATGGATTCCAATAGAGAATACAGAAATGGTACATCCAAATTAACATCGTCATTCTTACTTGGTATTAGTTGTGGAGTGATGCCACGCAATCTTTTAAAGTATAACTAATTGGGAGCCGAGCCATAGTCCAGCAGGTAGGGCATTTGCCTTGCACACGGCAGCCCGGGGTTTGATTCCCTGGCATCCCATATGTCCTCCAAGCACCACCAAGAGTACTTCCTGAGTGCAAAGCCAGGACTAACCCCTGAGCATTGCTGTATGTGATCCAAAAGGAAAAAAAATTAAATTAAATATTACTAATTTAACAATAGTGTTTCTATTTCAGATCTTATATTTATTGATTCTCATGGTTAAGTGTCTACAAAATAATCAGAATAGAAGCTCTGTTTTTATTTTTGTAGAGAAAGGATTATTTCTACAATGTGTAGAATCAAAATCCCATCTTATTCTGTTCTGTGGGTCCATATAGAAAGTTATTTAGAGGATAGTGAATGTGTGTGTTGTTGCTGCTTATGCACGTAATTAAGGCTATAGTACAACCTTTTTTTAAATTACAATTCATTAAAATCTATAAGTCGCTTTTTAAGCAAACTACCATCAAAATCAGTTTATAGGACAAAATGTTTCTGTTGTGAAACTATTGCTTCTTCACATTGAAATCTTTGGTAATGATGTACAGTATCCTTAATGATATCTTCACTGTAAATAAGTCCATATTTATCATAATAGCTATATATAATAACCAGTATAGACAACATTGACGATTCTTAGTTTATTCTTATTTTATAGTGCCTTTGAGTCTAAACTATTACATCAAATAATCATTTATCTTACCTAAATTTCCTAAGAGAAGAAATGTTAAAAGAATAATAGATTTCATCTTTCTTTTCACAATGAGAAACCTCCATTATGCCTTAATAGTCTATAATAGTCTTTATTTGAAATGTTAATTTTAACAGATCTAGTGTAATAAAATTAATAAATGTATGTGTAAGCATTTAAAAGTAATATTGAAAAAAATATTAGTGTTTAAGATCCTCAGACCTCATTAGCAGCATATATTTTCCAGGATGAATTTCTTCTATATTTAAACTTCATTTTTCAATAGCAAGAGTATATTCAAAGAAGGGACATAGTAAACATGATGTTATATAATAGGAAATTAAACAGCTAAACATTTATTTCCCTCTTTTATTCCATCCACCATGAATCCATTCACATCTTTGTCCTTTGAATACATTAAAATATGATTTTGGCCTTTTTTAAGAACAAGTAACATCTTGGACCACACTTATTGTAGATCTAATTCATCAAAAGTAATATTCACATTTATTTTGATTTCTCTAAAGATGTTAACTGAAGGAAACATACAGTTTTTTTCTTAACCATATTATTTACCAGGCTATGGATTATAAGATGGTAATGCTTTGGGGTTGCAATTTAACACCTTTTGAAAAGTATATCTACCATCCCATACCCTCTGCTAAAATTTCAATAGGGAATGAATAAAATAGGATTAGAGAATACTCCCACAGCATATGTTTCTATTGTGGATACCACTGTGAAAATTGCTAGATTTAATTTCTAAAAATGCTGTTTTTAGGCTTAGACCTCTGGTAAAAAAAAAACTGTCATGAGTCATTCCGTTTCCATGATTTTTTGGAAATCATGGAGTTTTCCTACAAAAATCTTGTCATATAGCAGGTGTCATTAAAAGATAATTTCTGTCATGTATAAGGTGTTGAGAGACAGACATGGGGCAGAGCTGCTACTGGCTCTCACTGTGCCCAGCCTCTCATGAGGTGCCCAGGAGGGATGGCAGGTTCTAGCCCTGGCCCGCCACCCCAGCAGAGCCTCACAAGCCAGACGACCCCCCCCCACTCCATGAGGACCTTCATTTTCCAAATCCGGACTTTCCCTTGTCAGAACTCAACCCAGCAGACCAGCCTATCACAGCCCGGCTCATCGAGATTCACCCTGCTGCAGTCTTTTTACTTCAGCCCAGGTATGCTGATCCAGAGACAGACATGGGGCAGAGCTTCTACTGGCTCTCACTGTGCCCAGCCGCTCAAGAGGTGCCCGGAAGGGATGGCAGGTTCTAGCCCTGGCCCGCCACCCCAGCAGAGCCTCACAAGCCAGCTGACCCCCCACTCCATGAGGACCTCCATTTTCCACATCCAGACTTCCCCCTCATCAGAACTCCATAAGCAGACCAGCCTATCACAGCCCGGCTCATTGAGATCTACCCTGCTGCAGTCTTTTTAATCTGGCCCAGGTATACTGATCCAAAGACAGACATGGGGCAGAGCTGCTACTGGCTCTCACTGTGCCCAGCTGCTCATGAGGCACCCGAGAGGGATGGCAGGTTCTAGCCCTGTCCCGCCACCCAACAGAGCCTCACAAGCCAGACAACCCCCACTTTATGAGGGCCTCCATTTCCACATCCGGACTTCCCCCTGGTCAGAACTCCACCCAGCAGACCAGCCTATCTCAGCCCGACACGCACGCAAGTGGTCACGCAGTTTATCAATAAATGCTGGATTTTGAGATGACTACAAGAGTTTGCTATCCGCATGGCAGAGCCTGGCAAGCTACCCGTGTCGTATTTGATATGCCAGATACCAGTAACAATTATAGACCTCATTCCCATGACCTGATGGAATGGTTTGAGGCTCTTTATGTTTCTGGAGCAAGCAGGTGCCCTTGGGCTCTACTTGCATGAGACAGGTCATATGGAGATGTTACTGGTGCCCGCTCGAGCAAATCGACGATGAATGTGAAGACAGTGATACAGACAGTGATAAGATGTTATCTTTGAAGATTATTTAGCATAATAACCATATACCAGAGTACTCTAATTATAGACTTTTATGAAAATTGTGCAAGAAGGTTATTCGCATGCCAGGAAATAAGATACCAGTGGATTTTCTCATACCTCTAAAATGTCCCATGGTACAGATGTTCTAGTCCATTAGAAAGCAAAAATACATGCTTAATGAACGTTCTATATATAGATGCCACAGAAGAGCGAGGGCAGATTACTTGAAAATAATATAATTTGGAGATGAGAGGGGTAAGACTCTTGCTATGCTTTCAGCTGAGCGTAGTTATACCTCCGTTACCACGTTTGACTCCCTAACCATCGGTTGAGATCACTCCTGAGCATAGAGCCAGGAATAGCTACTGAAAACAGAGCCAATAGTGGCCCTCGAGGCCCCTGATTAAAAAAATTATAATTTTTAGCAAATATGGCTTTTAACTCTTCTGTTTTCCATTTGGTTATATTGTGAAGTGACCCAACATTTTACAGCAGAAGCCTGAGGAATATTACTCCTTATCAGTAAGCCATAAAGTGTGCTAGCTAATGAGTAAGCATTCATTCACAGAACATTTGCCTCATTCTTTAACATTCTCAGAGCCAGGTCATTTTGGGCGCATGCCTAGAATAAAAAATTCCAATTATGAGACAGTCCTATCATGTTAAATTATGTCTGTCACCACTACACATGACTTTGTGAGGAACACTCCACAGCACTCCTAGTGAGATCAATTCCATCCAAAATGAAATTCAACATTGGAATCCCAAGGAAAAGAACCACTTCACTCCACGCGACCTTCCTCAAAGTATTGCCTTTTCCTCAGCCTCAGAATGCTTCCTCGGTCCATGCATGCAGTTCCTTTCCTCCCTGCACTGTCCATGACTTGTTCTGTCTCTGTGATTTTGTTACCTGTTGACACATCTGGAAACAAGTCACTGTATTCCTTCCCTGCTTAGTATAACTGCTACACCTAAGGCATTAACTAGATTATGCTTCACAACATTGATTCCCCACAATGTTTTCTTAAATTAAGACTTGGAGAACAAAAGCTTTAGTTCTTATAATCAACAGTTAATGACTTGGGAAACTACAACTTTAGAAATAACGTCCTTTGTCATTTCATGTGTCTGAACATGTTCTGAGTGGGTACAGATATTCCAGTTCTTGTCATCAGGAGTCAGGTTTGGAAGCTTGGAAAATAGAGATCAAGTGTCCACCTCCTGAAAAGACTCTATAAGGGCAGGGAAAGGAGGGAATCACTCATTCTGATTGTTCTAGTTTCCTGTAGGTTTTGAATTCAGAGCGGTGCTGCTAAAACTAAGCGATCGCTTGATCACTTGATCACTTGACATCCCGTTATTCATCGATTTGCTTGAGTGGGTGCCAACAACATTTCACATGCCAGTGTAGCCCAGTGGCATCTGCTTGCTCCAGGAATACGAAGGGCCTCAAACTATTTGTTCAGGGTCTAGTCGAAGAAATCTGACGATCTTGTGGTGGGAGGCCACGTGATCTTTTGACCTCCCATGGGATCCAGTCTAGAACCAGACTCTAGACTGGATCCCATGGGAGGATGAAGTGATACATTTCAGATATTTATGTTATTTTTCTTGAGCTGTGTCATGTTCTGGAGTTGAGGCAGAAATCCAAATGACGGGGGCCGGAGCAATAGTCCAGCGGTAGGGCCCTGTACGCAGCCAGCCTGTGCCGGCTCGGGTTCGATCCCCAACATCCCATATGGTTGCCCGAGCACTGCGAGGAGTAATTCTTGAGTGCAGAGCCTGGAGTTACCCCTGAGCGCTGCCAGGTGTGACCCAAAAAACAAACAAAGAAACAAACAAAAAGAAATCCAAATGACGAAGACCAAATTTTTCCATTCTCATACCAGAGTGAGTCTCTGTCCATCACATGATTACCAGTGTTGGAAAAATTACTGAATGATACTGTACAACTGTAGTTAGAAAATAAATGTTGTATCTAAATGGTTCTTGAAACTGTACTATCTGCTGTCATTCTTTGTAAAAGGTTATTTTTGCACGCATCTGAGTGGCTTGATATCAGTTAAATGTCAGCCACTTGGAAGGCAATCGCCATATGTCTTGTACTGTCTTCCCTTCCCTTACACACCTCTCTTGTTAGTATCACTTAGAAAATCACTCATAAAGTTCTGGTCTCCATACCCTATAGAGGGGAATGCAGCCTGTGTTCCACCCAGGAATCAACTTTGAGCCAGTAGATAATGTGCCATAGAAGTATTCATATGAATACTTTGGAGGGTCATTTTCTTGTTTCTGCTGACAATTCCTGATCACACTGTAATTTTGTTGCTTCCAGCCTTCTCATTTCCAATTATGCCACCTATTTGAAAATGTTGAAGTAGATATCAAGTCTGTTTTGACTGTCTTAAAAATAGTAAATTCCACAAGCCTTTGGAAACATGACTAAATTATTTGCAATGATGAATAAATCTCATTGAAGTATAAAATTGATTTTTCCAGGTCAACACAGTGCAAACAGTATATTGCTTTAAAGTGCTTCCTCAACCCAATTTAAATTGGTCTTATTAACATCACCCCCACCTACATCATGGGCATGATATTCTCAGTGGTCATTCTACACTGATTGCTTGACAAAAGCGTTTCTCAGGGTTTGTTAGAGACGACTGCTCCGATAAAGTTAACTCACACACAGGATTGCATCCCAGTTATTCTTAGAATACACAGCTTAATTCTTGACTATTAATTGACTTTAATCAGTTCCCCTGATTACTAAAGAAAGTAAAGGAGATAACTCTGGAGAGAAGACAAAAGAAAAAAGGAAGGACATTTAGAGGGGAACAGCCTCGAGTACAATAATAAGAACCTACTGTGAACCGTTCCCAGCACTCTGGGTAAAAATTCCAAGAGGTCACTGAAAGCCATTCCCTGAGGATGCTGCCAGATGAAGCATCTTTCCAGATGCATGTGTGCAGGGAGAGACATGCCAGATGTAAAATTTCACACCATCTGACTGAACATCCCCCATCCCTCAGAGTATAAATAAACGAATTCAAGGTTACTGGCAAATTGGGACTATCCAGATGGTCTCAGAAGACAGATAATTGATAAAAACGGAAGGGACCATTATTCTGTATATTCTTTTCATGTCAGCTTTTCACATACATGTTTATTGAACAAACTGGTAACACTAAAATAAGGAATCATCTCCACCATACCCCACCATGCCACACTGATGTTTAAACTCATGATAGTCCATCTCCTTTTTCAGCCGGGTATACAGGTAGTTTTGGAGGCAAAGTCTAGAGCTTTTCTGATGGTCAGAATTTTTTTAATTTTATTTATTTTTAAATTTATTTATTTTTTGACAATTACAAAAATGTGCATGTTTGGGTTTCAAGCCATACAGTGTTCCAGCACCAATCCCTCCACCAGTGCCCACCTCCCACCACCAATGTCCTCGATACCCTCCCCCCCCTAGCCTGCCTCCGAGGCAGGTTCTCCATCTCTTTTCTCTCTCTTTCTCTCTCTCTTTCTCTCTTCCCTCTCTTCCATGTTGTGGATTGTAATAGACTTTTGACAATTATTGGTTCACTGTTCCTTTCTCTGTCTTGCCTAACCTCTGCTCCCACATATTTGTGGTAGTTTCCACTTTTGGCGAGACCTCCTGATCCACATTTCATTTCACTTGACCTTGGATATTGGTATCATAATATGTATATATAGTTATGTCATTCAAATAAATGCAGTCATTCTATATCCATCTCTCTCCTTCTGGCTAATTTCACTCAACATGTTCCTCTCCATGCCCATCCATTTATAAGCAAATTTCATAACTTCATTTTTTCCTAACAGCTGCATAGTATTCCATTGTGTAGATGTACCAAAGTTTCTTTATCCAGTCATCAATTTTCAGGCACTCTGGTTGTTTCCAGATTCTGGCTATTGTGAATAATGCTGCTAAGAATATAAAAATAGGGATGGTGTTTCCGCTGCGTGTTTTCGGCTTTCCAGGGTATATTCCCAGGAGTGGTATGGCTGGGCCAAATGGGAGTTTATTAACATTCTGCTTTAAACATGCTGAAATAGGTCACTCTTCTGGGCCACAGCACTATTCAAGCAGATAGCATGCTTGCTTTGCACACAAGGCCAATGCAGATTTGAGCTCAGTCAGTGTCTATAGTCCTCCAAGCCTGCCAGGATGTGGTCCACGACAAAGAAAATGAAATGCTCAGTCTTCATCAGTATGTGCATTTTTCTTTCCATTCCATTTTTCCAACCAAAATTAAGCTAAACCTGATTCAGGTCTAGAGATTGTCATCCAAGGTGATAGGTGCCATTTGTTGCTTCAGTAACACTTATTCTTCCTTCCCTCCTCTGCTGTCTCAACTGGAAAGGAACTTTCATAGGATAACGCCAGAGTTCTTCCTCTTCAGTCTGTCTGTGCAGTGACACTGAGCCTCCTGCATGATTGATTTCTGTCTCAGGCACAATTTGGAACATCTTCCTGAATGTTTCCATGGTGATCTCCCGCAGCAGTTTATGGCTTCATATCCCAAGGAGAGATGACTTAGCTCTAATTTCCTCTTTCTAGTGCTCCGTCCTAGAATGCCCCTTCTGATGGAGTCAACTTTCCGCTTTGATGAGTGTAACGCTGAAGAGGGTTCACATCCTTGTCGTTGTGCTCCTCTTTTGGTGTGTCCTTCTGGATGAAGAACTAAAAACACTTGCATCTCACCCTTTTTAACTCGCTTCCTCTCTTGGACTCTTCTTTTCCAGGGACCTCAGCTTTACGTTGTCTTATTTCAAAGGCAAACATTAAATCCAGCTGGAGCTGGATTTAAACATAAGTGTGGATTGAATTGACATAGCCTAAGACCAGAAAGCAATAGCAAAGAATTTCCATATTAAATTGTGCTTTTAGGGTTGATAAGAGATAGTACAAAAGGGAAGTCATTTGCCTCACAAGCTGCCAACCCAGATTATATCCTAGCCATCACGTATGGTTCCTGTGCAGCACCATTAGTGATTTCCTGAGCACAGAGCCAGAATTAAGCCTTGAGCACAGAGCCAGAATTAAGCCCTGAACACAACTGGGAATGCTGTTCCACCCCACCCCTCGCAAAGAAAATAAACCCTTAAAATTTGTTATAAAACTTCAAGAGTCCCCAAATGCATGATTAAAATGACTGATCATCCATTTAATAAGAGTTCCCATTCAGCATTTGTGTATATTTATATTCTCTTAACTTTTCCCAGTGGTTTATCTTGCCATTTTTCTGTTTATGATTATCCTGTTTATATTATCTTCTCCCTTTCTTTACCCTTCTTTCTTCAGTTCAGAAACTCCCTACAAGCTGGTTAACCACACATTTATATATATATATATATATATATATATATACACACCATTTATATATATGCCATTTATATATATACAATTTATATTTATATACTATATATATACCTTTTAACTCTATAAACATCTAAACAGTATCTGTGAACTTTATCCTTCATTCCCAAATATGCTGCCAAATCTGTCTTCTTGCTGCCAACTCTGTCTTCCTGCGTAAAAATGTGATGTTTAATTTGACGATTAAAATTGTCCTTATTTTTATTTTGGTGTGAGGAAAAATGCAAGTGTTTTGTGTATTCTGTTTAGACCAGTTTTTTTCTTCCATGTCTTTTCGTTGGCAAAATGCAGTTCTGTGCCCACAGTTGGCATTTTCTGTTGAGTTATTTGGTTTTTTTATGTGCTTTGGTTATTTCTTACTGACTTGGAAATGACTTACATACTCAGTTAGTTGACTTTTCATTTTATTCATGGTTTCCTTTACTGTGAAGTTACTTTTCAAATGTGGATATAATCCCACATGCTTTTGTGTTCATTGATTTTGTGTATCTATAGAATCAAAAAATCCCATCATCAGGATGATAATATCATTGGTTAAGGTGATAATACTTTTTTGGTTCAAGCAGTTTCATGATTTGAGGTATTACATTCGATTATTTAATGAAGTTTGAGTTATGTTTTTATGTACTGTATAGCATAGTTCACCAATTTCACTATATATGTATATATGGTTTCCAATTTTTCCAGCACCATTTATTGATATGACTGTTCTTTTCCCATTGTACATTCTTAATTTTTGCAAGGATAAATTAATTGACCATATATTATTGTGTTTACTTTTGTACTTTACTTTCTGTTCACTTGAGATATGCATCTATTTAATTCCAATACTCATAATTTTGATAAGCAGAGTTACAGTATAGTTTGAATAGAGAGCTCAGTTACTTTATTTTTGTTCTTCATAGGCTACATACTTTTTTAATGACGACATGAATTCAGAATTTTGTTCTTCTAAGAAAGTGACATTTATTGCTTTGATAGGATTTTATTGGATGATAAGTTACTTTGGATATTATTAATATCTTAACATTACTATGTTATTGCAGTACTATGTAGTACTTTTAATTTTGTGACTCCTTTTATTTCTTTACTACTATTTTAAGTATATAGTATCTATTAACTTTTGGTGAGAATTATTGTTCACTTATTTTCTTACATTTGATACAATTATAAATGAGATTTGTATTACTAAATTACACTTTGTTAATTAGTGCAGATAAATGCATTTTTATTTCTTATTTTGTGAGTTGAGAATTCCCTGGATTTGATTTCCTTAATGATAAGGATATTTGGATGGAATCTTTATAATTTATGTGTTATGATGCCGTTTCTTTTTTGAGGTTTCCTTTGTTTCTTTCAAATGTATTTCTTTTATTTCACTTTCTAGCCTAATTGATCTGTCTAGAACTTCAATACCAAGTTCATTTTCTTAAAGTATGAAAATAGATATCCTTATCCTGCTACTAATCATAGAGGAAAAGCTTTCAGCTTTTTACAATTAAATATGATTTTAGCTATGGAATTGTCATGTATAACCATTATTATGTTGAATAATTATGTGCTGAAAACCCCTTTCAGAATGATGAGGTTACAAGTCATGTTGGATTTTAAAAATGAAAACAGTAATTCATATACCAATTGAATTTTGTCAAAGTAATTCTATAAAAATGAGCCAGGATGTTATTATCCATATCTAACAAATGCTATTTGTGAAACAACACTTTTAAATTATTTATTTTTGAGTAAGTACTGCACAATCAAGTTATATAAGTTGAAAAGGAATTATTTATATACCAACTGCATATTTTCTGTCTCTCTGTAAAGATATAAACATATTTACTAAATTTTAACTTGTAAAACTAATTACAATTATAACATTTTCCAGAGTAGCCAGCAATAAGTCAGATATAGAGCTTATAGTTTCCAGAACACTCAGAAAAATGATTAAAACTAATAGCATCAAACCTAATCATTGTAAATTAACTAAATATTTTGATGAGGGCAAAGTTGTATAGTATAGTTTTTTTAAATCCATATAAATAGTTCAAATCAATATAAATATTTTTCATAAGAAGTATAATTAAAATTCAATGAAATGAAATTTTATGTTGCACACTCACACATATTCTTTAACTTTATACAGAAGTTCAGAACACAAATTTTAGGCAAGCAAAAGCCATATAGTAAATTTGAAAAGTAATTTAACTATTATTTACACTGCAATGCCTGGCAAGCTTCCTGTGTTTTATTTGTTATGCCATAAACTAGTAACAATTATGGACCTCAATTCCATGACCTGAAATATGGTTTGAGGCTCGTCCTGTCCCTGAAGCAAGCAGATGCCTTTGGGCTACACTTACTTGCGACAGGAGGTATGGAGATGTTACTGGTGCCCAAGCGAGCAAATCGATGAACAACAGGAAGACAGTGATACAGTGATACAGTGAATTTAACTATCAGAGTGCACAAAGAGCAATGTAATTAATGTGTAGTGTATAGTCAGATCATATAACAAATGATATAAAAATAGTTTGGGGAGTATAGTTTGGTTGGTGTTAGAGATCCATAAGACAAAAACCTTCTTGGATTTGGGACCACACATAGATGGTACTCTGGTTTTCTAGATGGGTGACAGAGTTCCTGATAATGCTCAGGAGACCATATGCAGTGCTGGGGATCAAACTGAGATATATGTGTGTGCATGTGCATTTGGTGTAAAGAGTAAGAAAAAATAAAACATTTTTCAAACCTGACTTCCTCACCATGTATTGGAACATGCCCCTCTTCCCTAAAAGGGTCGACGTTCTTTTGCTTAAAAGCATTTTTCCCCATAGAACACATCCCTTTCTACCTTTCATCCACTGAGTCCTTTCCTGACTATGATTCTTGCATTTGGTATTTTTTTTCTCGTAGGACAAAAGGTCCTCATTTTGTTAATTATCATCCACTATTCAGAACAGTCTCTGGCAAGCAGTACATGCTGGATAAATATTTATCAAATGACTTGAAGGTATTGGATTTTGACCTAGTTTGCATCAGGATTAATCTGTAGACTGTTTGTGAAGTTAGGGATAATTATTCAGTAATTATTTCCCTTTTAGGCATATATTAATTTCTGTTACTTTAAGAACAAAAACATCTACTCATAATCCATGGAAATTATTGAATTTACTCTTGAACAAATGGGATTTTAGGGGCATTACAAATGTTCAGATGAAAATCTACACATAAATTAAAGTTGCTTATGAGTCAGACCTCCATGTACTGCGGGCTTTCATCGGGAGAGCTGATCAATATCTGCAATTGTTGACCCTCAGGATACAGAAGCCAGGCTTTGAAAATGCGGCTACATAGACCTGAACCTCTGCCATCCACACCTGCCTTTCTGAAGGCTCAACAGCAGTTCATACAATCTTCATAACATCTCTATTCACTGCACAGCTACTAAATGTATGAGGTCTAAATATCAGTAACATACAGTACAGGGAATATGTGCTATGTGCTTTATTTAGTTAGGTTTTACTTTTAAATAATATAGCTAATTTCATTGAAAAGTTGGTTTCTATGAAGTGAGAGGATTGAGTATAAGACATCAATGTAAAAGACAGAAATCTGGACATGGAGCTGATATTCTATTGATTTGACAGAAGATTATAGGGACATATTACCCAAAAATTCTACAAACACAAAATCTGTGTGGAGTAATCCTTGTTGAGACCCTATAAAATAGGCCAGAAATTTAGTATCCATTTTTAATGTGAGTTGTTACAGCAATGGGATAATAATTTATTTTCTAACTTTAGTCTCATTATTGGAAAATGGAGTGATTGCATCTATTCAGTGTTTATATTATTATATTAAGTGAATCAACATGAATATCATTAACAGGAGAAGGTCAATGTTTTGGGTATCCTTCAAATTGTACTATTTTGTATACTATATTTTTAGTTTTGAAATATTTTGTTTATCTCCTCATGTTTCATTCCTAGAGAATAGAATCAGTCTATTATAGGAAGTATGTTAGAATTTATTAGTGTAAGATGCTATAAAGTCACATAATGAACACATGATTTTTTAGTTATGCTTTCAAGTTTATAAAGATTACCACTTATATCATATCATTGTTGGATAATCTTTATCTGGAGTTATTTTTTAATCCTCTGATAAATAAGAAACTAAAGGAATACAAGTATTTATCTTGTATTGTTGCAGTACTAAAAATATACTATTGTTTCCATTTTCTAAAATTAACAAAATGATTATTACCAAAGATTGAAGGAATTCTTTTATAAGAGCTGCCACATTATTTCTGAAAATTCTTAACTTTTATTCTTTTGAGTGTTGATTTACTTTGTCATTCTGAAAAAAATATCATGTGATTTCCCATTTAGTAAATTGTCAGTTTCAAACCTATTTTTAAACATCAGGTTTATACAAAATGCATCCATAGTACCATGACTCTTTTATAAGCTAACCACATTGTATGCAGACTCTTAAATTTACATTACGTATTAAAGAGAAATAAAATTCTCTGCACAGCATTTTCAAGTTTTATCTATTTATTTTTGTTTTGTTTTTTAAGGCAAACATTTGTATTCTTTTCTTTTTGTAAATTGCATTATGCCACCATGAGGCTGACTATTATAAAGCTGTTCATGATTGGGTTTCAGTCGTACAGTGTTCCAGCACCCAGCCCTCCAGGAATCTGGCTGGCTGTGTTTTGCATTACACCCTACTGTACTCAGGGCTTATTCCTGACTCCTCGCTGAGGGATCACTCCAAGGAGGGCTCAGGGAACCACATAACGTCCTGAGGGTCAAATAACCCAGGTCAGATATGTGCAAAATAAACATGTCAACAGCTTTACTATATGTCCAGGCTTATTAACTTACTTTTATGGAAGTTATAAAACAACCATAAATGTATACATGTAAAGAGATTACTGCTAAAATAAAGATGCTTGACTAAGTGAAATATCAGTATAAATAAGTTTCTTATACAGCAGTACTTCTTTGAATAGAATAACCTATTCTGACTTATCTGTGGTAAAACAACAAAGCTATATCTACATTTTAGTGTTTGCCCAGACATACTTCAAGTTACATTTCATGAAGTTAACTATGAAAAATGTTTTAAATGTTCTTTTTTCTATATAATAGAACTACATAAAATTCTCTCTCTCTCTCTATATATATATATATATATATATATGTGTGTGTGTGTGTATATATATATATATATATATATATATATATATATGTCACACCCAGCAATGCTCAGGGGTTTCTCCTGGCTCTGCACTCAGGAATTACTCCTGGTGGTGCTCAGGGGACCTATGGGATGCTGGGAATCGAACCTGGGCCGGCATGTGCCGGCCGCATGCAAGGCAAATGTCCTACCCACTGGACCATCGCTCCGGCCCGAATTTTCTCTATATTGTAATCCCATCTTACCCACTTTACTGTAGACTCATTTTCTACCAAATTGCATTGGCTCTTTTATGTCCACCAACAGATTAATTGTAATGTTTGAGAAATTAAATTATTCATCCTTTACTTTGTTTATTCTGTATAAAATTAGGCTAATTCAGTTGTGCATTGTATATCTTGATACTTGATTGCTTGAATCCCATTCTCCATCGATTTGCTTGAGTGGGCACCAGTAACATTTGGACCCTATCACGTGCCAATGTAGCCCAATGGCATCTGGTTGATTCAGGAATATGAAGAGCCTCAAACTGTTCCTTCAGGGTCTTGAAAAAGGAAGTCTGACCATCTTGTAGGTGGGCGGCCACGTGATCTTTTGACATCCCGTAGGATCCAGTCGGTAACGGCTCTAGTCCAGTGGTCGTCTCTAAATTGCATTACAAGTTCAGCCCATCTGATTTTCGATGCCTTGGCAAACGAGATAGCCTCCTGATTCTGGAATAGAGACGGAGGTCAGAACTCCGGATTCCCTTCTCTCACTTGAGTGAGGCGTTATATTCCAATACACTAGCATTGTATATAAAATTTGACAAATTAACTTAAATAACCAAACATATCCCAAAGTGTGTTATGATAACAATTGTGTGAGATGTGGCGTTGAAACTCTAATGTAAATCTCGAATGGAGTCAGTTTCTAGTATTTAAGTAATAGAGAGTAAAATTATACTTACAGTTTCATGGGTAATCAAAATTTAAAGTTCTAGAATTAAGAAAAGGATTAACCAACTTCTAGTCTTAATCAAAATAGTAGGCCCCAAAATACAAACTTTTATACTCATAGTTATCATTTTGAAGGTGTAAAATATTAAATCACTTATTTCTTCATATTGATTTTGATCCAGAGACTCTCACACATGGGGCAGAGCTGTTCCTTGCTCTCCCTGTGCACAGCCGTTCATGAGGCAGTCGGGAGGCATGGCGGGTTCTAGCCCTGGCCCACCACCTCGGCAGAGCCTCACAACAAGCCAGGCCACCCCTCCTCACTCTACGGGCGCCGCCATTTTCCACTTTTGGACTTCCGTCTCGTCAGAACTCCACCCAGCAGACCAGCCTATCACAGCCCGGCTCGCGTGGCCGCAAGCAGCTGCGCGGTTCATCAATAAATGCTTTATTTGGAGGTGTTTAAAAGAGTTTGCCTCCCGCTCGGCAAGCCTGGCAAGCTTCTCGTGTTGTATTTGATATGCCAATTTCCAGTAACAATTATATTAGGTCATTGCCATGACCTAATATAATGGTTTGAGGCTCTTTATGTTCCTGTAGCAAGCCGATGCCCCTGGCTCTACTGGCATGAGACAGGACATATGGAGATATTACTGGTGCCTGCTCTAGCCAATAGATGATCAACGGGAAGATCGTGATCGTGATCGTGACTATTATCAACCATATTATTAAAAAATTCTGACCTCCTTTTTTAAAATTTTTTCTTACACCGCTTCTATTTTTTTTTTGCTTTTTATGGGGGGTCACACCCAGCAATGCTCAGGGGTTACTCTTGGCTCTGCACTCAGGAACTACTCCTGGCGTTGCTCAGGGGACCATATGAGATGCCGGGATCGAACCTGGGGCAGCACAGGCCAGCCCGCGTGCAAGGCAAACGCCCTACCTGCTGGGCTATCGCTCAGGCCACCCATTTTTTGAAATTTTATTAAAAAATTCTTACTTCTGAAGAAGGTAAAACATGAATATTCACTTTAAATTATATATCATCAAGCTTTCACTGGTTTTTAAGGGCCTTTTGTTTGCTCTTAATCAAGCGCAAATTAAATAATAGTTCCTTCTGTTTCAATATTCCTAATGTGGAAATAATCACTCCATATTCATATACAGAGAATCTGATAGACTAATTCAACATAGGTGCCAAAAAGAATTAAGGAATAAAGAGAAAAAACATATATAAGGGAAATGAAAACACAAACACATTGCATGTTTTATAGCATTTTCTTTACCAAATAAATATCTTATAAGCCAGAAATTCCCAAGTTTATTTTGTCTACTATTCCTTTTCAGAAAAGAAAAAGAGTATTTAGCCCTTCCTGGAAATTTACCTTCTTTTATTGAATAAATATTGTACTCTCACAATTGTGTTTTTTTTTTTCCTTCTTGGGGTCA
This sequence comes from Cryptotis parvus, assembly GCA_021461705.1. Lineage (NCBI taxonomy): Eukaryota > Metazoa > Chordata > Mammalia > Eulipotyphla > Soricidae > Cryptotis > Cryptotis parvus. The sequence continues at coordinate 18,899 of JAJIBD010002198.1, forward strand.
CACACAGTTATGCTTAGGGCTTATTCTTGGCTCTTCACTCAGGAATTACTCCTGGCAGTGCTTGAGGAACCATATGGGATGCTGGGGATCAAACCTGAGTCAGCCACACGCAAGGCAAACGCCCTGCCCGCTGTGCTATCGAACTGAAGATTCTATAGCTTCCTGGCTCGTTCTAGTTCTTCCACCACACAGATGGGGGAACAATATCTCCCATTAGGGAAACTCTGATATAGATTTTTTTTTTGCTTTTTTTGGGTCACACCCAGCAATGCTCAGGGGTTACTCCTGGCTATTCGCTCAGGAATTACCCTGGCAGTGCCCAGGGGACCATATGAGATGCCGGGGATCGAACCTGGCTTGTCCGCGTGTAAGGCAAACGCCCTTTCTGCTGGGCTATCGATCCGCCCTGATACAGATCTTTTAAAGGCAGGAGCAGACCTCATCAGTATCTAATATACTTCAAATAGATGAATTATGAAGCAGGTAGCTAAAAATTTAATTTTGTTTCTGGTATGACCTCTGTGGTGAGTTTTCCCACCTACCCAATCTTGCAGCTGTGCCTTTTTTGAAATCCCTTTGATAATTGTCACAGTATTAAAATGGCCAGACAGTTTCATGGAAACATGGGACTCTCCTCTGCAAAATGTTAGTCAAGAAGGAAAACATGGAATTAGTCAGATGATTACAAGTCCGTAGGGAAACTGCTTAGACTCTGGGTGCTATGGAAACGGGATGGATGGTGCTTGGGCGGAAGGGAGGTCAGTGAGTATTTCTTAGCGCAGATAACTTCCGAGAAAGTGTAGGAGTGCCGAGTTAGTGGGTCACAAGCTAAAAGACACAACATATGTAAATGTGTGAAAGTGCAAAAGTAATGCAGTGTGAGAGCTGTATGAGGGGTGAGTTGGGGAGAGAAGTACGATATGGGACCAGGATTTTACTAATCTTAGCAGCAGAGAGTTTCGGTTCAAGACAGAGTGATATCTTTGAGTTCACGTGATTAAGTAAGAGCTAGTTTTGGAGAAATTATTAAGTGTCTAAAAGATGCTCCATATCATGGCCTGGGAGCTCAGAATAGTATCAAGTTTCAAAGGAAAGAATGTGTAGTCCTAGATTTTGCTGAGATTAAGGCATAGAAATTGATTTCTGGGTGAAGGTTTCTAGCAGAAAATGATATAGCAAAGAAGTTGAGGATATGTAATTGGAGGCATGGAAAAAACAGTCATATGATGTTTGAACCTTTTATAAAAGAATCGGTGGAACAGAGAATCCCAAAAAGGATGAAACACAGTTGGCGCAAGATGTGCAGAGTTGATGTGCTTTCATTAAAGCAGGACTTTAAGGTTTAGCATATCAGAACTGGCGTAGCATTGGGTAAAGTTTGAATGTTCAGGAAGGCCTAGGAGATGATCAGGTCCAGAGGCAGCAGATTAAAAATAAACAGACAAACAAATAAATAAAAGCAAAGAAGTTTGAAACTTTTATATTTGATCTATGTAGATTACCATCCTTCTCTTTGCCCATACTTTATTTCATTTTCCACATACAGTTCAGGACACTTCCTTCTGAATGTTTGCCCACACTCAGTTGGTTTTTCATTAAGCATGATGGATGTTTATGCATACATATAGTGAGTCCAAGATTACTCTGAAGAAGGAAGAGGCGTAGAAAGGTGGTTTGTGCTTTGCTCTGGCAAAAAGTAACATTATTCTCATTGCCTCGGCATACAAGAATCTCAAGTAAGAGTCACTTCCCAACTAGTTTGAATCTTTATCTCTGGAAGATTTGCACAGTGGCATATTGAGCGTAAATAATGTGATGAGATAGCCGTGTCCTAATTGCATGCTTGTGAAATCCAGGAAAGCTTTTGGGCTACTGAACCTGTGTCTTTCTTCTTATCTCAGGACATTGGCACCACGTTTGCAGTTGCCTGTTCTCTAATCAGCATTTGGAAGATATGTCATGCATTGTCACCTAAGGGGAGAAAACAAATGTCTTTTATTTTAATTCTAACATATCTGATTGCCATGCGAGCAATAGCATAGTTGAACTAACTGAGTTGGAAGTAGAAAGGCAAACCGAGAGATAATTAAATCCGCGTGTGAACACACTATCCCTGCAGCCTGTGCTCAACATAGTCTCGTTGTCCCCAGGTCTCTATTAGGCACTTGTTTATATTGACTGCCACATCTCACCATGGGGTCCTTGGTGTTCCTCAGGAATGACAGGCTAATGCGTGGGACTGCTGTAGGTTCCCATTTATAAATGCTGAAAAGGCTTTATTAAATTACTTCTCATAAAATAATTATTGACATTTTCCTGCACATTAACCTTTAGAAATAATTGCTTCTTTCTGAAGCAAAATTGCCATATTTAAATCTAGGTGAGAAAGGAAAGGATGAAAGATTTATTGGTTTAAAGAAATCAAGAATTTCTTATTAGAGTGAGTAATTAATATATGCATATGATGTATACATATTTAATTCAATGACTATATTAAATTCAATATGTGATGAATGCATGTAGTTTTTTAATATGAGTTTCATATTACTTTATAAATAACTCCATGCATTTAAGCGTAGTATACTTGTGTATATGTATAATATTTCATAAATTAGATTTATCTATGAACAATATAATTATTAGTAATTATATTGGCCTAGTCACAAATGAAATTAAGTCAAAGGCTGAAGATGTTCAAAGTCTGTATTGAAAACTATAATTTCATAATCATAAATAAGATGTTGACAAACTTCCATGAATCAAAATGAATGAAAATGTAGTTGCCTTTTCATTTTAAGGATGGAACTAGGGCCAGAGACAGTTATTGGGTAGGACATTTGCCTTACACATAGCAACCAGATCAACCCACAGCACCGTGAATGGGATATTGAAACTACTAGGAGGTAACCCTGGGCACAGGGTGAGGAGTAAATTCTGAGCACTGCTGGTTATGACCCAGACACCGAAAATCAATAAGACAGATTAATCTAACTTTTGTTACCAGAACAATGAAATAGGGTTTCCGACTTACCATGTGCCAGCCCAGATTTAGTCCCTGGTACCATGTGGTCACTGAGCATTAGTTAGCATGTTGTGAAGGCCTCAAAGTACCAGCCTCTGAGTTCCAGATACTGTAGTCATCTTTTAGTGGAGTTTCTGATGACTGCAAGCACTATGGACTTTACCAGCTGTTCTCTGGCACTATAGGAAACAGACTTCTCCTTGTTCTTAGATTTTTTGCATTGACCTGCTGGTCTGTTAACTGAGAATAGCAAGGAGTGGTCTCCGATCCCTGTGTGCCCCGATGGGGAGTCCACCCACTCCTCCCGAAATGAAACTATGATCCTAATCGGTGACAAGATGGTTCTTAGACATATAGGTCTAGTCAATGATAATAGCCCAACAAGATGTGGCCTTCGTTTTGTATTAACTGCTGAGCACCTAAAAGACAGCAAGTCTTTTCATTGCATCCAGATGAACTGGGCACTCAAGTATTTTTTGCACCAAACTTAAATTGCTTTTAAGTGAGTGAGGATTCTTTCAAGTTGAAGGAAATACTGAATACACTCTGATGTGAATATGATTTTATATTATTATTTAGTGTGGCTGTGTAATGTAAAATTATAGGTATAAATAAATAGGGCTAGGCATACTATAGACTAGGACATAGCTACATATATAGATGTATATATCTGATGATTTTGTCATCAACAAATCTTCAGACAACTCATTTATCTGAAATTTTGTCATAAAATTGGCTAGTTATCAATCAACAAACATTGACAAAATTATAATAAACCACCATTTTATTCTTACTGTTAAAATTATTAAAAGTACGCTAATGACCCAGAATTTCCACAGATTCTTCCATTCAATGATTTGTGTAAAAATTTTATTTTCAGGCACTCTGTCCTTATGGATAAAGAATTCGATTATTCTCAAGTACAAATAAATCTTAATAGAGAACTAAGTTACCATTAGAGATAACTCACATTAGGGAAAGTGGTCCTAATTGGGAAAATGTAATTTATCTTCTATTTTTGAGCATAAAGTTGAATACACTTGTATGTTGATGAAATTCTTAAAATATGATTTGCAGAAGATGACTAAATGGCACAGTTTGTTACACAACTTTTGTAAGTGGTAGCTATCATTATTGATTAAATCAATAATTTCATTTCTATGAAAGTTTGTTATTAAAACTCAAATTATTTCATATTTTATTATATAATAAAATGCTATTATATTTTCTCTGACAATGCTACATACTTTTACCATTCATTAAATTCACTCACTTATAAAGTCTATCACAGGTCGAATCATAATGTGTCTAAGACCTGCATACATATACATTGGTTGATTTGTGTGCTGTACAGTTTTGTTATCCAGCAGTGGTGTTTTGGAAAATGGATGAATGACATTGTACAGATTAACTTCTGGCCATCTTCCAAATGAATGAAAAAATTGAGCCATAGATAATCTTAAAGTGATTTACAACATGATTATTAAGAAACTTAGTATGCATTGCTAATTAAAAATAGATCACATGTCTTGTAAAATAAAAGCAGATTGGTTTTGGAGGAAATATTTTGGTACAAAACAAATATTTTTTCTTTCTTTTGTCAGTGATTTTCATGACAAGTTCGCTTGTATCCTAGGCAACTTTGAATGTTTCTTTTCAGTAGAATAGCATTTTCTAAAGCTAGTTCTGTGGACTCTTGAGGGCAGCTCCAGGAAAGATCTAGGATATTTGCGGGGTGCTCCCTGCGATTCAGAGGAAAGTGCTAGGAAAAACAAATGACTGCTCAGCCATTGTGGATATTTTTCCTCACTCTCCAACCTGTTTTGCTCTTTCTGAGCCAGTGCTTTCCAGACCTGGTGCTGGGAATTCTTTCCCGATGAATACACTCTCATTTCCGTCAAATATATTTTGGGTAAAGCTTTGGTTCACGCTGCAGTAAGTCATCCACACGGAGTCCTCCTACCGGTATGTTACAAGACGCTCATTTTGTATGAAATTTCATCTCTGCGCTGAGCGATCCTTGTTTTCTCATTGCTAGACTTTCTACAGAATGAAATGATGCGAGATTACCGACCTTTGGCCTCCCCCTGGTCCAAATGTGGCCTACATAATGTAACTAAGCACCTGCTCTCAAATGAAACATGACTGACTGACACATATTTACTTATCTTCTCTGCACCCATGTTCCACATTTCCCCCAGCTCATCTGCCCACAACCCTACAAAGCAGCGTATTATTTCATTTCTCCCAAAGATAAGCAAACAAGCTTATACTAATTTCATTAGCCCTGATCACTGGAGGGTAGATTCTGGATCCGCTTTCAGGTCAGTGTGTGTTTACTGATCTGAGGCTCCCTTCCACCTGCAGGAGACAGAGGAGGAACCCAGGAACAGTGCCCAGAAAGTAGAATCTGCCCTCACATGTTCCAGGCTCAACTAACTTCAGTTTGATAAACTTGCCATTACCTGTCATAGTGGAAATGCACAGGAGCAAATCATCCCTGGCCTGCTCAGACCTCGGAGGTTGTCAGCAATTTCCTGAATCTGGGGTTTGCTTTGGGGGACTCAGTGTTGGGGAGTGGGGAAATTGATTAGTGTTAAATTAGCTAAATTGATAAATTTCATATACATTATAGTCTTCTATCATTTATTGATATTGAAGAGAGGTGTCCCTCCAAGGGGTGCTAAGGACCCGACTGGCTATTTGAAGCTAACATAGCCAGGCAAAGATGCAGATATGAGTTCTAAAGACTGTAGTGCTGAGTTGGTCTGGGATTATAGGGGACTAACTCTGGGAACCCTGGTAGTGCTATAGGGACTTTCAGGGCTATACCTGGTGGTGCTCAGCTATAACAAAGGGTGGCACACAGAAATGCCAAGAGTTCATGTGGTAAAAGGGATAAAAACTCGGTTCAAGCACATGCTAGGCCTGTGCCATAAATGCTGTACTAAGTGGCTACTACAGTATTGTGTTAATGAGAAGCTGGGGTTGGATTCAGCATCCCTGGCTGGCACATATATGCCACTGAGCATATGTGTATAGCCTAAACATTGATATTTCTTACGAATGACTGTCATGTATTCTACTTGATGTATGTTATCATGAGTAAAGCCGGCTGAGTTGATAGACTAATGAAACAGGAACTGGCCCAGAAAACAGAATCTGGCATCTACACTAGATTAGGTATTGAAATCTTGTATAATGTGGGCATAAAAAGCTCACCAGTTAAGAGGAAACAGGGGTACCTGCTATTGAGGCAGCCTGGGGGTGGGCGGGAGGGGGTAGGGTACATTGGTGGTGGAAATGGGGCACTGGTGGAGGGAAGGGTGCTGGAATACTATATTACCAAGAACCAATTATGAACAACTTTGTAATTGTATGTCTCACGGTGGTATAATAAAAAAATTAAAAAAAAAATTCCAGGACCTTTTATCAGAGGCATAAACTCTACTTTTCGGGTATTTGGCTCAGTGCATTGGAAGGATTTCGTTATACAGAGGTAGGGCTGCTTCTCGGGGCAGGTTGTTTTACTAGAGTTAACTGCCCTCTGTACAGCCTCATGAGGTTATCAAATCATCTAAAAGGAGTCTGTGTTCAGTGAGAAGCCAGTGAGTTCATAGGGAATGAGAGCTACGCAGTTGTTTGTTTATGAAACAATCCAAAAGATGTCATTATTCTTTCATTAGCCTTGAGAGCCTGAAACTTAGAAACTAAATTGACTTGCCTGAAGAGACTATTCTAAGTGCTAAACAGTGAGACAGATTTTGGCCTGCTCTGTTGTTTATGAGGAGACTGGATTGGAACCAACTTTGTGGAAAGTAGCGTAATGGAGGTACAGTAGTTTTCTTTGGAGCTGTGTTGTGTGTCCATTTTCTCGGGCTGTGACAAGATGGGAACACAAGCTTTCTTTTATGAGTTCACACAACTAAAAGGCGGGTTTCAAACAACCACAAAGAGTTGCTTCCTAGTTCCAGAATCACATTCTCTGAAATAGACCGAGCCGTTTCTGTTGGAAATGCACAGGAGCAAATCATCGCTGGCCTGCGCAGACCTTGGAGGTTGTCAGCAATTTCCTGAATCTGGGGTTTGCTTTGGGGGACTCTGAGTGTACCTCACTAGTCTTTATGTCACTATCGTCACATGCTCATCCCCCCTTCTTGTAGGACCCTTCACGTTGATCTGGCTCAGCTATGTCTGCAGAGTCTGTGTTTCCAAATAAAGCCCCACTCCCACAGGTCAGTGGCTAGGCTGACACATATATTTTAGGGGTATACCTTGAGTCCATAGTGTGGAATATGCTGTGTGTATGTGTATGTGATGGTTTCTTCCAATGTGCTCTCTTGTTCTACTCGTGATGCTTGATCATTTCTGCATAAAAGAGACCGTGGAGGTCTAGTGCTGAGCACAGATTAGCTATAAACTCTTTATCCTTTCTTTTTTTATTTTTTGGGAGCCATATCCAGCATTTCTTAAAGCATATTCAAGTCTCTGCGCTCAGATATCACTACTGCATAGCTCGGGAACCATTCTGGGTGGTGGAGATCAAAGCCAGGCCATCTGCAGGCAAGGCACGTGCCCTACCCACTGGAATATCACTCTGGAACCCAGCAAATTGTTTCTGAGAGTAGGAATGAATACCTAAGACAAAGAATTACCCTTCAGCCTTTACCCTTTGCTTCAAAAAGTTAGTCTGTCACATTGTCTTCTTGGCCTCCCCAAGGAATATTCTTCATACTGCAACAACAGCAGCAAACAATATTTAGGAAATTGCAGAAATTCTGTGTGTATAGCAAAGATAGTCCTTCTGTATCTGCAGTTGCCAGATTTTGAGTCCATATACAGTTTCCAGTTTCTATTCTCATATATATATATATATATATATATATATATATATATATATTTAAATGATTGGCCATGATATAGACATTACAAAGCACCTCCTTATTCTTGTTCTGTTTCCTGAATTTTCACTTCTGATTATTACTTTCTTTTTTTCCCCTATTCTTCTTGTTATTCAAGTAATCCTGATGCTAATAATTCTGAATGTCCAGTTTTTTTGTTTATTTGTTTATTTGTTTGGTATTGGATTTAAGAACACACCTAGAGGTGGTCCATGCTTACTCCTGGCTCTGTGCTCAGAGATCACTCCTGGTAGGGGATCCAGGGAACATTTGTGGTGGTGGGGGATCTAACTTAGGTCAGCCTTATGTAAGGAAAATGCCTTAATCACTGCTATGTTATCATCTCTCTACCCCCTCCAGCTGTTTTTTAAAAACGCTCTCCTATCTTCTGCGTTCATGGACAATAGAAAGAATAAGATAGAAATAGGCTCATCGTTGGGACTGTATTGGCACAGTTGGGAGGGTGTTTGCCTGCATGCAGTAGATCTGGGTTCATTGTCTGACATCACATGTGGTTTCTCAAGGCCCACAAGGAGTAATTCCTGAGTGCAGAGTCAGGAGTAACTTCTGGGCATTGTCAGGTGTGACCACCTACCCCCAAGAAAGAAATGAGCTTATGGTTTAGTTTAAATATTGATTGATGTGAGAAATCCATTCGAAAAGATGTTTCTATAAGTAATAGATGATTGATAGTTTTGCTTTTGTTCCTCCTATCCTTTGCCAAATCATGAGCCCCAGTAACACTGAGAACATCACACCTATTTATAAAACTTGGAGCCTATTTGGTCTGTAAAAATTACTCAAAAGATAAAGGGAACTTAATCTTTAAAGGTGATGATGAAACTTACCTTTTAAAAGTAAAAAATATTGTGAGCCCTACGTGAATGCTTTTAATTCAGTATAATGTATGTGCTGACATTCTATACTAATGAATAAAATCATGACTATTAGCTTAAACAATTTTATTAAAGGTCAGTTGATACTAATGTTATTGGTGTCAGGTTGCAACAAAACATGATTGCTCTCTGGTTGTTACTATCTTCTTCCCTTTGATTTCAAATCATAATTTAGTCTTGCTTGGTCAGTGCCATCTTATTTTCCAAGGCACTTCTGGGAAAATATAGCATTTTCCTACATACCTTCACTATCAAGCCCTTCTCCTCAGTATTCACAGCTGCCTATGCTTCTCAAGCTACCATCATCGACAATGTCATTTTTGTCTTGCCATTTATAAAACAATAACCTCATTCACAGAATTCTGCAACTTAGAAATCAAAGATACTTTAGTTGAGGTTGGGTATAAAATGGCTCCAAAGGTCATCTCTAAATCTTAATTACTGCATGTGAGAAAACCTAATACTCAATAGATTCTGCAACTTCTAAAAAATGAGAAAAAGAGCTAATGTCAATCAGTGGAATCCTTGTAAAGACTAGAGATAAAGTCAGTAAAGTAATTTTCAGTGTCCGTGTCTCATTGTTACTGTGACACCTGACATTACCTGTAAGACACTTGATTTTCATAATTGTATCATCACATCTCTTTATCCTTTGAAGGACCAGAACATATTGATAATACTGAGTATGTCACTGAAGAATGGAGTTCGATAAATACTAGAGATTTGTACTATGATAATCTGACGCATAAATGGTCAAAGACAAGAATAAAAGATGAAACTGCTATTTAAGAAATTGTAGGCATACTGATTCAAATGCCATGGACCAACTAGATAAAACTAGACATTAATTGCAACTGCCACTGAATTTTTTTATTTGATACAAAATTTTCTTTTGTTTGAGCAAAGATCTGGGCAGGATAGGTTTAAATGAACAATTGAGAAAGAGGAAAATTATTTATATGGTAACACGTGCAAATTAATGCGGTTAAAGGAAGAGAGCTGTTATTAGGGGATAGAACAATTGACCCCGCATTGTTCTTTCAGGTAATAAATATAAATCAGGTCATTAGCCAATTCCAGGCAAAGCAAACAGAGACATGTTCACATGTGAAATGACGGAGTCGGTGCGTATAAGTCCAGTCACTTCTTTTCTATTTAGGACCAGGGTTGAACCATCAGTTAATGCACATCAAACACACTGTGGCTTGGACACTGTGGCTCTGTCAAAATATTTCCTGTGGAGACATGGAGGGGGTCAGAGGAATCTCTTGACTTCTGTCTAAATGGGTCTCATTGTGATTATCTGGTTCATACTATCTCATTTATGAAAATTGCCAAGACCTTGCAACCCATGCATCTAGAAACCAAGATGAATAAAGTTTAGTTATATTTTAGAAGATGACTATATATTATCTCCTTCTGGGAAGACTACAGAAATGGCAGAGTCCTGTGTGACACGGGGCAGAATCTATAAGTGACAGTGGCAATGTCTAAAGAAAAGACACATCAAAGTTTGTGATTATCACAAGTTATCAGTACAAGTGAACAAAGAGAAAATTCCTCCAAATAAAGATGCCTGAAATAGAAATATTCCATGATTGCCTTAAGATCCCAATAGATAGGGCTGCTTTTCGGTATAAGAATAGTCTGCAAGCTGCAGGTGCGGGCAAACAGCTTTGCTCTTCATGCTCCCACACTATTGTTTCTGCAAGAAGAATGGAACTGGGAACCTGGAGGCCAGACAGAGCTGAAGTAAAGATATTTTGCTTCTTCTCTGGGCTTATTCTGCAAGTAGCAGAGAGTAAAGGAGCTTACAGCTATAAAGAAACACATCTGCATTGTAAAAGCCCTGCTCAGACACAGAGGTTAGGCCACAGTTTTCTAAATCTGGGGAAATAAAAGAACCAGCCCACAAATAAGGCACCAGCCCAGCCCTTTCTCTGGCGTGCCATGAGAACTCCCATCCAACTGTACAGTCGTTAATCATCAGTAAAGACTACCTGTCGCCCCCCACTCTGCTCAGGACTCTTCACTGTTTCACCAGTGATGGGCACCTTATTTGTAAAGAAACGGGCAACAAATGCCCTGCCTTATGAGGCTGCGCCAGTGATGGGGATAGAAACCAGTCTGGCAGAAAGCCACAATTGCTGATTACTGGTCGCGCCTGACACGGAACTTTCTGGAGCATTACTGAAGCCGTGCAGACTGGCCTCATACTTTTCTTTGCCACTCTCTGTCCCCGTGTGCCACATTCCTATGTGGTCCTCAATTGCCACCCCAGTCAGCAGCAGGAAGCCATATGCCTGTATGCTCATAATGATTTAGCTCTGACTCGTTTTCTGGTTTTCTTGTTCTCTTGTTTTCTTGTTCTCTTGTTTTTTGTATTCTTGTATTCTTGTTTGCTTGTTTTCTTTCTTTCTTTCTTTTTTCTTTCTTTCTTTCTCCTTTCTCTCTTCCTTCCCTTCTCTCTCTTTCTTTCTCTTTCTTTCTTTCTTTCTTTCTTTCTCTTTCTTTCTCTTTTCTTTCTCTCTCTCTCTCTTTCTTTCTTTCTTTCTCTCTCTTTCTTTCGTTCTCTTTCTTCCTTCCTTCCTTCCTTCCTTTCTTTCTTTCTTCCTTCCTTCCTTCTTTCCTTCTTTCCATGTTTCTTTCTTTCTTTCTCTTTCTTTTCTTCCTTCCTTCCTTCCTTCTTTCCTTCTTTCTTTCTATCTTTCTTTCTTTCTTTCTTTCTTTCTTTCTTTCTTTCTTTCTTTCTTTTTCTTTCTTTCTTTCTTTCTTTCTTTTCTTTCTTCCTTCCTTTCTTTCTGCCTTTCTCTCTTTCTTTCTTTCTTTCTGCCTTCTCTCTCTCTTCTTTCTTTCTTTCTGCCTTTCTCTCTATCTTTGTTTCTTTTGTTTCTTTGTTTCTGCCTTTCTCTCTCTCTTTCTTTCTTTGTGTCTTTCTTTCTTCTTTCTTCTTTCTTTCTTTCTTTCTTTCTTTCTTTCTTTCTTTCTTTCTTTCTTTCTTCCTTCCCTCCTTTCTTTCTTTCTTTCTTTCTTTCTTTCTTTCTTTCTTTCTTTCTTTCTTTCTTTCTTTCTTTCTTTCTTTCTTTCTTTCTTTCTTTCTTTCTTTCTTTCTTTCTTTCTTTCTTTCCTTCCTTCCTTCCTTCCTTCCTTCCTTCCTTCCTTCCTTTCTTTCTTTCTTTCTTTCTTTCTTTCTTTCTTTCTTTCTTTCTTTCTTTCTTTCTTTCTTTCTTTCTTCCTTCCTTTTTTCTTTCTTTCTTTCTCTCTGCCTTTCTTTCTTTCTGCCTTTCTTTCTTAGCAGGATTAAAGTGGTTTCTTATTCTCCTGGGCATAAGAGGAAGTCAAGCAAAGTCAAAAATTCTCCCGGCATCAACAGCTATTGATGTCACCCCACCCTGTCTGTCCTCTCCCAGTGTTTCTCTGTTTCCAAATTGTAAGAACTCCATCGAGAAGGCCTATCAGGCTTTGGGTTCTGTTGATAATTATGTAAATCATTTATTTTCAAATGAATGTTAATCTGATAGAAGTCTTCAAATTTTCCCTGAGCTCAGGCAGAAACCAACTTCTTCATGGCAAGTGTTCTCATCCCATCCAGTATTACTGTGATGGGGAAAACAAATTATACAATTACTAAGCGCACGGCTTGAGGCAATACAAAATAACATCCTGATTAATCAAACTACATCAGAGAGATATTTCTATTTAGAACAGACCTCCTAAAACAAACATATTGGATTATGGATAAAGATGAGTCATCTTTGTTTGGTAATGCTTAGGGACATATGAATCCCAAGTAAGGAGCCTGGTTAAGGTGAGACATATTTGTGTAAATGCTTCTAATACTTAGTGACTTCTATTCTGGTGCAAAGGTTTATGTTTCTTTACAGTCATCTGTAAGCTCAAACCCTGAAGATGTCATTCGAGACCCCCTTTACACTAAAAGAAACACATTTTACTTGTATGTCAAGATGAAATGTTACAGACCTGCAAGTAAATATTGAGACAAATACGTGTTCGCTAGAAGTTCATTTAAAGGTTCATCGTAAGTCAAGATTTAGAAATTTCTTCCAAACACACAGCAACAAACAAGTCATCTTTGGCCGAGAAATCAGCATTTTAGTGTCACTTGCCAAATTATGAACAGAATATTATGCCTGGGAAAATGATGGTTTGGGAGGGAAAAATGCCTGGGAGAAAAAAGGGTTAAAAGAGATAAAGAAGCAGTGCACCAGGGCAAGCCAGTGCACAGGGAATGAGGGACTGAGGAGCCCTGACCAGTGGCTTAATTCTCACCCATTCCTGCCATGCAGACACCTTCACACCTCCCCGGCTCCCATTCCCTGCCCCCTGCGACTCTCCTGACTGCGACATTCCACAGTTCTGAGCTAAACTCTCCACCTGGTTCCTGAGTCCATTCTTCTGACTTCATGGTCTGTTTCCTTCAACCTTGCACCTTCCCCTGCCTTGCCTTGTCCTTTCCTGTCACGTCCTGGGCCTCTGTCCCCAGCCTGCCCTGCATGCTCTCTCTCGCTTTAAGCTAAAAGGTGCCTGATACTGGCATCTAGGAGATTGGGTTTTGATCTACTTCTCTGGAGAGTGACCAAAGCCATTTAGAAGCCAGTCTTCGCTGGAATAAGGTGGGGAGCTCATGGCTTGTTTAATAATCACTGGAAAACAGACTGAAAGGGTGAGAGGGAATTTGCCAGAGGAGCCTGGGAAAGAGGAATACCCAGGAAGGAAGGATTCTGGGTGAAGACCCAGGAAGGAAGGATTCTGGGAGAAGACACAGGAAGTAAGGATTCTGGGAGAAGATCCAGGAAGTAAGGGTTCTGGGTGAAGATCCAGTAAGAATTCTGGGTGAAGACCCAGGAAGTAAGGATTCTGGTTGAAGGCAAAGCTTCAGATGACAATGATAGAGCCCCAAGGAGGAAGATAATGTACTTGTCCAGGGGGACAGGGAGATCCAAGGTTTTTGTAGTGGGGCTTAGCCAATAGTGTCCATCAAGGGGACTTAGCATATTATGGCAAGGGAGGCTCTTCCTGTGCAAGAGATCAACTTTGGTTCCACCCATGCATCCATATGGCCCCCTGGAATCTGGTTCCATCCATATATCTGTATGTTCTCCTGGAATCTGTTTCTATCCATCCATTTGTATGGCACCCCTGGAATCTGGTTCCATCCATGCACCCGTGTGGTCCCCATGGAATACCAACAGGAGTCATTCCTTAGTCCAGAAACAGGATTTGCCCTGAGCACCACTGCATGTGGAGTACCCCCAAATAAAATCTCAAATCACATTTTCTCCTTCCTTCCTTCCTTCCCTTCCTTCCTTCCTTCCTTCCTTCCTTCCTTCCTTCCTTCCTTCCTTCCTTCCTTCCTTCCTTCCTTCCTTCCTTTTTTTTTTCTTCCTTCCTTTCCTCCTTCTTTCCTTCCTTCCTTTCTTCCTTCTTTCTTTCCTTCATTCCTTCTTTCCGTTCATCATTCTTTCTTAGTTTCCTTACTTCTTCCCCCTCTATTATAGAACCACACTCAGCAATGCTCAGACCTCACTCCTTGATTGACTCAATGATCATTCTTCAAGGTGCTTGGGGATATACATCAGTTTTTGAAACAAATCACATTTCTGTCTTGTTTCAAATATCTTTTCTCTCACTCTCTAATAAGGTGAATTAATGAATTATTAAACTTTCCAATCTCCTCTAATGTAAAAAGGAAAACAATCAACATCTATGTCACATATCTGATGTTAAAGATTTCTTGTTTGGGAAATAAGCAACTCTATGTCTTGATCATAGAGTGCACTTAATGATAAGTTGTTTAAGCAGCGGAACTTGTAGGCATTTTAATTACTGTATTGCCAGGTCCCAAAATACTTTGTTCAGTTCCATTTAAACAACCAGCCTTGTTTGTTTTGTTCAGTGAAATTTGGTGTGTCGCAAACAACCTAGTTCTTGAAACAGAGAGTTCAGAAGGGAGCGCCATGAAGTGGGTTTTGTCTTTTTTTTCTCACTCATGCTTCCGCTCACCCATGAAAAGGTCTGACTCCTTCACTCTCAGAGCTGAAAGTAGGATCTGCGTGAGGCGCAGAGTTGGAGGAGGTGATTGCATTTAGATAGGAACCTTCGGGATGCTAACTGCAAATTAATAGTGACAGTGGAAAAGGTCTCATTATCTGTGAGCGATGTTACTATGGTGATTCCTGGTGAAGCGCAACCCCAGGCCTTCCTTGCCTTTTTCTAACATTGACTCTGGCCTTGACCAATAGGTATTAGTGAAACTGATGGGAGTAGAGTCTGGGCGAGCTCTACACACTGGGGCTCGCACTCCTGAGATAGCCCCCTTGCAGATGGGGCTGCGGCAATGCCAAGCTCTCTTGCTGGAGAGAAAAAGAAAAGCAGCAGTTGGAAAAGTCTTGGAATGTAGCATTATAGGTGGTGAAAAGGGGTACATGGCAGAGAACTGTGGCTGTGTTCCATTAAACATGACTCCAGGACCCATTTCTATAGCCCTAGGGTAGTGCAAAAATTCCCGGTGAACATTCCCCAGTACAAGAAGTAGGCATAGATGCAGTGTTAAGCCATGAAGGTCTGAAATAACCAGTTCATGAATAACAGCTCTGTCAACGCTCTTAGAGGGACGGTGATGTGTCTTCATGATCTGTGAGTAGCTCTTAGACCTGTTTTTCTGACTCTTCACTAATTTCCCATTCCTATGAGCAGTGCATGGGAGTAACTGGCAGTTCACAATCAACAAAAATGGAAAAGGAAGAAACATAATGAGACAGCCATGTGAGGAAAAGAAGGAAAAAGTCCTCTGAGACCTTTTTGTAAAACTGGAGGGCAGGGCACATGCATGTGTTAGTGAACTGGGAGTGACACCGCTAAAGTTGACTTGGGGTGACACCCCTAAAGTTATGTATGTTCTAGAGGGTGCAGGGGAGAAATTGGTTCCTGTGACCAAGCATCCTTCAAGTAGCGGGGTCCCTGGAGTCTCCTCTGTTCTTTGTGTTTATATTTGAGGGTGAGGCAGGTGTGACTTGGGGGTGGACGCCGCCAAAATGTGCCTCCACTGGACTATCATCAACATTCTCCCCAAAGACACCAAAGGGCAGTGGGCAGTGAGTTATTGTTAGACATCATGAGAGATTGGGGAAACACGCCTTACTATAGGGGATAGAAAGCTGCTTGTCTTGCCCAAAGTTGGTCTGACCCTGAGCTGTGGTGGAAGACTTCTGTGGATTCAGTATTTCTGCTGTTACCAATGCATTGCTTAAATAATCCCAAGGGAAGGAAAGGCATTTTTCCAATTGAAAATTGATAATTTTCATGTTACAAAGAAAGCAGAGAGATGCCCTCCCAGAAAATAAGAGAACAGCAGAATATGCATTAGCATTCACCTCTCCTCTCCTCTCCTCTCCTCTCTCCTCTCCTCTCCTCTCCTCTCCTCTCCTCTCCTCTCCTCTCCTTTCCTTTTTCCTCTCCTCTCCTCTCCCTCTCCTCCCCTCCCTCCCCTCTCCTCCCCTCACCTCTCCTCTCCTCCCCTCCTCTCTCCTCCCTCCCTCCTCTCTTCTCCCCCCCTCCTCTCCTCTCTCCTCTCCTCTCCTCTCCTCTCCTCTCCTCTCCTCTCCTCTCCTCTCCTCTCCTCTCCTCTCCTCTCCTCTCCTCTCCTCTCCTCTCCTCTCCTCTCCTCTTTCCTCCCCTCAGTGTCCTCCCTCCCCTCTTCTCTCCTCTCCTTTTCTCCCCTCTTGCCTCTTCCTTTTTGCAGCCCCCTTCCTCTCCCCTTCCCTTTGATAACAAATCAACATTTGTTCTTTATAAGTCTATTTTCTTTCTGGCACAGAATGATGGCCTAAGGTGCCTTTAACTGAAAGTAACAGAAATATCAGACTGAGAAGGTCCTAGGCAATAATGAAGAGAAATGTTTGAAACAGAAAATTCCAGGATTGCAGTTTATCTAGTGCTTAGCTTCATTTATCCTTGAGCTTCAGGGCTTACTTTTACTGAGATCACTTCTAGGTTTTTCAAAGTCACACACATGGTGGCAGTTAATTACACGTGCATGTGGCTCTATTTTTCTGCTGCCTGGGATATCCAACATGACCGCTTAAAACACATGGGGCTTATGCTTTTATTTAACTTCTGCATTATAATTCATTCCTATCAATTAGTTAAGTATAAAATCTCATAAAGAAACCATGTAAAAATTAAATATGCAGACACTTACAGTATATTTAGAATTTGGGGTGCCTGGCATATTGTATCTAATACTAACTTTTATCAAGCTCTTGTTGCAGTTGGGTGTGGCAGAGGGGCTTTATTCAGGGACATCATTGAAGTACACATTGCACACTTTGATTGTCGTGGTTCTTCTTCAAATCAACAAACAGGTTAGTACCACTCACTCATTTTAACTAGCCAGAACCCATTCCTTCCTCAGGAGATGTGAAGTGGATCTGGGGAAGCCGACCATGGATTAACTTTATTCCCTCTGTAGTAAGAATGAACATCCGTGATGTCAGTTCTAGGCTTGGGAGAAGCAGGGTATTAGATGGTTGAAAGCAGCTGTTACATCTCTGCCATTCAGTGTACACTGGTGCGATATCTAACTGCAACCAAGACTTTTTAAAACTTAAATCACCATGAGATAGACCAGTAGACCAGCCTATCACAGCCTGGCTGGCGCAGCTAGCAGCCACGCAGCTCATCAATAAATGTTGGATTTTGAGATGACTACAAGAGTTTGCTATCCGCATGGCAGAGCCTGGCAAGCTACCCGTGTCGTATTTGATATGCCAGATACCAGTAATAATTATAGCCCTCATTCCCATGACCTGATGGAATGGTTTGAGGTTCTTTATGTTCCTGGAGCAAGCAGGTACCCTTGGGCTCTACTAGCATGAGACAGGTCATATGGAGATGTTACTGGTGCCCGCTTGAGCAAATCAATGATGAACGGGAAGACAGAGATAGACCATTACAAAGCGCTTCACGACGGGCTTGTAGTCATACACTGTTCCAGCACTCATCCTCCCACAGTGAACACTTCCCACCACTGACCTTCCAGGCAGTTTCACTCCCACTCCCTGCCACAACAGGCCATGAGGCACTCTTCTCTCTCTCTCTCTCTCTCTCTCTCTCTCTCTCTCTCTCTCTGTAACCTTTTTGCACTGTGTAAAACAAGATAATTTTATGTCCTTCCCCATATGGAGTTTCTGTATGTGCTTTTCAGTAAGATGATTACTACTTTTTTTTTTAAAGATTGTCATGCTGTTTCTGGTCATAATATTAGAACTAGAGTAAGTGGGAAAATGGCCAAAATTCTTGAACTCTAGACACGACTGAAGATAATTAACTGAGCAAAGACCATTTAACTAATGTATTTAACTGTGTACCTAATCATTTGAAGGAGGGAAACCAGACTCAGCAGTAGGAAGAATGATGTTTAGAATCCCTCTCCGGGACTGTGGGATTTAGGACAGTGATCTTGATGATACGACTGATGGATGAGTGTAATTCTTGAGAATGAATGTTTCCATCAAGGCCAAGAAGATGCCAGATTGTGTGAGCCTGTTATCAGGACTAGTCACTCACAGCGTCTCAGAGATTAGGCAGGAGGACAGTGGATCAGAAGCATGCTGACTATGGGAATATCCAGTGCACAATTTCAGAAGCTCTTAGGTATCCAGAAAGGTAAAATCTTGATATAAAGGACCAGAACTCTAAAGATGGGTGCTAGTCTTTTGCACAAGCATCCAAGAAAAGTGACTTAGAGTAGCATAGCTTTGACATCAGTGACTGTAGAACACAGCGATGCTAAACAAAATTCTGTATGACTGTTAGTATCATATTAATGTTATTAATAATCACTGTTTTCCCGTTCATCATCGATTTGCTCGAGCGGGCACCAGTAACATCTCCCTATGTCCTGTCTCATGCAAGTAGAGCCCATCGACACCTGCTTGCTCCAGGAACATAAAGAGCTTCAAACCATTCCATCAGGTCATGGGAATGAGGTCTATAATTGTTACTGGTATTTGGCATAACAAATACGACACGGGTAGCTTGCCAGGCTCTGCCGTGCGGGTAGCATAATCTTGTACTCATCTCTAAATCCAGCATTTATTGATGAACCGTGTGGCGCAAGCAGCCGCACCAGGTGGGCTGTAATAGGCTGGTCTGCTGGGTGGAGTTCTGACGAGGGGGAAGTCCGGATGTGGAAAATGGAGGCCCTCATGGAGTAGGGGATGGTGGGGGGGTCGTCTGGCTTGTTGTGAGGCTCTGCTGGGGTGGTGGGCCAGGGCTAGAACACGCCATCCCTCCCAGGTGCCTCGTGAGTTCCTGGGCACAGGGAGAGTCAGTAGCAGCTCTGCCCCATGTCTGTGAGTCAAACCAAAAACAAACTTGTGAAACACAGGAAGTAAACTCTAGACAGCATTAAGAATAAATGTATGTTCACAGAAGAGGTACACCTATCGATCAAGTCGTCTTTTAAGTAAGCTAGCAATACTCTTCAAAGTACTTTTCCTGTCTTGGTGTTACTGAGATTCCAAGGATTTATGGCTGTGAGGTACACTGTGGTGATAAACTGTGGCTGCTCCAATAAACAATATAATTGACCAGTGTCCAGAAAAGTTCCTACTTAAGACAAAAAAATCAGCACTGGAGCACTTAACATTTGGTGACTGGAGTTCATCCCTGCTCCCACAGGTGGGGTCCACCAAGCACTACCATAGCACCGAGCCAGAAGTCCCAAACACCACCAAGTGCAGAGGTGCCAAAACACCAAAACCAAAACAAACACACAAAACCCAAAACCCTAATTTTAAAACACTTTCTATGGCTTAAAAATCCAAAATAAGGGGAAGTAGTGATTAAAAACATACTTTTTCATACAGGAGAGAAATTAGTAAAAAGGCAAATGGCAGCACGCCTTGCAAGTTTATCACAAAAGGTCAACGACTCAAACACACACAACGTTCCAAAACTCAAGGGGACGACAGAGCCGAGCAATAACATCTTTGCCTTGCACGTGGCTGACCTGGGTTCAATCCCGGCATCCCATAAGGTCCCTGAGCACCAGCGGAGCAGCTCTTCAGTGCAGAGCCAGGAGTAACCCCTGAGCACTGTAGGCTGTGCTGAAGGCCTTCACCACATGCCCTGACTCCCATACCAGCCCAAAGGGGCTAATTCCCGAAGGTCAGAGGGGGAGCCAGGAATAAGACCTGAGCACCGCTGGATGCAAGGGGGAGAAAATCTTATTTTTAAAGGACAAGAGATACAAAGAAACGTAATTGAAATTAAATGAGACTTTCAACCTTGCTCAGAGGAAGAGAAATATAAACATTACTGTCTAGGGTTTACATTAACCCAAAACCAAGTCTGACAAGCTCTGATGACAAGCCTATGTAGGGGCTGGAACTCATGCAAAATGGCCTAAATACTAAAGAAATGCTCGCAGTACCTAGCCATTGATAAACAGGCATTTGCTCTTGAGAGCCGACAAGGCCTGTCCCGGGAATCTATGTGATGCAAACATTGACTCTGAGATTGTGACTCAAACAACCTCACTGCAGACAGCGTAGATAGTTTCTTCCTGGCTTTTGCTCAGGAAGGAAGCCCCTAGGGTAGCCACTGGGTGAGAAACAGCAACTAAGCTGACACCATTTACTTTTCAATGAGGGAAAACAGAATCAGTGTAACATATGCAACTCTTACAAATCGCTTTTACAGCCTGCAGCTACAGGGGGCGTGTCTCTCCCTGTGGTTCTCAGGGACCACAAGATGTGCCCTGGGTCCAACCTAGGTTGGGTTAGGGAAAACCTAACCATCTTCTGAAGACTAACTGTAATAAACACTGGAGAACACCATGCTCGCGTGAAGCAATGACCCTTACTGCTTTCCCCGTCCATGAAACAATGGGCATGGGGCTGGAGGAAGGTGGGTAGGCGCTGTCCTCGCACGCGGCCCTCCAGCACCCCATAATATCTCACGATATTAATAATATCATTAATAATATTATTGATATCATTATTAATGATATTAATAACATCATTATTAGTGATATTAATAATATCATCATTGATGATATTACTGTTCATTGGTAATATCATTCTCTGATATAAAGAGCCACTGTTGATCCCATCATCTCGAATTAGTGTTGGGTAACATGCTGATATAGAGTCAATGGTGTCTGTGGTTTATTTAATTACAAATATTAATATATTATGACACAGGAAATTAGTGACACATTCACTTGATCACTTGACATCCCGTTATTCATCGATTTGCTCGAGCGGGCACCAGTAATATTTCCATTTGACCCTATCATGTGCCAGTGTAGAGCCCAATGGCATATGGTTACTTCAGGAATACAAAGAGCCTCAAACCATTCATTCAGGGTGTTGACGAAGAAGTCGGATCGTCTTGTAGGTGGTTGGCCATGTGATCTTTTGACATCCCGTGGGATCCAGTTGGTAATGGCTCTAGTCCAGCGGTCATCTCCAAATCGCATTACATGTCCAGCCCATTTGATTTTCAATGCCTTGGCAAACGAGACAGCATCCCTGACTCTGGAACAGCAACGGAGGTCAGAACTCCGGATTCCTTCTTTCACTTGAGTAAAAGCAGGATGAGAATGCTATTAGGGTCTCCAAAGAGGAATCGAAAAAAGAGTGACACACTACCATTTATTTATTTATTAATCTATTCATATATCATTTATATACTTATGTATCTATTGAAAAATTAAATAAATAGTATACCTATATCTTCTGTGACACACTGTGTAGATTGTTTTATAGTAATTTTATTCATTTTTTTTTGGTTTTTGGGTCATACCCGGCAATAGTCAGGGGTTACTCTTGGCTCTGCACTCAGGAATTACTCTTGGCTGTGTTTGGGGGACCATATGAAATGCTGACGATTGAACCCGGGTCAGTTGCATGCAAGGCAATTGCCCTTGCCACCGTACTATCATTCCAGCCCTGTAGTAATTTTACAGTAGACTTATGTGAACACAAGAATATGGACATAATAAAACTCTAGGTGGCATACATCTAAGTGTTTTATGCATCTGTGCTTTATATTTTATTGGCAAAGGAATAAAATCAAACCCATTTAACTCACCTCCTTCCCTTAAATTATAAAGATGGAGACTTTTTTTTCTGGTGTGGGCAGGGCCAGTGTTTGGAAAAATACCTGACTTTGCCTGGCAAGCTTCCCATGTCGTATTTGATATGCTAAATACCAGTAACAATTATAGACCTCATTCCCATGACTTGATGTAATGGTTTGAGGCTCTTCATAAAGACCTTGTGCTCTACTAGCATGAGACAGGACATATGGAGATGTTACTGGTGCCCGCTGGAGGAAATCGATGATGAGCGGGAAGACAGTGATACAGTGATATGTGTGATGATACCAAATAGGGCATCATCATATTTCAATGGAGTGAAACAATGATGTTGAAAGCCAGAAAATCACCTTGCCCACAACCATGAATCTAGTGAAGGAAAATCAAGCTTTCACATACTAATCTCCCTCAAAACATAAGCTTTGGTACATAGATATATTTAAATTTCTGTCAACAAGACCCCAACAAAATCTCTAGGCTCTGGTGCAGGCAAATTGTTTGTTGATAATAATGTTAATGGGACTCACAGACATGGGGCAGAGCTGCTACTGGCTCTCCCTGTGCCCAGCAGCTCATGAGGCGCCGGGAGAGATGGTGGGTTCTAGACCTGGCCCGCCACCCCAGCAGAGCCTTGCAACAAGCCAGACGACCCCCCCCACTCCATGAGGGCTTCCTTTTCCACATCCGACTTCCCTCTCGTCAGAACTCCACCCAGCAGACAAGCCTATCACATCCTGGCTCATTGAGATCCACCCTGCAGGAATCTTTTAAATCCGGCCCAGGTATGCTGATCCAGAGACTCTCAGACATTGGGCAGAGCTGCTACTTGCTCTCCCTGTGCCCAGCCACTCACGAGGCACCCATGAGGGATGGCAGGTTCTAGCCCTGGCCCACCACCTCAGCAGAGCCTCGCAACAAGAATGACGACCCGACCCCTCCCCCACTCCATGAGGGCCTCCATTTTCCACATCCAGACTTCCCTCTCATCAGAACTCCACCCAGCAGACCAGCCAATTACAGCCCAGCTTGCACGACCACAAACAGCCTTGTGGTTCATCAATAAATGCTGGATTTAGAGATGACTACAAGAGTATGCTACCCACACGGCAGAGCCTGGCAAGCTACCGTGTTGTTTTGATATGCCAAATACCAGTAATAATTATAGACCTCATTCCCATGACCTGATGGAATGGATTGAGGCTCTTTAAGTTCCTGGTATTTGGCATATCAAATACTCTACTAGCATGAGACAGGACATATGGAGATGTTACTGGGGCCCGCTGGAGCAAATCGATGATGAACGGGAAGACAGTGATACAATGATATGCATATGTGTGTACACACATCTTGATAAAGTCCAGGAATGATGACATTCCATCCAGATGCATCATGGCTGACACATAAAGGTACCAAAAGTGTCATTACTGACATGTTACATCAGTTTACACCCTTTTGATAATGACTCTGGTGTATGCATTCTCCTGCTAGGTCCCTCCAAATAGGGTACTCAAGGGCCATGCATTCTGCATCCTGACTCTGTAGTTTCTCCACTCTCAGCAACCTTTAAAAACATCCTTCACACCATGCAATGAACCATTTCTCAGGAGGAGTTGGGCAATCTTTTGATTTAGCCAAGTTTATCTAGAATAGGCATGCAGAGTGATGGTAAGGGAGCTGTCCTTCTGTGGTTCTGTATCTAACTTTCGTATGTGACTCTTTGTTTAGTTTTTTGATACTTAACATAATGACATGAAGAGGAAAGCTCTATTTATGGGTGACCATAGCTGGGTTTCTGGTCCCATTTTTCTCCTTTAACTGTCTTCACTATCTCGTCCACTCATTCGTGGGCGTTAGCTGATATTTAGAACATACAGACCTTTGGTCATTGAGGCAAACCTCTGCCAGGTTTCTGTACTCAGCTCAAGAAAAAGGCTGTTCATGCACTTAGCTTCTGAATTGCCTTGAGGACTGTCCTGTATCTTTTTGATCTTTCTAAAAAGCCCCAAGGCCTTAATGATAGTAGAGTGGGTAATACTCTCCCTTGTATATGACTGAACCAAGTTTGATTCCCCACACCATATATGGTCCTCTGAGTTCTGCCAAGAGTGATTGCTGAGCAGAGAGCCAGGAGTAAGCCCTGAGCACTCTCAAGTGTGGCCCCTAAAACTAAATAAAAATATTTAATATGCTTGAATTCTGCCCCTCGAGGTGTTGCAGGTGTGGATGTGGTGCCCAGCTGCATCAGCAGGTGGCAGACAGGAGACAGGCTTGTTTATACCCAGGGTTCTGCCCCATGGGCCCCGGATGGTTGATGGTCTGACATAGAAAAAGAATGGGCCCCTCTGGGATGAACCCAGAGCCACAGCAGAGCCTGGCAAGCTACCCGTGGTGTGTGCGATCTGCCAAAAACAGTAACAATAATGAACCTCATTCCCAAAGAATGGAGACGTTACTGGTGCCCGCTCGAGCAAATCAATGAACAATGGGAAGGCAAGTGATGCTTGAATAATCAAGTTCTTGTCACTCCTCATTGGTAATGGTTGTTGCAAGTAGTCTCCACATATGAAAACATAAATAAGGATATCTGGAGGAAGAATCCACCTTTAAAGGGAACAGGAATATGGAACTCAGTTTTAAATAGAGATATTATGATACACTATATAACAAGTATGTTCTATATAATTTGTGCTTTATGTATTTATGTGGATGCATTAAATATTGGTCATAAACCATCTCTTTTGCCTTGGTGTCTGTCCACTATCC
This sequence comes from Cryptotis parvus, assembly GCA_021461705.1. Classification (NCBI taxonomy): domain Eukaryota; kingdom Metazoa; phylum Chordata; class Mammalia; order Eulipotyphla; family Soricidae; genus Cryptotis; species Cryptotis parvus. The sequence goes on from JAJIBD010002198.1 coordinate 43,610, forward strand.
ACTCTAATTTGATTTCAATTGTGCCATTAGACCATCTGTTTGATCCTAGCAAGTAGATTTTATTTTGGCAGTTATTACTGTAATTGTAAATAACCACAAATATAATCTGATGAGCTGAGAAATTCTCTCCCAGAGAATTGTTTAACTATGCTCAAATCAATATTCTTGCAGCCTAATTCTATGGGAAAAAAGACAACATCTGTGGAAAAATCAGTCACTGTTCATTGGTTTGTAGAACGTGGATTATAAAAAAGGTGCAAGTACCCAGAATGAATTTTGATAGTACTTTTCACCTAGAATAGATATATGGATATTAAAGTATTCATGTGTGATGTATTAATGTCATTTTAAAAGAATTACATCTATATGCCAATAATGTATTTTGCATTAGAGCATCACTTAAAGAGTCTGAAGGAATGGAACAGACATTGAAAGACTGCACTCATTTGTGGGATGTAAAATACATAGTTTGGGAATAATTCCCAAGGACAGTAGAAACAAGAACAAGAGGACTGGGCCACACTTGGAAACTTGTCACCAGTTGGTGGTGGGGGTCATTAGCACAGAGAAGGAACCGTAGGACAGTGGTGGTAGTTGGAAATGATCTCTCCGGACAAGAACTGAGTGCTGAGAACAGGTAAAGGGATTCACAGGATAACTTTTCAGTAACATAATGCCCAAAAGGAAAGAGAGATCGAGTGTGTGGAAGAAAAACTGGGGACATTAGCAGTGGGTAATGTATACCCGTGAAGAGGCAGGTGTTGGACCATTGTAAGATTGAAACACAATTATGAACAACTTTTTTTTATTTGGGGGATCACACCCAGCAATGCTCAGGGGTTCCTCCTGGCTCTGCACTCAGGAATTACTCCTGGTGGTGCTCAGGGGACCATATGGGATGCCGGGGATTGAACCCGGGCCGGCATGGGCTGGCTGCGTGCAAAGCAAATGCCCTACTTGCTGGACTATCTCTCGGGTGCCATTATGAACAACTTTGTAACTGTGTAATTCAATTAATACAAATAAAATAGAAAAATGTCATTTAAGGAAGCAAAGGCAACTAATATTATTAATGAAGATAATTTAAAATACCCGTATATCAAATACTCCAAGTTTTTAAAAGACACTACTCATTTTAATTTTTTTTTTTAGTATAAATCCAGCTTAGAAACTGTCTTCAAACCAGTCTGGTGGCTTTGAAGAGGCAAGAAGGTTTGTTCTCATTCTGCCTGGAGTTAGAAAGAGATATAAAGAATGTGAGAGAAGAGCTTCTTAGTCAGTATACCACCCTATACCACCCCATGTGAAAAAAAAAACAATTTTTTATCCATCTATATTCTAATACATGCACTTGAGGACTTACTATGCACTAGATGACCAAGAACTTTGTTCATTTTAACGTTGTTTATTGATTTTAATTGTGTTTCATGAATTAAAAAGTTGTGTTAGACATTGGTAACGTGACTCCAATAGTGATTATCTCATAGCATTTATAGTATTGATTCTCGCTTTGCCCTACCTCACCATAAACATATTGCCTAATAATTCTACTCTGGTGCCAGGTCACCTGGTCTTATTTTATTTATCACCCCTCTGTGCATATTAATCAGTTTTTAACCTGACATCAGGAGTTTGTCATTGTTCAATACCATTGAACAATGACAAACTCCTGATGTCAGAATTGAACAATTGTTCAATACCATTGAACAATGACAAATTAATGACAAATTTTATGCATTACAGTAACGTAATAGTGGACCCATGTGGACTACACCATTCTATTGAGGACCTGAGGGGCAGGAAATAAGAGGTTAACTGATATCAACTTTACCCTAGCAAATGGCACGTTTGAGATTTTAACCAGAGTATCTTATTACAAATTTATTATTTTTCTTGTGTTGAGTTATGTCTACACATTTATTACCTGTAAAATATCCATAGATATATGAACTTACATGGAAGTGGCTGGTTTGTTAATATGTTCACAGGCCAGTGATAAAGTTTTGATCATTTCCTATTAGCTTTTATATATTACTAAAAAGCCAGTTGCATTTTTAAGGGAAAAATCATATTTTTTTCTGAAAATATTTATTCTGTTTGGAAAATTCCTGTAATATGGGAATAAAATTCTGGGTGTTTCCCAGGCCTGAGACCATGGATTAGAGCTGATAGTGGATTGGGGAAGGAGTGTCTTGGGTGGGCTGGGGCTGGGGCAGGGGCTCTAAATTTAATCCTCAGACTGTGTACAGTCCCCAGAGCACTGTTACATTACGTTTTTTCTCTTTTTGACAGAGAAAGCCCATGGCAGAAAGACACATAGAGTATATGTGTGCTATGCTTATATATTATGTCATATACATATACATGAGAGCTGCTACTGGCTCTCACTGTACCCAGCCGCTCATGAGGTGCCCGGGAGGGATGGCAAGTTCTAGCCCTGGCCCACCACCCCAGCTCAAGCCAGACGACCCCCCCACTCCATGAGGACCTCCATTTTCCACATCTGGACTTCCCCCTCGTTAGAACTCCACCCAGCAGACCAGCCTATCACAGCCTGGCTCACGGTTCATCAATAAATGCTGGATTTTGAGATGACTACAAGAGTATGCCACCCGCACGGCAGAGCCTGGCAAGCTACCCGTGTTGTATTTGATACGCCAGATACCAGTAACAATTATAGACCTCATTCCCATGACCTGATGAAATGGTTTGAGGCTCTTTATGTTCCTGGAGCAAGCAGGTGCCCTTGGGCTCTACTTGCATGAGATAGGACATATGGAGATGTTACTGGGGCCCGCTCGAGCAAATCGATGATGAACGGGAAGACAGTGACAGTGATTCCTCTGCTTAGCCTCTGGCCTATGTGTCCGCATTTCTCTATTGTCAACACTAGGTGGCGAACATTCACATTAATTTAGCTATAAAAGTACCATGTACTTCCTCACATACTAAAAGGATTACTTTACAGAATCAACATACCTCAAATATAGAGCTTGTGTGCATTCTCTATTTTGAAGCAGTTAACGACTTTTATTATTATTATTATTATTATTATTATTATTATTATTATTATTATTTTGCTTTTTTGGGTCACACCCGGCAACGCTCAGGGGTTACTCCTGGCTCTGCACTCGGATTTACTCCTGATAGTGCTCAGGGGACCATATGGGATGCCGGGATCGAACCCGGGCCGGCATGGACCAGCCGCGTACAAGGCAAGCGTCCTACCTGCTGGGCTATCGCTCCGGCACCAGTTAACGACTTTTTAAAGATATTTAACTATAGTTTTGAAATTCTACATCTTTTGAAATTAAATCTAGGAAATAAAAACAGAAAACTTTTTTTATAATTAAAGCTAAGTTTTATCTTATGTTCACCTATCTTCTCTTAAATATCCTTCGCTTTTATGTAGTGAGCGTAAGTAATCACTAATTGAACACTTTATAGTTTTTCTTGTTGCTCCACATCTGGCATTGTTCAGGGCTTACTTGTAACTGTCGCTCTGTATGCTCTGTGTCGGGCTCACTTCTAGTGGGGCTCAGGAGACCTCATGAGGTGTGGGGAAACACATAGGGTTGATCATGTGCAAGGCAATCACACGACTCTCTGTGGTATCACTCTAGACCATGATTAAATATTTTCTTTGCACTTAATTAGTTTCACAATATACTGTTTTCTACTGGGTGTTTATTCTCCTTGTAACATTTTTAATGGATTTAACATAGATAATATCTGTTGATCCCAAGTTGAATTATAATCAAGGGTGAGGAAAGCCATGAATTAACATTGTCATTAAGATTTTTATCCTTTCCACTACATTTATTCTAGTTCGATACCAAGATATTTTTTCTATTTGAGTACAGTCAGCAAGAGAGATAATATTGTAAAGGATTATCGTGAAAGAAATGCATTCTTAAGCCTTAAAATTCATCTTTCCTTTATACACAAAAGCATATTAAATTGTATCCTTATTTTAAAGCAAAATATAACAGCATATATCTATAAAGAAATATTCATTGTAATGTGATCAACAATCAGCTAATGCTTATAAATATTAAATACCTGACATTGCTAACGTTTTGTCCTATAACTCATATAACTTTGAAATCTTAATTTCTAAAAATAACTTAAAAATTGGTAAAAAGTGCCCAATATTATGAGTAAATATAAGGGTCCTTATTTGAACCTCTAATTATTTTATGGTTCAACTTAATTGAACCATATGGGGCAGAGCTGTTCCTTGCTCTCCCTGTGCACAGCCGTTCATGAGGCAGTTGCGAGGCATGGCGGGTTCTAGCCCTGGCCCACCACCTCGGCAGAGCCTCACAACAAGCCAGACCACCCCCTCACTCCACGGGTGCCACCATTTTCCACATTTGGACTTCCCTCTCGCCAGAACTCCACCCAGCAGACCATCCCATCACAGCCCGGCTCAGGCGGCCACTTGCGCCAGTTCATCAATAAATGCTTTACTTGGAGGTGTTTAAAAGAGTTTGCCTCCCGCTCGGCAAGCCTGGCAAACTTCTCGTGTTGTATTTGATATGCCAAATTCCAGTAACAATTATATTAGGTCATTCCCATGACCTAATATAATGGTTTGAGGCTCTTTATGTTTCTGTAGCAAGCCGATGCCCCTGGCTCTACTGGCATGAGACAGGACATATGGAGATATTACTGGTGCCCGCTCTAGCAAATAGATGATCAACGGGAAGATCGTGATCGTGATCAAGTTAATTATATAGTATCTAGAGGTTTAGGTATAGAAAATTGCATGGCCATGTTTTATAGAGATGATTCACACACTCCAATAAAAGAGCAAAATTATAGAAAAAAAGAAACTTGACAATTAAAAATCTATATTCAATATCCTCAAGTCCTGTGTAATGCTTTTGCAAAAATTGTTAGAGTATAGTTCTAATGAAGTGGACATAATAAGTACATGACAAGCTTATGTTTTGAAGGATTGAAGTAAGAAAATATCTCAAGACAGAAGGTAAAACGTTGTTGGCACAGATAAATGGGATCAGTCTTAGTGTTGAAGAATTAAGTCCATGAAGCAGCATATTTTAACTGAAGGTTGAAGGAACATAGGAGAGCAATAGTAGCAGCAAGTGTCTGTGACATACTAAAGCAAAACGATTTACCCATCATTTTTGCCAAATTTCTTATAATTAGTTATTTATTAGTGGAAATAATATTTAAATGTATTTATTTTCTTATAATTCATTATTTATTGAAATAATACTTAAATGTATCTATTTTCTTAGAATTCATTATTTGTCACTGTCACTGTCTTCCCGTTCATCATCGATTTGCTCGAGTGGGCCCCAGTAACGTCTCCATATGTCCTGTCTCATGCTAGTAGAGCCCAAGGCATCTGCTTGCTCCAGGAACATAAAGAGCCTCAATCCATTCTGGAATGAGGTCTATAATTGTTACTGCCTACAAGAGTATGCTACCTGCACGTCAGAGCCTGGCAAGCTACCCGTGTTGTATTTGAAATATATGCCAAATACCAGTAACAATTATAGAATTCATTATTTATTCATTGAAATAATATTTAATTGTATCTATTTAAAAGATAATATAGATTTATTATTCATCACTTTGTTGTATGGATATGCACTATTTTTCCTTTATCTAAATGAGAATTAACAGTTTCTGTATTGCTTTTCCTTAAAAGCTTAGACAAGGAATTTTTAGTAGGGAATCGTTAACATGAAAATGGAGATGATAGCAGACAAATCTCTGATCCTAGGGAAAAACAGATATGAAAATCAGCTTTGAGAAAATGCCCTAGGATCCTTGATTCTTGGAGAGAATCTACTTTAGGGAAATGAGATATTATTTTACTGATGGGAAGCAGTAGACTAAAACTACAGTAAGGTGTGTCTAGAACAAAGAGGCCTGAATATACTTTATAGCCAAGATTTCCATAGTGGAACATCTAAAACCTTTTCTTTCAAGTCTGCACCTTGCAGACAGGAAGACATAAGTGTATACTATGGCTACGTCAAGAGTAGGGCATGCATTTCAGGACCAGGGACAGCTCTTTTCATCTCAGTTATATAAATTTACACATAATTTATGTCTTCTCAACTAGAGTTTATTGCAATGTAGAAGGAAAACAGAAGAAAATTCTTTAACGTATGAAACATAAACTTTAAATTTACTTGGTTTTGGGGGAAAGATTATAACTGTAATTTCCCTCATCAGGAAAAGTGAGGCACGAAACTAAACTGATCCATATTTCCATAAGCAATTAACACTTGCATATTGACTCATTTACCCAGGCTATATTCATCTGTTGAAAAGATCATTGAGACTTTGCTAAGTCCCAGGGACTGTAGGGGGTGCTTATAAAATGAAAATGGATAGAAATTCTGTTCTTCCCCTTCTGCTGCAGAGCGCAAATAATCAAGCAGGCAAATGAACGCATAACTTGAGGACATTCATGACAGGCAAGGTAACTAATGAAAGTCTTGTGCAGTAAATAAGGAAGTGTTAAAGGATGGTTACAGCTCTGTAAGTGGAAGAGATATGATGAATATGTGAGATAAAATACAGGACATCAGTAAAAATATAGAGTTTATGAATGACTTGCAGGTTTAGTGAATAAAATGGAAGACAACAGGAGTGAATGAGCATAATGAGAGAGGAAGCCGTGAGGTGGCTACACCTACAAGAGGGAAGTTGTGTATCTCAAGCTAAAAGCTAAAGTACAATGCATGTGCCATTAAAAATCAGTTGTAATAGGGAATTCAATGTGATTAATTTAGAAGGTAATATGAATGGATATATACTATTAAATGTGTTTAAATATTTAGACAGGCAAATAATAGTTGATGTGAGATGCCATTGATTGAAATATGTGCTTGTGGAATCTGCAATGACTGTAAGTTTTACATTTGGCACAGAAAATCAAGTTTTTTTTGTAGATAAGACATACACTGAGTATTTTTGTTTCTAGGCTTTAAAACTATAAGTTGATTTAAATCCATGAAAGTATTTAAAGATCATTAGATTAAGAGTTTAAAGGTATTAAAGTCAGGGCCTGAGAATGGGCCTCATGAGAGCATTTATACAGGGAGTAACGGAGAGAATTGCAAGAGAAAGAAATAAGAAAGAATCATGCAGGTTTAGCCTTTGGAGGAGAAAATAATTGCTTCAAGAAATAGTGAAAATCAAATATAAGTTGACAAACAAAAACAAAGATAATTCAGCTGTCAAGTAAAAATGATATTCCAATAAGATATCTCTCCCACTGCTCATTGGATTGATAAATGGAATTATTTTAAGTTAATTATTATTATTACAATAAGAGTAGAGGAAGTGAAAATCAAATATAAGTGCATTGAAAAGGAGTTAGGACAAGAAAATACAAGTTTTAATACAAGAAATGTAGACTACTCATTTTTAAAGGTGGGCCTAATAGTAGCCAGATGGATTCATGTGATTAAAAAAGGATTATAGGAAACATTTACAAATAACGTCTGGAGAAACATTTGTTAATAGAATTAAGTGTCTAATTAGCAACAACATCACCTTCATGGCTTCCAAGTTGATGAAAATATTAACACTTGTGGGAAATACAGCTAACTTGCAATATCCCTGTAAAGTAGACTTCATTATTCCTATTTAGTCCATAAACCAACTAAAGCTAAAAGCGTTAGGATAATTTGAACAAGCGTTAGGATAATTTGATCAAGTTTGCTTAAGTGCTTAGAGGAGGCATATAGGCCCACTGCTCTGGAGAGTAAGTCCTCCAGAAAAACAAATCTGAAAACTACCACATTAAAATATAAATACTAAGTTGTCGTTAGGCGTGAGTGGATGTAAGAACCTGGACAGATACTCTTGCTTTAGTTTTAAAGATCTCTTCAATGGAGAGCTGGGGAAAGAGAACAGTGGAGAAGGTGCACATTTACGTGAAGCTTGTTTACGTGTCTCCAGCACCATGTATAATTCCCCTACGCCTTCCCAGGAGTATTTCCTGAGCACAGAAGGAAAAATCGGTCGAGAGCACTGCTGGGTTTGATCTGAACACCACCCCTGTCCAAGAGATAAAGTGTTAGTAATAATTCTGCATGCAGTTTTCAGTTTAATTAAAAGTAAAAATGTACCAAAATATCTTTCAGGTAACTGCTGGGCACACAAACTGTATTGGTGGGTACTTGACAAAAGGCTAAAATGAGAAGATGGTAAAGGGAAAATATATATTGCCTTCATGACTCCAGGTACAACTCTCAGAAAGGGACCAACACTGATCAGCCTCCATGTGTATATATGTGCAAGCCTTGGGACCCAAACATATACAGCTTCAGTGACATACTTGATTCACACTAAATTCTCAGTCGATGTATAGATAGGTAGTGTGTCACACTAATGTAGAAAAAGTGGGATCCACATTTGTTCTTCAGCCATTATCATGAATCGTGTGATAAAATGGTGGTACGTTATAGGCCCTGCGGTATAAACACACAACTACACACACGCGTGCGCACACCTCATTTACACACACAATCAGGCTACCTATAGAAAGTTGGGATCCTGAGAAGTCATGCTTTTCCTGAAGTGTTACAAAACCTAAACAAATATATATTATTAAGCCCTACAATTTAACGCCTTCATTGCATTTAAAAGGCAAGAGTAGACGTAAGCAGAATCATTTGGAGAAGACATATATTTGGAAATATTTGTGGTATTGGCCACCTTATCTAATCTACTCTCAGTAGAGCTCAGTGTATCCTTATACGGCACAATATTCTAGTGATTTTGTATCAGTGACATAAAGGAACTTAGTCATATGTTTTTAACAGAATCCTTTACTAGTAAATCTTAACACAACACTTTTTATACCTGCAAATTGTTGCACATTAGCTCCTCCCCAGTGTGACCGGACAGGAGAAACCCAGCACCTTACCAGGCACAGACTAGCAGACAGAGCACCCTTAGTACTTCTCTCCATAGGGAGTGAGGGATTTCATCTGTCTTCCTATATAATAGGAATTGTTCAAGTTGTTCAAAAGCCTCACCAAAAGATAATATTATCAGTTTTTTTTTAAAGAGAAACCTATAGCTTAAAAATTTAGACTTTGCCTTCATTTTGGAAGAATCCAGGGTGGCTCAGATCCCGGCAATCTACCCTCTTTCTGCCCAAATAGATGGGAAAGCAGTAATTTAGTGGACAGCCTGTTACCTGGCGGACCTGGGTGATGCCTAAGCCAGAGGGCATTTTTAGTTGAGACACTAACTCAAAGAGATCATCAGTGACTCAGATAAATAATCTCTCCATCGTTTATTAATTTCTTGATATGGAGGATTTCATGGAAACATCCAGTACAATCTGCTGGACATCTACGGATTTGGACATAGCTCCAGTTTATTGCCAAACAATGCTCTACGTAGACATTCGGGATGAGTTCATATGACATTTATTGTCTATCTTTGAGTTGTATCATAATTTTATATTTTGCCAATACATAAGCAAAAGAAAAAGTGGCATTTTATTTATAGAACCCATAAACAGTGGCATTATGAAAAAATATTGACTTGTTTGCTAGGCTATCATTATAGATTACTGTCATTATCTAGTCGATAGGTGTTTGCTCATAGAAAAATTTTACTTTTCCTTGAGAACTGACGTAAAGCCCAATAGAAGGAAAAAGTAGTAGGAAAATTACTTTATACTTTGAAAAAATACCACCATTAGCAAAATGATAAAAATCTGTGATAACCTTTTTTTTATAATCCATTACACCAAGTAAGGGTGTAAGAGAGAACACCAGTAAAATGTCCACACGATTCAGTTCAAAATCTTTATCTTTAACTCAGTAACTAGTATACTATTTACAGGTATGCAGTTAATTGACAACTGCTTACCCAGTTTGTTAATGGATAAGAATGAATAAATTAAGATAAATACAATTTTAAGTAACTGCATCAAGGATATTTGTACTATATATCTTCCTATAAATATATATAGAAGCACATATTTACCTATATGCTACATTGTATAAGATAGTGAATATATACATTCACATATGTTTATATATGTGTATAAATATATGCTCAATATTTTTACACTGTATTATAGTGTGTAGGTGATAGATAGATAGATAGATAGATAGATAGATAGATAGATAGATAGATAGATAGATAGATAGATAGATAGATAGATAGATAGATAGATAGATAATTTTACCCTGTTTTATATTTTTGGATGTGACCACTCTCAGTGGTACTTAATGCTTAGTTCTGATCAGGGTGACTTAAATCAGGATGATCCTTGGGGAACCATATGGGGTGCCAGGGATTCAACACAGGTCAGATTGCAAGACATGAGACTTAGCCATGGAATTCTCTGGCTCCTATACTCTTTGTGTTTTCCTTTTTGGGGGGGTGGGGGCACATACATGGCAATGCTGAGAGTGTATTCCTTACTGAGATCAGAGATCACTCGTGTGGGTACTCAAGGGATCTTGTGCTTTTTTGGGATAACCCAAAAAAAAAGCGGAATTGGTTAACCTGCTAATCTGCTAGACGAGTACTAACGCCACATACTATCTATCCAGTTCAAGCTTTACTAAATGAAACACTGAATAATAGTTAATGTGAATATGATAATAGATAAAGAAAAAATAAAATTATAATATAGTATGAATATGTGTGTTTATGTTTATAATACGATGTATAATATATCATATATAATATAATTATAGTATATTAATATTAATTATAACATAATAAAATAATATAGTAATAATATGAATATATGTACAGATATATAATTGAAGGTGTTCCAACATTGAGCTAAATTAATTTAAAAAATGAGTTGTTAATTAGAAAATGTTGGAAGCCGTGTGCAATAGTTTAGTTTTCCAGGTATGGTGTTTATATCAGATAACTATTTTAGGATATGCAGTTGATTTTACTTCTCTCCATTTTGTTATTCAGAGTTTGATCGCTTGGCACATTTGTGTTCCACGCGCATGTGTTAGAGAGGACTGGTTTGCAATTGAAGCTGATTGTTTTCCCCAACACCATCTGGCCTACCTACTTATAACATGTCAAAAGAGAGTGCCTGAGGTGTGAGGAAAATCTAAATTTTACATTTATTCAGGTCATATTGGTTGAAGATTCTCTGGCCATAGCCCAAACTACACTATTACGTATCTATTATTGGTCTCAGTTCTCTTAAAGCTTTCCTACTCACAGCTTTGCTTTAGCTATTTTGGACAACTGACTATAAAAGGTCCCTCCCCACTGTCAATGTAACATTAAGTATCACATACAACACACACACACACACACAATACGCTTTGGTAAAATGGAATGTTGATAATTAAATGTCCTTAGAATGATCTTGCTTGTATTAAACTTTTTATCTACTGAAGTGAAGTTGCAGTGTGCACACATAATTATGTAGGTATATATGTGCAAATATTTAAAAATGAAGAAAGTCTCTTGTTTAGAAAAATATTCAGTCATATTATTGATGTCTAAAATTAAAATATTAATAGATAATAATTTATGTTCCAACTTTACATGAAGGCTCATGGATGTGCACTTATTAATTAGCTGACCAAATATTTAAATAAAGTTCAGAAAGTAAACATTTCACTTCTCATTCAACACTGCCGACACAATATATTTTATTACAAGGACTGAATACTAAGGACTACGTACAAGTGTCTAAAATTATTGCCGACCAAATTTCCTGAACATAATTACATACATAATGATTTTACTTATATTAAAGTAAGCTAAACTTGAGTAAACAGAAAGAAAAGTATCTTTTGAAAACAAAATAATATTTTAAATAGTGCATGAGTATATTATCTGATGACTCAAAATGCCACATTTTTATTGAGAATGAACTATATGAAGAATTTATTTTTTTTTTTTAGAAAATCACGATCACGATCACGATCTTCCCGTTGATCATCTATTTGCTAGAGCGGGCACCAGTAATATCTCCATATGTCCTGTCTCATGCCAGTAGAGCCAGGGGCATTGGCTTGCTACAGGAACATAAAGAGCCTCAAACCATTATATTAGGTCATGGGAATGACCTAATATAATTGTTACTGGAATTTGGCATATCAAATACGACACGAGAAGCTTGCCAGGCTTGCCGTGCGGGAGGCAAACTCTTTTAAACACCTCCAAATAAAGCATTTATTGATGAACCACGCGGCCGCTTGCTGCAGCGTGAGCCGGGCTGTGATGGGCTGGTCTGCTGAGTGGAGTTCTGAAGAGAGGGAAGTCCAAATGTGGAAAATGGCGGCGCCCGTGAAGTGAGGCAGGGTGGTCGGCTTGTTGTGAGGCTCTGCCGAGGTGGTGGGCCAGGGCTAGAACCCGCCATGCCTCCCGACTGCCTCATGAACGGCTGTGAACAGGGAGAGCAAGGAACAGCTCTGCCCCACGTGTGAGAATCTCTTTAGTGGTAAAGAGACTTTAGAAAATAGAAACTACATATGAAAAGCTTATTATTAACCTAAAATATTTCTTTCCATAGCTGCTTAATTCTAGAACAGAATCTTTGATATAGATATTCCAAAATATATGACATTTAAAATCACTAAATAGTGAACATCTTAGGTATTCTAAATGCTAGTTTCATGATTATTATTGCCAGTTTTAAAGTTATCATTATTTAGTAATCAATAGAAATATTTTTTTTCATATTTTAAATCCTAAATTTTTACAGTGCAGCATTGTAAAATTATATATTATTTGCTAATTAACTTTACCACTAAAGTTCACTCCTGACCTTCCCCATACAATGGGCTCGTTTCACCTGATTTATATACTCTCCTTCCCCTTCGTATTGGTCAATCCTGGGTATGTTCACACGAGTGTAGTACTGGAAACACATTGATATTCTGTGTTCAGTTCTTTGAAACAGGAAGCAATGTGTGAAGTGGTGGGATGTGACTCAGTGTGTGATATTCGGGTTCAGTTCCAGCACCACAAAGAAACAATGAGTCAAGAGGAATGAATGAATGAAGCCTTGTGAACATTGTTAGTGGGGCTACAAATTCGGATAGCCAGTATGGAGTCAATATAGATGTTAGATAAAAATTTATACTTTCAAAATTTATATTTGATTATTAAAAGCCAAGATTTGATTTGGAAGTGCATTGACTATGTGCGATCTTATAATATACCTCATTGAATATTTTAAGAAATATGTTTTTATTTTGGCTTTTCGGATCATACCCTATGATGCTCAGTGATTATTCCTGGCTCTGCACACAGGAATTACTCCTGGCAGTGCTCAGGGGTCCGTATGGGATGCCGGGGATGGGACCCTGTTAGTCACTTACAAAGGAAATACTCTACTCCCTAACCAGTGCTCCCAATCTTGTTAGAATATGCGTGTTAAGAGAATTTTAAAGAAAAATCCATGTATTTGGATCTCGATAGAAAACTTTTGGGTAAATATGTGTTTTTTACATTTATAGTTTATAGGGTATTATGAGGAGAGAGAATTATTACTCAGGTTTCTTTAGTTATTCAGACTTCAAATATGATGAAGTAGTTTGAGTGGACCACTTAAGCAGATGAGCATAACAGGTATTTTTTCTTAGCTGTTTGAATATTTGAAAAGTTATCAATTACCTATGAAGAAGAAATGAAAGATATGAAATCCTAAAATAAAATAAATTCTTTGTAAACTCTTTTTAATGATAGAAGTTAAATTGGCAGCATTAATATATTTATTTAGTAAAGCTATAAATTGCCCATTTTGTTTCTTTTTTTTGAATACTTGTTTCTAAGACAACACTGAATGATTGCTAAGATTAGCAGGTTACTGTGTAAGTGTTATTTTTGAGAAACTATAATTGCATGATTTGATCAAATAATAGTTTATTTCCATTTCCTGATAACACACAAAAATTAAAAATTAGATAATGTTGACTCTTTAAAATATTAATTACATAATTAAGATGTTTATGAAATATTTATAAATGAACTGCTATTTATCAAGTTTCTAATTAGATATTATGATTTTGTTTTGAACTAATTTAATTGTCCTGTTTGGCATAGTTAATTTACATGCACGAAGCTATTAAATAACTAATGAAAGATATATTTAAATAATTACCAAAATAAGGAAAAATAAGAATCTAAGCATTATTTCCTCCATATATAGCCATCATTAGCCTGAATGATATTTTGTTATATAATCTCATGCTAATATCAAACTAAATATATCATAGATTCACTTAGTATAGGAGAAATTCAGCAAATTATATAAGTAATCCTTTATAGTTTTGAGTGGGTTAGCCATTTCAAAATACCTATTTGATTTATAAAGTTTAAATTTTCTTAGTTTGTTAAGAATTTTTCCTATTCTTTAGAAAAGTGACTAAAATCAATAAAAATAAATCAATAAAAATTTTAAAAATCCACAGTATTGAACTTGGTATCCCTAAGAATGGAATTTTATAAGTGTTTATCAAACTCTTCAAAGAAGAATAGAGGAGGGCTGGACTGATAGTTCAGCGGGTAGGGTGTTTCCATGCATGCAGCCGACCCAGGTTCTGTTCCTGTCATCCCATATGTGGTGTTCCTGAGCACCACCAGGAGTAATTCCTGAGTGTAGAGCCAGAGTAAACCCTGAGCATTGCCGGGTGTGACTCAAAAAGCAAAAACAAAAAACAAAAAGTAAGAACAAAAAATGGAAGAAGAACATAGGGACATGAGATAGCATAGTGGGTGGGCACTGACCTTGCATGAGGCAAACAATGTTCCAACTTAGTCAACCTCAGAGTGGTCCCTGGGTGCAGAGCCGGGGAGTAAGCCCTAATAATAGCTGGGTATGACACCAAACAAAAATAAATAATGTATAATGAAAATATAATCAAGCTTTATCAGTCTTAAAGAGATTTTGACATATTGCTTTTCCAATGCACACCCTAAATTTTCCCCTTTGATTTCCATTCAGCCTTATAGGTATGATGCGTAAGTTTGTTTTTCCAGTCATGAATATTAGTTTTGAAAAGTGTTAAAACTTTCCCTAAGACATACCCATACTATGAGACAGACATTTTTTTGGGGGTCACACCCGGCAATGCTCAGGGGTTTCTCCTAGCTCTGCACTCAGGAATCACTCCTGGCAGTGTTCGGGGGACCATATGGGATGCCAGGGATCGAACCCTGGCCGGCACGGGCTGGCTGCCTGCAAGGCAAATGCCCTACCCGCTGGACTATCGCGCTGGCCCAGAGACAGACATGTCTTATATTTGGAACAGTACAGGAAAAAATTAAGCACTGATATATTTGCAAAATATTTGGACGCTGTTGTATTTGTGTTTTATTTTTCCCTGTTGGCGTGTGGCTTACCTCCTCAATCAGTGGTCAGGTCAGCTCAGAGGATCATTGTTGGTGTCATGGGTGTCGTTCTTGGTGAGCTCAGGAGAGATACGCGGAGTCATGATCTGACCGAGGTAGCACCCAACTTGCTGTTCTCTCTCCCATTACTCTTTATGAGTCTGCTTGTGTTTCATTTAAAATCTGTTGCTGTTAATGAACCATTTTTACTTAAAGTGTGCATCAAGGTCTTTTCAGAACAAAGTGCTAAGTTCATTCTCTAATCTAGAATTTCTCTTGCACTTTTCCCCTCCACATAATTGGACCAAGTTTAGTGTCACTGTATAATATTTAGCAAAGAATTGAGAAATAACTAATATATTGAAACTAGAAATGGATTGCCTAAATTGGGAAGTGTCTGTGATTTGCAAGTAGCATCCTTTTGCATACTTTTATTTATTCATTGGTTGCAGAAGGTTCCGGAAAATTGATAGATTGAAAACTCCTTGCTCTGTTGTCATTATGATTTTTCTTGATGAGCTGGCCTTCAGTGATGGCTTGAATGCACTCGAATATTTCATCTCAACCTGTCAGCAGAAACCCTTGACTGAAATATTGCCAGGCAGGCAAGCAAGAAAGCAGAACTGCTGCTAGAGGTGTCTGCTGATAGTAGGAGCTTAAACAAAATGCATGTTAGCAAACACATTGCAGCTAGAAATAACTGTGTTGAGAAGCCTGTGAGGAAAATATGAATTTAGACACTTAGTTTGTTCTACTAAGACATATATTTTCCATTTATTTTCATTATAGTCACAATTTTCAAAGTTCATTATTTTTCATCATGACTTATCTTATATCATATTTGCTAAACTGTATAGAATTATAGTGGGATTAAAATTTTTAAAGTTTTGAACAGGTCATTTCTCTTGCAATTTGCCCTTGTGCTCTGTATTTTAATGTGAAGATTTTAAATAAGTTCTGTATTATATAAACGTCTATTGATACACAACACTTACATGTTGCAAGTTATGATCCTCATCACTTGTATCACTTGCTTTCCTGTTGTTCATCGATTTGCTTGAGTGGGTGCCAGTAACATCTCCATTCAGTGGGAATGAGTTCCATTACTGTTACTGTTTTTGGCATTGGAATACACCATGGGTTGCTTGCCAGGCTCTGCCATGGCTCTGGATTCATCCCGGGGCCCAGTCTTTTTCTGTGACAGACCATCAACCATCCAGGGCACATTGGGCAGAGCCCTGGGTGTAGACAAGCCTGTCTTCTGTCTGCCACCTGCTGATGCAGCTGTGTACTGCAGCCATAACTGCAACACCTCAAGAGGCAGAATGTTCTTCATAATTTATAGACAATATTAGATATTGTCACTTTACCACAGCGAGTAAGAAATGATGCAAATAATCAAGTAAAATGCTGATTAGGAATATTTGGGAAATAATTTTACTTGCTGTGTCACGCTAAAATGGAATAGATAGATATTTTATGTTTTGAAGTTTGATTATTCACGTGTACAAATATTTTTTACTTTTCACAACATTTCCTGAAACATGGAACTTCAAGTTAGTTTCTAAGATTTCTACTATTTTGCTCAGACTCCGCATAAGAAAGGAGATACCTACATATATTGATATTTTTTTCTTGTATTACTTTCATAATTATCTACCATATTTTGAAATAATCACATGGACACATATATGATGACTGCTAGCATATACCTAAGCTTTCTGGGCATGAAATGCACTGTTTTCCAGTAATGATTGAGAATTTGTGCTTTGCTTAAGAAAGCATTGACGTCAGAATAAAGACAGATATTATAATGAAAAGTTCTGAATAATAAAGTAGATGTAATGGAAACACTTGACGTTAGTATCGTGTTGAATTGAGGGGGGTAACATTTATATAAAGGTTTTATTAGTGTTGTTATAATGATTTTTCTGTCCCATGCTCATTCAGCATATCAATTTCACGAGCACCTGGGCTACTTCTCATTGTCCTCCATCCCTGATATTGCAGTGAAGATCCCTTACCACTATTTCACATCCTTTCACGAGCTTCCTGCTTAGCAAGTTAACTGCTCAGTTACTCTGGGAGCCAAACTCTGTCACTTGACTCTACTTCTGTTCTCAGCATTGTTGTTTTTTGTAATTTCCATCATCTCTCAGAATTTGGGGAATACCTGAAATTTATTATTCAACTATTTTTTAAATTTTCGATACTTGTTATTGACCATGAGATCTACACTTACTAAGTTGTTCATGATTGTTTTTCAGTGATACAATGTCCTATCACGCATCCCTTCAATGTGCACATTTCATTTCCTAACACCGGTATTCCCAGTTGCCCACTATCCCCACCCGGTAAGCCTACTTCTAGAGTAGTCTCTCTCTCTCTCCCTCTCTCTCCTCTCTCTCCTTTTGGATATTATAGTTTGTAGTACAGGTACTGAGAGGCCACCGTGTTTGTCCCTGGACCCACTTTCAGCATGCAGTTCATGCCAGAGTGGTCATTTCTAACTATCTTTGGTATAGTTGCAGCTTGTTGCAGCTTCCAACCCCACTTGTTGCAGCTTCCAACCATGGACCGTTCCTCATTGTTTCCACTGTCCTTTGGTATTAGGCTCATTATGTTTTTTTCATATCCCACAAATGAATGCAATTATTCTATGCATGACCCTCTCCCTCTGACTCATTTCACTCAATATGATTCTCTTCATGTCCATCTATTTATATGTGAATGTCATGACTTCATTTTCCCAGGTGGCTGTGTAGTATTCCATTGTGTAGATGTACCATAGTGTCTTTATCCAGTCATCTGTTCTCGGAGACTCAGTCAACATGTTTAAGTACATGTTCAATGCACTGATTCAGGCATTCCTGTGTTTACAATTGGGTTTTACATTTGTTCCTCATTAGAGGCACAGTTTTAGGTAAAATAGGTAGTAAATAAATATCACTTTCAGACCAATAGACTGACTTAAGTAAGATATTTGGAGCTCACTCCCAGGCTATTAGATTATATTTTATTTCTGTCCTCTTTTATGACTTATCTTTAATAGATGCTAGCAACTTTATCATTAATTATGTTTTAATCACCATATTCAGCATTTCTTTTTAGGGACATTTCCAATAAATTATATTACAATCTATAATTCACATCAAAGAGCAAAACTTCTTTGATGTGTCTCAGATTTTAAAAGGTCATGCGATTTTAATAAATATTAAAAGCAGTTATAAGGAGACAACAATCCTGGTTCATATTTTGTTGGCTGTATTTTATCCTGGGCCGGTTTGATGGATTTAGCAGAAAACTGCTTGAAATTCAAAGTTAACTTTGGGTCATTCCTTCTAAAATGGTTCAATTCTTTTTCTGTTGTCAGCTGCTTATGCTTTCAAAAACTTTTAATAAACATATATCTGAGTATAATTGTAAATAGTATAATTTTAAATAACAATTTTAGACCTCATTCCCATGAGCTCATGGAATGGTTTGAAGCTCTTTATGTTCCTGGAGCAAGCAGATGCCCTTAGGCTCTACTAGCATGAGACAGGTCATATGGAGATGTTACTGGAGCCCGCTCGAGCCAATCGATGATGAACGGGAAGACAGTGATACAGTGAATTGTAAATATTATTTTATGTTAAGATAAACTAAATAAGACTATTATTCTTCTAAAGCCAGTTTTGTAGATCAACACATATGTCAGTGAGCTTTGGTGTTTTCTAGTGCAAAACACTTCCCCAGCATATGTTCTCCTTGTGCCTCTTATCTCTTCCTTCCATTGATCCTGATGGGTCTAACTGAAATATTCACCTTGAGATGAAAGGAGAGAAGTGTAGGAAGATATTGATTTTTGAATCCCATAGATATATGTAAGGATAAGCATATCTCTAAATATTTTGGTTTTGGGAGCGAAAATAATTTGAAACATTTAAATGAGTAAATTGAGAGATTATATTTTTTGATATTATAGAATATTGATGGAAAATTAACTTTTCCATTTTAGTTAGGCATTTAATTAGAGCCTCATGTGGAAGCCCTGGCCCTATAATATTCTAAGGATTCTAGTGTGTTTAGGACACAATTGGTTCTCAAACAGTGGGAGGCTAGTTAACTGCTCACCAGCCAACCATGCTATTTGGAAAAAGTTTAAGGTCCAAGTTGCAGGCTTGGGGTGGGGAAATATTAATAGGTAACCAAAATGTAGACAAGAATGAGGATTTGGAGATTAAGGAATTAATGATCAAAGTGGCCTGAGGTATTTTACTTTTCAACCAGCTTGGTCCTGGTGCAACATGTGGAAATGAACACAACATTCTCCAACATTTGGAAGATAGGTTGGAGACCAAATCAGATACAGGAAACAACTGAACAGCTTCATCCATTTCTCTCTTGTTTTTGCCATCTTGTCTTGGCTCCTGCTTTCTAAGTACTTAGCTGGGTCTACTGCATCTCTGGCGCCCAAAGTAGGATCCACATGCCTCTAGGCTCTGCCTCTATCACCTCCATCATACCGACATTTGATCAAGATGTCCAAGATGTCACTTCCCTAGTTCTTATCCCCTCATGTGTCAAATGAGATGATAATCCCCAGTTTTAATGGATGCTCTGAGGAGTAAACTGACTGGAAATATAAAGTGCTGAGCACAGCAGTGGGCACCTTCTAGCCTCTCAGGAAATCTTAGCAATTATCATAATCTTCAGAAATCTATTTCTGTTATTCACAGTTAATTTTGAGTTTCGCTTCTAAGTAAAGGAATCAAATTAACTAATTAGTAAAATGGTAAAATAATAGAAGAGTATTAATTTCCATTTGCAATTTGTAAGATCGCTGGAGAAATCTTCCTATCTGTTTCTGCATATCTGTACATATTTTACCAGGTTTATACATTTTTACCATTGTAGATGGAGGGTTTCAGTCACAGGTGTGGCTCTCAAATGAATACTGTACTGTTTTATTTATATGATTGAAATGTTATGAAACATGTATGCTTTAATCTGTATTTTGCCTTAAAATATTAAAGATGGGTATCTGTTGTTTATCAGCCATGTTTCAACTTCATTGCTTAAATTTTTTTCGCTCAGGAGTTAACTCCTGGCTCTGCACTCAGGAATTACTCCTGGCAGTGTTCAGGGGACCATATGGGATGCTGAGGATCAACTCAGTTCGGTCGTGTGTAAGGCAAATGCCGTACCCACTGGACTATCACTCCAGCCCCAAATTTTTTCTATCATGTAAAGTGTTTTCCAACAATATTATAAGATGCCATCCTAAAAATCCATCTAAAGTTTCTATGGAAGTTCTTTTAAGTGGAAATTACAGAAACAAGAGAAACCCATGACAGGGCACTAATTTTGGAGTCCGAGTGGTGTTGGATTGTGATGCATGAAGTGTCGAAATGTACAATAGTTCATCAAAGGCTGTGCTCACAATCCCATGTTCATAATATGGAAAGCACAGCTCAAAAAGCCATTTTGAAGAGGCTGTGCTCACATTGCAAAGGTGGGTGGCTCTCAGATTTGGTTTCTGTAGTTAACAATAACGAGACATGGGGGCAGAGCTGCTACTGGCTTCTCCCTGTGACAAGCCGCTCATGAAGCACCCGGGAGGGATGGTGGGTTCTAGCCCTGGCCCACCATCCCAGCAGAGCCTCGCAACAAGCCAGACGACCCCCCCACTCCATGAGGGCCTCCATTTTCCACATCCGGACTTCTCTCTCGTCAGAACTCCACCAGCAGACCAGCCTATCACAGCCTGGCTCCGCTGCCGCCTTACATCAATAAATGCTGGATTTTGAGATGACTACAAGAGTATGCTAACCTCACGGCAGAGCCTGGCAAGCTACCTCCACCCAGCAGACCAGCCTATCAGCACCCAGCTCGCGGCATAAGTGGTCGTGTGCTTCATCAATAAATGCTGGACTTAGAGATGCCTACAAGAGTATGCTACCTGCACGGCAGAGCCTGGCAAGCTACCCGTGTTGTATTTGATATATATGCCAAATACCAGTATTATAGACCTCATTCCGTAATGGATTGAGGCTCTTTATGTTCCTGGAGCAAGCAGATGCCTTGGGCTCTACTAGCATGAGACAGGACATATGGAGATGTTACTGGGGCCCGCTCGAGGAAATCGACGATGAACGGGAAGACAGTGACAGTGAAAGTGTTTTATCACAAGATATGCAAGTGGCATGATCTTTTAGATATCTAACAGAGTGGTACCCAACTGTTCTTAAGACCACCAGTGTTATTAACATCATGGATAGCTTGTTAGAGGTGAGGTTTATTGCTTGGTTGGGGGGTTAGAATGTTTGGGTCACATCCAGCACTGTTCTTTCTGTCTACTGGGGATGGAACTGCGCTGATGGAATACAACACAAGGGCTTACTTCCTGTACTCCTTCTCCTGACAACTTCTTGACACATACTTCCCTCTTACTGTTTCAATATCCTGAGTAGGATACCCCAGGCTCTAGGAACCAGTGATCTCACAAGCTCTCCTGGTGATTTTCTTGCACTAGAAAGTTTGGTAGGGACCAATCTGATAGAAGCAACTAACAAAATCTGTAAAGTTTACCTTTGCTCAAATGAGAATCCATGATGTTTATAAATAGATAATTATTAATGTTTTCATTTAAAGGTATAGTAGGTATTTATAATTCCATGATCCCTTTATATAAACATTTGATTCACTTGCTTCATACTTGGTTTGCAAGATATTTTTCAAATGTAAGTTTTCTGGATTGCAAAACTTGATGCAACCATCTATTAACTTAATATTTCTCAAATAGCAGGGCCACTGTGATTTTATGAGAACTGACAAGAAAAATAGTAAAACATGTGATGTTTTGATCCAGCCTGTGATGTAAAAACAGGAATGTGCAATTTAAAAAATCTGCTGGGGGAACTTTTAGGAAAGTCAAAACATGAATACATTTTCACTGCTTTAAGTAATTTAATATGGATCTGCTTCAACTTTTTCCACTCATGACCCTTATTGCACAAAGAAATTTTTCTCTAACCCAAGGTTTCTAAAATAGGTGTATAAGTTAAACATTGATTTATATAAGCCATCCATTTATTTTACACTAAATTTCCATGACATGACCCCATATCGTGTTATAGTCCCATGTTTCAAAAGATAAAAATATAGTGAAATTTACTCTTAAGTTTACATAGAATGATTTATCTGTAGACAGTTTTTTTCTACTCAAAAGCTATAGATTAATTAAAATACTAAAAAATAACAGAGTGATAAATTTGCTTATTATTTTACTCACAGGCCATGCATTTTTTTTTCAGTTCTAACTTTCACTGTTAGCATTAATGGCGGAACATTTTTTTCCATTAGACACCGTATGTCCTAGGAAAATTTAAAATGCCTGAGTTTCAGTATTTGCAGCCCTAGAATGTTGATAAAAAGTGCTATTGTACTATGGGGTAGATGTGATGTTATATTTAGCTTATAAATAGAAAGCACTTAAATTATTATTCAGCCTTCCTGATTAAAATGTAGGCTCAGATCTGTGGTTCCTCAGATCTGGGTCAGCTGGAGCACACTGTGAGAGTGCCACTGGGGATGCATTCCTCCTTCCTGCATTTATGGTTTTGTAGCCTGCCTTAGGGTGTCCTATTGTGGGAAATTAGATATACAGTCTAATTAGACAAATAGTGGCAGCCAAGTAAAGGTGCAATTCAGTAAGCATTGACTAATGATTTCTATGAATATAGTTTTCAAACCACTTGATTAATATTTTCCATTGTTTATCTCACATTCAGTTGTGTCTGTTGATATCTTCTCAGATGTTTCTTCCATTGGTTAATTAGTCATCCCAGGCTCTGAAGCAGAGATCTAATCAGTACATAGTCACTGGTCAAAGGAACCGAGAGATGGTTATTTCAGCTTCTTTAGGTCCACTTAGCAGCTATAAGGCAGTCCTTTAGAGACAAAGATGTATTGAGAGTACACTATGTTAAACACTCGAGCGTGTGGTCAGCCATCATGGAGGTACACTGGAGGGAAAACATTCAAGACCTGACGACTCTTTAGAGAAGACTCTGTTACTCCATCTCAATGAATTGCACCTCTCCTGCTGTGAAAGGATAGAGGACGGCATTATAAAAGTGGATCCTGGTGGGTCCTTGATTTACGTCCCACAACTTTTAGGTACTAAATAAGGACTATTAAAACTGTAAATCAAAATGGCATTATAGGTAAGTGTCTTCTGTTTGTTCTCTTTGCTGTTACTGTTATAATCATATGCTACATTTCCTTTGGTACCTTGAAGATATACTGATTCACAGAACAAGCATTTATGGTAATGATAACTTGAAAAGTACATTAAGATTATTTTAGTAAACTTTGTTTATGTACTTTATAATGGTTTGACATTAATAACTAGAAAATGCTTTAAAACCCCACATTTATTTGCAGTCATTTTGCTAACTTGCCCTTAATATATGAAAATTTTGCTTTAATATAGTCAATATACTATTTGAGCTCTCTGGCCCACAAAGAAAAAAAATTGAGAAAAAATAAAATTTGTAATCATCTTCAAGGTGAACCCTTCTTTCACTAATCAGGCTAATACCACATTACATACTTTAATTTTCTTTAGAACAAAAGTATACAGAAACTATGGACTAAAATGCTATTACAATCAGGGACACCAGGTGTCATGGATGCCGCTGGGGTCCCCCTACAGTGTCGAGACAGAAGTTCTCTTCTACCTCCGAGGATGCCGGGGAACTGCCGGTGCAGTTCCAAAAAAGGCTTTTAATAGTACAAAAGCTCTTCCACAGCACTCCAATATAATGAACAAACTCTAGCTCTGATCCGAACTTAGACCATACAAAAGAGCCCAAGTCTCCCACCAAAGAGAGAGGATCTCACCCAAGCTGAGTCCTACCTAGAAGAAGGATCAAAAGGCCAAAGAGCAAAAAGCCAAAAGCCAAAAGCAAAGGGCTGAGGAGCCAAAAGCCACAGGAGCCAAAAGCCAAAAGCTGAGGAGCCAAAAGCCAAGTCAGCCCCCTTATATACACCAAAGTAATCCGATTTGTGACAGGGAGGGTCATGTCAGCAAAGAACCCTAAACAGAGTGTAGAAGAGCAGTGCCACACCCTATTGCAGGTATAAACAAAGATTATACTAAGGACTAATCCTGAGATTATCTCTTATGTAAAACACTGGAGAGAGAGAGAGAGAGGGGGCTGATATAAAGTAATACATCTTAATTTCATGAACTTCATGTAATCTAGATGGCACCCACAAGGTCCTTATTATTGTTATCTGCACCAGAGTGATTCTGAGTATCTTGTTCTCATTTACTGAAAGGGTCACTCTCGCCTGCTTAGAGCAAACTAGTATGATCCTTCCTATAGTCTTCCTATAGTCTCAACGTAGCCAGGGTGGTAGTCTCCTGGTAAATTCTAACTGTCCCACGCTGGGTACAGTGGGTATAAAGAGGAGCTGTGCCCAATCAAGAAAACATAGAAGTCTTAGTAGATGTATAAGTCAGAAGTTATTCAATCAAGGTGACTTCTGTAACTGCTACACCCTCTAGCAGTGTTTACATAGAAGAGAGATCTCATTAGAATGAACCTTGGCTTAAATAGATTAAGCTGGGAGTGGGCAAAACAACAAAACTCCCAGATTAGCTAGATCTGTCATCCAACAAGTCCCAAGTAGATGCCAGGCACATACAACTTTTCATTAAAAGTGCACACTGTCTACCACCTTAGATCAAAACAGTGTCACAGTTTTTGTCTTGCTATTCTCTTAATCTTCTGTAAATTGGCAGTGTTATTATTGGTTATTTATTTTCCTTACTCTTCTCGGAGTTCCTATGTAGCTCTCAATTTGTTGCTCCATATACTGCTTAGAGTTCCCCACCACCTGCTCTGCCTGCTCACATGTATCAGTAAAATCTCTCCATTCTTTTATTCTCTTTGATTGAGTTATCCTTTGCTAGGCTAAGTGTTGTTAGCTTTTATGCTCTTCACTGGGCTTCCAGCAGATACACTCATAGATTTCTGCTAAGTCACTGCCAGAAGCCTAAGCTCCCTACAAGGAGGAGATCAAACCTCCACAACAGGGACTCTTCAAGGCAGGTCAAGTTCAAGAGTCTGTTCGGAAAACAGTCTACATCACTACATCAGACAAAACGCGATTACACATTAGCAATTCGTCCGCTATGGCTAATCTTCACTTTTAAAACTGTTAGGCTCAATTCTAGCTGCAGAGTTCAGGTCCTTGTTTTCTTCTCTCTCCTTTCCATATCCTGTGTGTGAGTGTGTGTGTGTGTGTGTGTGTGAGTTATACAATTCAATTTAATATGTAAGTTTGACTTTCAAGGTCAACTGGCCCTATAATGTAGATTCAAATCAGTAACAAATCCCTTGTTTTATCCTCAAAACCAGTAACAGTGCATAGAGGTATATCCTTGCATTTTATAAATTTAGGTGATTTAGAAAAAGAGTAAGGAAAATTTAAAATTGGGGACTTATTTTGTTGATTTAGCTATGCAGAGCCAATTATGAGTTATATATTTAGCTTAACAGTATTTATTGTATTTAAAAATTATTTTTGTTTTTCATTATATCATAATTTTTTTTCTTGTTCTCTTCATAGTTATTTTTCACAGGAAACTAGTTAATTACATGCACTATTGTATGAATTTGCCTAGCTTCAAGATAGTGCTTAAGGTTATATAAATTATTTCCAATTAAGAAATATAGAACTTTTAAAATGAAGTGTTGGGGGCCGGAGCGATAGCCCAGCACGTAGGGCGTTTGCCTTGCACACGGCCGGCCCATGCCGGCCCGGGTTCGATCCCGGCATCCCATATGGTCCCCTGAGCACCGCCAGGAGTGATTCCTGAGTGCTGAGCCAGGAGAAACACCTGAGCATTGCTGGGTGTGACCCAAAAAGCAAAATAAATAAATAAAAATAAAATGAAGTGTTTAATTTTTATATATTTAAGATATCTTAGAGGTGAATAATTTCGTTATTTCCAATCTGTTTACTTGAAGAAATTTGTATGTATTAAGTTATATTATTCAAAATTCATATCCATTTCATAATCATTTTTATTGTCTATGTATGTTGCATGGCAGGCTTAGCTAGTTTAGGAGCTTTGCTATTTTACCCACTCACAGCTTAATCTACTTACATTTTCTTAAGCCAAGGTTAATTCTAATGAGATCTCTCTTTGTAAACACTGATAGAGGGTGTGGCAGTTACAGAAGTCACCTTGACTCTGAATAACTTCTGACTTATTATACATCTACTAAGACTTCTTTGTTTTCTAGATTGGGCACAGCTCCTCTTTATTTCCACTGCACCCAGCATGGGACAGTTAGAATTTACCAGGAGACTGCCACCCTGGTTACATTGAGACTAACTTTAAGATTATAGGAATGATCATACTAGTTTGTCCTCACACAGGTGAGCGTGACCCTTTCAGTATGTTGAGAACAAGATACTCAGAAATCACCCTGGTACAGATAATAAATAAGAAGGACTTTGTGAGTACCATCTAGATTACATAAAGCTCATGAAATTGAGATATATTACTTTTTTTTTTTTTTTGCTTTTTGGGTCACACCCGGCAATGTTCAGGGGTTTCTCCTGGCTCTGCACTCAGGAATTACTCCTGGCAGTGCTCAGGGGACCATATGGGATGCCGGGGATCAAACCCGTCGGCATGGGCCCATGCTAGGCAAACGCTCTACCTGCTGGGCTATCGCTCCGGCCCCAGATGTATTACTTTATATCAGACCTCTCTCTCTCTCTCTCTCTCTCTCTCTCTCTCTCTCTCTCTCTCTCTCTCTCTCTCTCTCGTGTTTTACATAAGAGATAATCTCACAAGAAGGGATTAGTCCTTGGTGTAATCCTTTGTTTATACCTGTAATAGGGTGTGGCACCACCCTTCTACACTCTGTTTAGGGCTCTTTGTTGACAGGACTCTTTGGTGTATATAAGGGGACTGACTTAAGGTTCCTTGCTCCTTTTCCCCTTCTTTTTGGGTAGGGCTCTCTTGGGTGAGATCCTCTCTCTTTGGTGGGAGACTTGGGCACTCTTGTATGGTCTAAGTTCTGACCAGAGCTTTATATTGGATTGTGGTGTTAGAGCTTTTGTACTATTAAAAGCCCTTTTGGAACTGTGCCAGACTCATGAATCTTCATCCATTCCCTCGGTGGCCTCGGAGGTAGAAGAGAACTTCTGTACTGATACTGTCGGGGACCCCAGGGGCTCCCCGACATATGTCCATAAATTTCCAATTCTGGCTATGAATTGTCATAGATTTTAATATCTTACCCTGAATTTAATCTTTATTTCTTTCATAAATATATTGATGACTTACATATGTTCATTTACCATTTATATGTTGATATCTAAATAACATGATTATTTACTAAATTCAGCTTTCAGGTCTGTTCAATTCATTTTGCATTTTTCTATAGTTTTTAGAAATCTATAATATAAATCTTCTATAAGTATTTTATAGTTTTAAGTGAAGGTTCTATTCACTGAATATTAGTAAATAATCAGTTTTCAGTCCTGAGTACTAAAAACTGAGTATTTATAAATATAAGAATAAAATATAAATATAAGTTGTCTTTCTGATCTTCCAGCCTTTTTATTTTGTACCAGTTTCACTTCACACTTGTATCCCTTGTCTTCCTGTTCATCATTGATTTGCTTGAGCGGGTACTAGTAACATCTCCATATGTCCTGTCACATGCTGGTAGAGCCCAAGGGCATCTGCTTGCTCCAGGAACATAAAGAGCCTCAAACCAGTCCATCAGGTCATGGGAGTGAGGTGTAAAATTGTTACTGTTATTTGGGATATCAAATATGACACGTGTAGCTTGCCAGGCTCTGCCATGGGATACTCTTGTAGTCACCTCTGATCTCCAGCAATTATTGATGAACCACATGGCCGCAAGCCACGTTTAGCACTAAGAATACTGTTGCAAAATTTTTTTTTTATATTTTATTTTATTTTTTTTTATTTATTTTTTTTTAATTTTTTTATTTTTAAAATTACAAAGATCTACAATTAAAAAGTTCATATTTGGGTTTTGGTCAAACAGTGTTGCAGCACCCATCCCGCCACCAGTGCCCATCTCCCACCACCAACGTCCCCGGTTCCCTCCCCTCCCCCAGCCCTGCTCCATGGCAGGTTCTTGATTTCTTTCCATTTCTCTCTCTTTCTCTTTTCCTTCCCCTCCAGACTATGGGTTACAGAACA
This sequence comes from Cryptotis parvus, assembly GCA_021461705.1. Taxonomy (NCBI): domain Eukaryota; kingdom Metazoa; phylum Chordata; class Mammalia; order Eulipotyphla; family Soricidae; genus Cryptotis; species Cryptotis parvus. The sequence goes on from JAJIBD010002198.1 coordinate 72,204, forward strand.
TATATTAAAGGGTTGTCATGTGTATCTTTTTGCCTCTATTTAATGCTCAGTTCTAGGTTGGCATTAGTACCCTCAACAATTGTTAGCACACTGTTCCATTTCTGTCTTACCTAGCCTCTGAATCCCACACGTTTGTGATAATTTCCACCTTTGACAGGACCTCCTGATATATGTTTCACTTGACCTTGGATATTGGTATCATAATATGTTGCAAAATTTTATTGGTTAAAAACTTACCTTGTGATGAAGCCAGAGAGATGGCACAGTGACTAGCCTTGCATGCTACACAAAATTGACCCAGGTTTGATCTCCAGCAACCCATGTCATCCAGCCTTCCCTGCCAGAAGTTGATTCTTGAATATATGGCCAGGAGTAGGATCTGAGCATCACAGGTGTGGTCCCAAAACAAACAAACCAAAACCGTTACCCTGTGTGTTTCAGCATGTCTCTAGAAAATTTGAAACACACAGATCTGGAATTGTTCCTAAAAAAGCTGGTGCTAATCCTGGCACTGACAGTACCAAAGTAGAATGTTCTCCGCGCCTTTGGTCAGTTTCTGTGTTCAAACACACTTCCATCAAACATGCAGAAATACTCTCTGAAATAGATGTCAGTAGCATGTATTTCACAGTTTCAGGAATGAAAGTTCAGTGTGAGAATTTTAGATAAATTTTCACATTTATCTTTGGAAACTAGACTGCCAAACTGTTACAGTATGGTTCGCATCAACTTTCTTATGATACTGCTTCTTTTGGCATATAAAAATATGGGGCCAGCAAGACAGTGTAGACAGTAATGTCTTTGTCTTGCATATAGCTTATTCTGTTTTATCCCGGTCATGGGTTGTTTCCCCAATCACCACAGGGGTCACTGTTGAACACAGAGCCAGGACTATCCCACAGCACCACCACTTAATGGTAGATTTAAAGGGATTCTTTATTTTTATAATGAATTTGTTTAGTGCTTACAAAAGTCACAAGTATTGATATAATTCTAGAGTTGAAAATTGGTTAGATAACACAACTCAAATATCAGTAAGTACAAAAAAATAAAAAATGTGGGGCCAGAGCAATAGCCCAGTGGGTAGTGCTTTTGCCTTGTACGCGGCCGGTCTGTGCCAGCTCGGGTTCAATCCCTGGCATCCCATATGGTCCCCCGAGCACCACCAGGAGTAATTCCTGAGTGCAGAGCCAGGAATAACCCCTGAGCATCGCCAGGTGTGACCAAAAAGGAAAAAAAAAGTATGTGAAAATTGTTGTATATGATCATTTTTCAGCAAATATTTGAAAATGAAGATGGGCAAAGTAAAGAATGATTAATTGAGAAAAACAATACAATCTGAACAATGGAGGGAGAGGTCAATGAAACTAACAGAATATTGGGGATTTTGTGATTGCAACGGAAGATGGAATGTGTAGTTACTGAAGAAAATGAGAAAGAGCAGGAGATTGAAAAAGTTTAATGGATAAGTAAATTCCTCAAAAAAAATTAAACCAATTTTTGCAAGACACAGATGCCATAGAGAATAATATTTAAATGGGCATTGTGACAAGTCAAAATAAATCCATAATAAATGAAATTAAACTTTTGTAAACTAAAGAAAACTTTTTGTGAAAATGTCCAAAGAAAAAGGATAAACCTATAAGAGTAAAACCAGAGTAATTGTGTCAGGTATTAGGAGAGCCCAGTGGTGGCGTGAGAAAGATGTAAAAGCGTTTCAGCAGTTAAAACAGGTGTAATCCAGGGGCTGGAATGATAGTACAGCAGGGAGGGTATTCACCTTGCAAGCGGACAAGCAGGGTTCAAATCATTCCATATTAGTCCCTTGAGCAACACAAGAAGTAATTCCTGCATTCAGAGACAGGAGCCACCCTTGTGCATCGCTGGGTGTTACACAGAAAGTCAAAAATTAAAAATAAAGCATAGCAAAACCCTCTCCATTGTGCAGCACTATTCATGATAGCCAGAATGTGCAAACAACCTGAGTGCCCAGAAACATATGACTGGATAAAGGAACTATAGTGTATCTACACAGCGGAATACTACACAGCTATTAGGAAAAACAAAGTTTTGAAATTTGCCTATAAATGGAGGGACATGGAGAGCATCATGTTAAGTGAAACTAGCCAGTGGGAAAAGGACAGACATAAAATGACTGCCTGCAATCAGTGTGGGATATATTTAAAAAAGTAATATAATAGTAAAATCCAGACATGGGGCAGAGCTGCTACTGGCTCTCACTGTGCCCAGCCGCTCATGAGGTGCCTGGGAGGGATGGCAGGTTCTAGCCCTGGCCCGCCACAACAGCAGAGCCTCACAACAAGCCAGACGAACCCCCACTACATGAGGACCTCCATTTTCCACATCCGGACTTCCCCCTTGTCAGAACTCTACCCAGCAGACCAGCCTATCACAGCCCGGCTTGGTTCATCAATAAATTCTGGACTTAGAGATGACTACAAGAGTATGCTACCCGCAACGGCAGAGCCTGGCAAGCTACTCGTGTCGTATTTGATATGCCAAATACCAGTAACAATTATAGACCTCATTCCCATGACCTGATGGAATGGTTTGAGGCTCTTTATGTTCCTGGAGCAAGCAGATGCCCTTGGGCTCTATTTGCATGAGACAGGACATATGGAGATGTTTCTGGTGCCCGCTCGAGCAAGTCGACGATGAACGGGAAAACAGTGATAGTGACAGTAAAAATCCAAGACCAGGGAAGTCATCAACCAGGAGGATTAGTCGGTGGTTGGAATCTACCGCAGTGTGTGGGAGTCAGTGGTTAGGTAACACAGAGAAGGGACCAAGTGCTAATAATTGTTGGAACTGGAAATGCCAGCCTAGAACTGAGCATTGAGTGTAGGCAAAGGAATATACATGATAACCCCGAAATGTATGTATTGTAAGCAACAATGTGTAAGAGAATGGGGAGAGAAATAAAGAGAGAGATAGAGAGAGAGGGAGAGATAGAGAAGAGGATAAGTGCCTGCTATAGAGGCAGGCTGGGGAGGAGGGTGGGAATCAGGGGACATTGGTGGTGGGAAATGTGCACTGGTGAAGGGATGGGTGCTGGAACACTGTACACAGTATGACAGAAACTGAAGTTTTCTAATTATATATATATGTCTTATGGTGGCATCACTGTCACTGTATCACTGTCTTCCCGTTGTTCATCGATTTGCTCAAGCTGGCACCAGTAACATCTCCATACATCCTGTCACAAGCAAGTGGTAGCCCGAGGGCATTTGCTTGCTCCAGGGACAGGAAGAGCCTCAAACCATTCTTCAGGTCATGGAATTGAGGTCCATAATTGTTACTAGCTTTTGGCATAACAAATAAAACACGGGTAGCTTGCCAGGCTCTGCTGTGTAGGTGGTATACTCTCAGTAGAAGACTCTCCTCTTGAGCATTTAGCCTCATAAAATTAGAAAGTTACACCTCTACTTCAAGTCACACCTACAAACTTCAGGCACAGCATTAAAATTCAGCCGACTCATGGATTCGCAAGGTGCCTCGTCATGCAATGAAGCCACGTCTGCCTTTAGGGTAGTTTTCCCCTAGTTTTCCCTTAATCTCTATCATCATACTTGAAGTTGCAAGTTCCATAACCACTTCTGAGACAAGCAAATCATCAGCTGACTTAAGGAATTAAACTCAGAATCAATAAACAAAGACAGTGGACTTTCATTGGTTCTGAAACTGGATGAAGTCAGTGAGCATGAGAAAGATATTAGTCTGGTTCAGCAAGGAGGAAAACATCAGCTTTCAGGCACTTGGGAGAAGACAAGACAAAGGTGGTATAATAAAATTGAAAAATAATCAAAGCTTAGTTATCTGTTAAAATAATTATACACAATATGAAATTATACAAACCGTGCTTTGATTGAATTAAATAAAAATATTATTCTGTTTTTTACAAAATAATTAGGATAAAAGAAGTGTAATCGATTGTCTCCTATGGGACATTGACCTAAGATTTACACCTCAAATCAATCTTGAAAATCAATCATGAAAATATCACACACTTAACTATGATAGGTAGACATCTATCTAAGTAAAACATGGGAGGAAATCTTTGATACCTAAGACTAATAAGCAAAATATTATTATATTTATGCCAAAAGTGATTCATCAGAGAAAAATCTATAAGCTTGCTTGGCAAGAGTTCAAATATTTGCTATACCAAAGACCCCCAGAAAACACAGAAAAACCTATTCAAGTTATTTAGAGAGTTGTCCATTAACACTGGAGCGATAGTACAGTGGAAGGACATTTGCCTTGCATGTGGACAACCTGGGTGCTGACCCTGGTATCCTCTAGAGTCCCCTGGGCATAGTGAGGAGTAATTCCTGAGTGTAGAGGCGGGGTAACCCCTAAACATCTCTGAGTGGCCCCCAAATAAAAACAAAATAATACATGTCTTATACATATCATAAGTAACATATTCATGAGTTTTTTAAAATAAAATGAAAGCAATATTCATTTACACTAAACCCTAAAAACATAGTTATAACAAGCTAGAAACAACTAAAATTATACACCAGGGTTAAACTAATACATCCACACCAGTTATATTATTAAGTGCCTAAAGATATAAATTATTGATATGCACATCCTTGATGATCTCCAGAGAACCATCTAATTGAAAAATATCAGTCTTGGGATTTGAGATTAAGGCACTTGTCCTGAATGTGACCTTCTGGATTTGGGTGAGTCCCCATCAATATATAAGATGCCCCACATTACCATGAGAAGTCCCTGAGCTTTACTGAGTATGACATTCCCAAGCAGTCCGAAATAAATATGGATAAAATAATTCATCTCAAAAAGTCTCTCAGAGACCCAGCAGTTCCATTTATAATCACTTCTGTCTGTTTGTTTTGAATAAAATCTTTTCAAATGGGAAGGAGGTTAGTGATTGCCAGATCTTGTGGGTGGATCACAACCTGAAGAAAGAGGATGCAGGTATAAAAATGGAACGTGACCTGTTTGAGAATAAACACTTCACAGTCTATCTGGCTCCATCCCTGGGAACTATGGTCATGCCTTTACTGGAATAATGGGTCTTTCGCCAAACATTTTTTGGATCTCAAGGTTGAAATAACATGTAACTTAGCTGGACCCCCAATTCAGAGAGCTGAGTGATCAGGCTGTTAGTGATGTTGCTACACATCAGCCAAAGCCTTGAGTTATCATGGAAAGAGAACCTGGATTTACCTCCTGGTGCCAGGGAAGGAGGATTCCCACCGCTAATTATTACAATCCTGTGGCCTCGCACATGCTGAGGCAATATGTTTTCATCTTCTTTTTCTTTGTTTGTTTGTTTGTTTGGCTTTTTAGATCCCACCCAGTGATGCTCAGGGGTTATTCCTAGATGTGCTCTCAGTAATCACTCCTGGCAGGGCTTGGGGGAACCGTATGGGACGCTGTGTGCAAGGCAAATGCCCTACCTGCTGTACTGTGGCCCAGCCCCATGTTGGGGGTTATTCATGGAGGCCGGCTCTGAAAAGCGAATTCAGTGAGGGGTCCTTACAATGCTGGATATAATCTGAATTTTGCACTTCTCAAAGTCTTTTCTGGGCTTCTGATTTTCTAGTATAGAGTGCCCAGATGTTGCCGATGGGAAGAAAAAGGTAAAGGCAATGAGGGTTTTGAAAAAAAAATTATATAATTGCTGGCCATTTTAAAATTTTTCCAAAATAAATGTTTGAAATAAAATGCATTTAATTTAATTTCTCTTTCTATCACTATCACTATCTTCCCGTTGATCATCTATTTGCTAGAGCGGGCACCAGTAATATCTCCATATGTCCTGTCTCATTCTAGTAGAACCCAAAGGCATCCTCTTGCTCCAGGAACATAAAGAGCCTCAAACCTTTATATTAGGTCATGGGAATGACCTAATATAAATGTTACTGGTATTTGGCATATCAAATACGACACAAGCAGTTTGTCAGGCTTGCCATGCGGGTGGCATACTCTTGTAGTCACCTCTAAATAAAGCAATTATTGATGAACCGCACGGCCGCGCAAGCCGGGCTGTGATAGTCTGGTCTGCTGGGTGGAGTTGTGACGAGAGGGAAGTCGGATATGGAAAACGGCGGCCCCTATGGAGTTGTGGTGGTTCTCTTTCTACAATCAGAATAACTTGAGAGAATTCAAAGAAGTCTAATTTGCAATTCATCTTTGTCAAAAGTTTATTCGGAATGAGTTTCTTTAAATTATTATAATAAATCACTATCTTGAATACAACTTTATATAGAATAAGTGCTAAACTTTTTTATGCAGAAACTATTAATGACTAGTTTTCATTTTGAATTCACTTTGCTTAAACTAGGCTTTACATTAATATGTATGTTAATAATAATTTGTGTGTTTAAGAATGGCATAAGTAAACTTAATATATAAATATATAGGAATGGAGAATATGTATGGTAAAAAGTAAAATGAAGACAATGTTATACTCATATAAGAGGTAACAGAAGATTCTATGCAGAATGAAATGGATTTCTAATTTTCCCGCAGAATAAATATATCAAAGTGCAGAAATGCAATTTAGTATTAATTAGCATCCCTATATTTAAAAGTTATCAGTATCTCTATGAAATATGTCAAGATTAGCCACAATTTAAAATTCTCTTTGAAAAAAAGTATATGCAGTGTCATTTCCAAGGTAATTTTTTTTCACTTCAAGAAGGTAAAACTTGCTAAAAATTTAAATGCCAAATATATCAGTGGATAGCTTCCATTCATATATTCAGACATTTGCTCTGGAGTAGATGGAAAAGTCTGCATAACTTTAAATGCAGTATTTTATATCAGCCTTCAGTAGCGGGCAGTTGAAAGGCATAATCAAGAACAATAAATGTATCTTAAAATTGCCAAAAGAGAAAAAGCCATGATAATTTTAACTTGAAATGCTTCATTTACACTCCAAACATTAGATGGCCCACTTTCATTAACATATTTAAAGTAAAATCAGAGAATCTATCTCAAGCAATTTGCAAAAGCTGCCATTACTGGAAAAAAAATTAAGAGTTATATCTTCCAAATAGAAAGTGATATACATATATATATATTTGTGTGTGTGTGTGTGTGTGTGTGTGTGTGTGTGTGTATAATACACAAAAAACTATCTTTAATAGTGTGTGTGTATATATAATACAAAAAAACTATCTTTAATAGTTTCCACCACATTTGAAGTTTTGGTCAAAAGACATAGATTAAAAATACAGTCTATAATTCTTATATTTCCGAAGACTGTAATTAATGACAGTAAAGCCAATCCAAAGTTCAGTATGGATTAAGCTTTTTCATGAAGACTTTTGGAGCCAGAGTGTTAAGACTGTGAATCAGGCTCTTGTCTTGCACACAAAAACCCCATGTTCAATCCCTGGCATAATTCTGACCCTCCTGAGCTCACCAGGAGTGATCCCTGAATGCAGAGCCTGGAGTAGGGCCTGAGCAAGGCTTGGTGTGATCATCAAAACAAAACGCAAAGACCAAAAAATGGAAGATGCATTCAAAATTACACTCATTTTACAAACATTATTTTTATTGTCACAGCCCGGATCATCGACACCCACCCTGCAGCAGGTTTTTTTTTTTTTTAATCGGGCCCAGGTACGCTGATCCAGAGATTCACGGACATGGGGCAGAGCTGCTACTGGCTCTCCCTGTGCCCACTCGCTCACAAGGCGCCTGGGAGGCATGGCGGGTTCTAGCCCTGGCCCGCCACCCCCAGCAGAGCCCCACAACAAGCCAGGCGACACCCCCACTCCATGAGGGCCGCCATTTTCCACATCCCGATCTCCCTTTCGTCAGAACTCCACCCAGCAGGCAGGCCTATCACAGCCCAGATCATCGACACCCACCCTGCAGCATTTTTTTTTCAATCCGGCCCAGGTATTCTAATCCAGAGATTCACAGATTCATTCAGAGGTTCATCAGTAGATGCTGTATTTAGAGGTGATTACAAGAGTATGCCACCCACAGGGCAAGCCTGGCAAGCTGCTCATGTCATATTTGATATGCCAAATACCAGTAACAATTATGTTCGGTCATTCCCATGACCTAATATAATGGTTTGAGGCTCTTTATGTTCCTGGAGCGAACAGATGCCCTTGGGCTCTACTAGCATGAGACAGGACATATGGAGATGTTACTGGAGCCCGCTCTAGCAAATTGATGATGAACGGGAAGATAGTGATAGTGATAGTGATTTTTATTGTCATGGTCCATTTAAAATAGCATAACAATAAGATTTTTTCAAATATAAGGCAGGGGATATAATAGAGTAGAGGGCTAGAACTCACGCTATGCAGATGAAGTACCAAATTCGATTGTAGCATTATTCTCAACACTGCCTTGTGTCACCACACCAAACGCTGTAATCTCAGGCCTGCATCATCAAGCCAGCAATTGGCAGAAGGACCGGTCGACTGGCCTGGGAGGCTCTTTCAAAGGATCACCTCACCTTTACTTGCATTCATTTATGTATTTACTTTTGTTCCTTGTGGGGCCACAATCACCTGTGCTAGGACTAGTAGCCACTAGGGCCCCCTCCAGAAGGTAAGGGGATGAAATAAATGTAGGAAGGAGCACGGGAGAGAGGGACTAGGCTTTGCTTCTGCTTCTGCTTCTACTCCTCCTCCTGCTCCTCCTCCTCTTCCTTACCCTCCTCCTCTTCCTCTTCCTCCTCCTGATTTTCCTAATCCTCCTCCTCCTTCTACTCCTCCTTTTTTTTTTGCTTTCCGATCACACCTGGCGATGCTTAGGGGTACTCCTGGCTCTGCATTCAGGAATTGCTCCTGACCGGCTTGGGGTGTAATATGGGATGCCGGGGGATTGAATCAGGTCTTCCATGTGCAAGGCAAACACCCTGCCCACTATCCTATTGCTCTGGCCCTGGACTAGGTGATTCAACCCATAGTCTTATACAGAGAAGGCATGTATTTATCAATCAAGTCACATATTTGGCCCCTGAACTTATTTTTTAAAATAGAAATTATATCTATACACAAATCGTTAAGGGAACGTAAGTTTCTCTCTTGGATACTTAGAACACCCATTCTCAGTAGCCCTGTTTCCTAAAATAGGGTTACCCTATTATCAAAATATTTTTGAGGCTTACATAAATTCATACATATAAAAATACTATGAGAGTACTGACGAGATAGTGCCATGGGGCACGGTGATTTCCCTGTGCGTATTAGATGCAGGTTTGATCTTTGCCATGATGTGTGGTTTCTAAGCAGTGCCAGGAATGGTCCCTGGGCACATAGTAAGCTTGTGCACTGCTGAGGGTGCACCCGATTTTAAATATGTATTTATATATATTTGAATATTATAACAATCATTTATGAATATTATAATCTTATAATATTCAGTGACTAGCTGTATTACTAGTGTCTGAAATCTAGTGTTTTTTATCACTCATGTCTGAAAGATACAGCTGATAATGTGTGACAATACTACCAAAGTATGATAATGTTCCATGGTATTGAAGTTAAAGCCTCATAAATTTGAGGAAAGTATATACATAAAACCTTGGTGGAAAAAAATAGTAAAAAAATAATGTCCTTTACTCTGTGCTATTGAACAAGTGAAATACTGTTTGTTGCTTTAAGCACAGACTATCAGTGTGACCCCAGGATAGCTATTAAACTGCTCGTGGAAACCATCACTTCTAGGAATTGACTCTCAAACCCTCACACCGCTGTAGCATGCCTGTTCTCTATCTGCTGACCATGGCACGCTCCCCACTCCCCTTCAAAAGAACAGAATAACGTGTAATTGTCAAAGGCAGGAGTGATCTATTCCTTGTGCCCTGTAACCATCATTAAGGTAGTTCTGTTCCAGAAAATACCTTCAGCGTTGTGGTCCCAAGTAATATATTCACAGCCCAACACTCCAATATGAGGGTCCACAGGAAATAACTTCTCGCTGTGATTCCAGGTATTTTTTTATGATCACTTCAACATTCATTTATATCTGTTTCATTCAAATTATAGCAAATGTTTACTTCCCTGAATGATAGCAAGTAAATGAACCCCAGAATTGTCAAACTGACATCAATGTTAAGTTGTAGCTGCCCTATCCCAGCTGTTTTATGAGTCTGGGGGAGTGTTAGAAACTATTATGTGTATTAAACTATTATGTGTATTATGGGCTAATATCAGTCACAGCAGATATTCATTTGAAAATAGAAACCAACACAGGAAGAGAACAGCAATAGCCTTCATAAGGTAGATCTAATACATCACAACCTAATGCTCCAGTATAGAAGAATGTCAATCCAGGGATGTTATGGTGTTATTTGTCACTTGTCACTTTTCTTCTGGTTGTTCATCGATTTGATCAAGTGAGTGCCAGTAACGTCTCCATTCATTGGGAATGAGGTCCATTTTGTTACTCTTTTTGTCATATCAAATACACCACAGGTAGCTTGCCAGTTTCTGCCGTGGTTCTGGGTTCCTTCCAGGGGACCAAGTATGGTGTTATTTAATTCAAATATATGGATTTTTATATAGATTTTTTTTTCATAAAGCTGCCGAAAAGAGATACAGAGGGCAGGCTGGGAGGGAAAGGACACCGTCCCAGCACCTCATGTGCTCGCCTTACTGAGCGCCAGTCTCGGGGGTATGTCCCATCACACAGAAAGAAAGAATTGCTGAAAACACTGGCCTTGGGTGTGTAACTCAGCCTCCGGTCTCTCTTACTTTCCTTCCCCAGAGGTTGGTTGGAGGTCAAGGAGTAGGGCTGAGCATTCCAGCATTCTAATCCTGCTTTGTTTGCTGTTTTGTTTGTTTTTCCTTTTTGGGTCACCCCCAGCGATGCTCAGGGGGTTTCTCTTGGCTCTATATCCAGGAATTACTCCTTTTATTTTTTTATTCAGTAAATGCTCGAGATGAGAGCCTTCTACTGAGACTATACCACCTACACGGCAGATCCTGGCAAGCTACCAGTGTTTTATTTGTTTGTTATGCCAAAAACTAGTAACAATTATGGACCTCAATTCCATGACCTGAAGAATGGTTTCGGACTCCTCCTGTTACACTTGCTTGTGACAGGACATATTGATATATTACTGGGGCCTGCTCGAGCAAATCAATGAACAATGGGAAGACAGTGATACAGTGATACAGTGATATGGATTTAATATAGTGCTTATGTATTACTTAAGATATAGTATTTTTACCTAATCCTTATATAGCAGTTAGGGTAGTGCAAGCAACATTTATTCCCACTTAGTTTTCTTTAACTTCCAATTGCCAGAACCACATTAAATTCATTCTCCATATATCAGTACATAATAACATTATGACTAATAGCATTAACCAGCATAACATCACTTATTGTTATCAGTAATGAGCATTTATAGTCATGCTATGATATCACAGTTCAATCATTTAGGTTCAAGATTTTATGATAATCTGTTCAAATAACATGTTCTTCACTCAAACCTCACCACTCCTTCCATCAAGGATTGTGTATGACTAGGTGTTGGTATTTATTTGCCATTTCTTGCATCAGAAATTAAGACATAGAAATACGTGAATGGAGTCAGTAAAAAAAGATACAAGCATACTTGAGATTAATGTCTAACAGTAGATTATTAGACACAAGTCAGTAAATTTTAACTGGATAATTTAAGCAAGTTAGTTACTAGGAAGGGATTTTTCTTTAGAAATTATCATAAATCAATCTGTAGTAGAAATGGTCGGCAGTTTTCCTAGTTATAGTTTCATAGTAATCTCCAGTGCATAAATTTTATATCCATAATCTTTGAAATTTTTAGGTGTCAGTTTGTTTTGTTTGCTTTGTTTTGGGTGGCATCTGGCAGTGCTCAGGACTGAATCCTTGTCCATGGTCAGAGATGTCCTGACTGGCTCAAGGGCCCGCATGCAATGCTGGGAACTGACCCCTAGTTGGCCACGCACAAGGCAGACACCTATATGCTGCACTATTTCTCTAGCCAGGAAGAATTATCTTATAGAATTACAAATAGAGATGCACCTCACTGAAAGTATTAAATAATATGGAATGCTAGATAAAGGATCAGGATTTGAAATTTTCTGCCTTATTCTCCAAAGCCAATATTGTTTTATTTATTGGCCCCCATTTGAGACCAGGAAATCTAGTTCCTGGTCTAGATTCAACCCCTCTAAAAAATTCACTATTCACTGCTCTGCTCTTGTCAATATGTAAAAGTGTTAAATGAGGTCAGTATATTTGGAGGTTATTTAATGAATAATTTGACATATCAGTATTCAGTTACAGATTATTTTCAGAAACTATAAAATAGATGGGCAACTCTCAGCCACATTGGAGCAAATGAAGGAAAGCTAGCGATTATACCATGGTGGCATATATGAGTGACCCTAATACAAACACGCCTAGAGAGAAGCTAAGGCAGAACCTAGTATCCATCTGGGAGTATTACTGAAGATTCTATGGCAAATAGGAGGCTTGAGCAGAATTGGGAGGAAAAGCGGGCTTCTGTAAGAAATAGAGAGGAGAAAACTAAAATACCGTGTCTAGTCATGGTGAAATTTTGTGCTCTGCTAAGAAATACTCAAGTTTGTATATGAGAATAAACAATTTGAATTGGTCTGGTGGTACACTCTGAAGAGCTCTTTAGGTTAGAAGCCATAATGTGCATTAGCAAATATGAGAAAGTGATGGAGTATCCAATGGAATCTTCTTAAAATAGAAAGGACAATGTCTATTCATTCATAACTATATGCATAAGTCTACCATGTGTATCAACTTTCTTAGTCTTGCACTTCAATAAAAATTTCTGGACTGTTAAACAGTAGTTGTGACATTCAGAATAGAGAGTGTTGAGACATTGAGGCAAAGAATTAAGGTAGTTTAGACACCAGAAAAAGGTATATGATGGACAGCTTGTTTTAGGGATTTCAACACTATGTGGGAGAATGACAGAGGCTGGTCTTTGAATTAGTTATTAAAATGATAAGAATGGATTCTGTAGCTTTGTCACTAGAGCTCGAGATGACCAAATATAAAGCTAAAAATGGATCCTGGGACCGGAGCAATAGCACAGCAGGTAGGCCGTTTGCCTTGCACAGGGCCAACCCAGATTTGACCCTCAACATCCCATATGGTCCCCCGAGGACCGCCAGGATTAATCCTGAGCAAAAAGCCAGGAGTAACCCTGGAGCATTGCTGGGTGTGACCAAAAAGCAAAAATAAAATAAAATTTAAAAAAAATGGATCCTTGAATGAAGAAACAGAGGAGGTTGAGAAATATCTGAGTCAGGAAAATATGGAGAAAGCTCAGCCAGGGAAAAGAGGTTTACTCGAGCATGAATTGTTAGGAGGATCCGTAAACAGGGAGTTCCAAAATGATATGAGCTGGTCTTCATAAGATGAACCTCATTGTTATCCCTTTGTTTATTTTATATTGTTCTATTTGTCTTTGTGAACCACAGTTGTTCCCAGTGGAGTTTAGAGGGTCTGTGTGGTGCTCGGTGTGAACCCTGGGCCTTCTGTGTTCCAGACATACTAGTGTCTCATTGAACCAGCTCCGTAGCTCCTGTAGTAGATTGGGAAGCTGTGTCTCTTGGACTGCTCATGGAAAGAGCTGATTTAAGTGGATAGAGTAGGTGTTTGTAATTTTGACAGCAAACTTATTTATGTGGGAAATTTGGAAAGCAAAAGTACGAATGTAAAACTCTGTCCTTCAAAATGTATGTAACAGCAGTGGGATTTAAGGACAGGGGATGAGAAAGGTGATTGGTGACTAGATTGCCAAGAGAAAGGGTAAGTGTTCCCTCTTTATTTGATTGATTGGTAGAGCTGGGCCTTATGTGTACATCCATATACACCACAGGGGGGCTCTCAATGTTACTGTGGAGAAGGGACACTCTCAGTGATAGAACACTGTACTTCAGACAGTCATATAGGGCCAGCGCCTGAAGAGGCAAGGCCAAGGACCTAGAGACCCACTCCTGGATTCTCGGGGCTTCTGAGGATATGAAGATACACCCCACGGATGCCCTCAGACCACTGTTGCTGGAAGTCCTGTCTGTACTTACCACTATCTCACCAAACCCTCTGTAGGGATTTCCTTGATCCATTTATCTTGCTTTGTGTTTTGCTTTGGGGACACACCCGGCTGTGTGTAGTGCCTTTTCTCCTGGCTTTGTGCTCAGATTAACTCTTGGCAGGGTTTGGCACCACCTGTGGTGTCAGGAATCAGACCAATGTCAACCATGTGCAAGGCAAACATCTTTTCCAACATATGACCCCTCAGCCCTTCATTCATTTATTTTGATGGGAAGAAAAGAGGAAATAGAACCACCATTTGACGGCCCAAGAAAAACTTTATTAATTTGTTTGATTGTGTTGTGCCACATGTGGCTGTCTTCGTGTTTACTCCTGGCTCAATATTCACAGATAAGTGCTGGCAAAGGAGTGTGGTGGGGGCCTCAGGGGTCCCAACCCAGGTCACTGTGTGTGAGGAAAGTACCCTACCCGCTGTCCTATCTTTAACAGCCCAGAAAAGAAAACTTGAAATAGGATTAATCCCAAATCATTGTAATTGAAAGACGACCTAGATAAGAAGTGAAGAGCGTAAGAATCCTTTACAGCACAGCGAGGATAAGAGTGTGACTCTGAGGGTTGGGTAAACAGATATGGTTGGTGAATGTTGAATATACTTTTTTCATAAAGAGTGGTCACTTTGCTCCTGGGAATAGACTGATGCTTGCTAGTCTGAGGAAGTTAGTGACATTCAAGCCACACTATTTAATACTATTTAAACTATTCCTTTATTTAGAAAATCATACTAGAATCAAATTATCTGATTTTAATTAAAGTAACAATCAGATAAAAGAATGATTTTATATAAAGTACAGTGACATCAAAATGTTTTCTCAAAAGATCAGGAAATTTTCAATTTAAAACTGAAATACCATATTATCATATTTTTAGATAGAGATAAAACAAATATTGTATTATAATAATGTTGACCTAATTAACACTTTCATGTTGATCTGTTATTTCTGGAGAAGATAAATGAATTGCACAATAATTTTATATAAGTATAGTTATAAATTGTATACAGTTTTCCAATTCATTATGACTTTCTTTAATTGCTAAACAATCTACAAGTGATATGATATTCTTCCTAGTCTACAAATATGGAAGCCAAATTCAGGATTAAGTAGTTCTCTTTGGGCATATTATAAGATACAACCATTCCTTCTCTTTGGGCATGTTATAAGTTACACTCATTACTTCAATATCTATAATGTTTTGATTGAGGTAAAGAGAGGAGGCGATGCTTGGGTAATGCCATATTTTAATCTATTAGACTGAGAAATACACACAGATATATATATATATATATATATATATATATATATATATACTTTGATTATTACACATTTTTATGTTCTTTACTCCTTTCAGTGTAAAGCATAGAATATTAGTCAGAAACCAGGGTTTCTCTTTATGTTTCAGTGTAATCATATTCAGTGCCATGCTGATGATACAGGGCTTAAAAGCATTTGTGATGCTGTGGTGAAATACCCCCCCGAACTCCACTAAAGATGGTCTTTGACCACAGAGCCCAGAGTAGGGACAACATATTTTGTGTGTGTCCCCAACCAAAACCCACCAACAAATGAGTTTAGTAATAATATCCTAATATATGAAGCCCCCGCACTAGTTTATCATGAAGCAAATTAACTTAAAGAAGCAACAAATTTGTGCTTAAAAGGTAAATTTTTGTTTGTGTGTTTTGGGGCTTCTTCCACTGATGCTCAGGATTTACTCCAGGATCTTCACTTAGGGATCATTCCTGGAAGACCCAAGGGATTATGTGGGGTGCCAGGGATTGAACCCAGGTTAGCTCTGTGCAAGGCAAGTCCCTCCCCACTGTCCTATGACTCTGGCCGCTGAAAGGTGAATTTTGAAGCATCTCCAGTTTCTTATTTATCAGGTCATCACTTTGAGAAGTGTATATAAACATGGCGTAGCGGTAGAGAATTGGAGACATGCTATTGATATGTGTTTATGTGTATCATATGTGTCAGTTCTATTTGAAAGTTTCTCAACTGTTTCCAACTATTTTATGTCTTTTAGAGACTGTCAATTTCCTTAAAAATGGTCTCCCTTACTTAACAGTGTACTCTTTTTAGTAAAAGAGACTATGTGGTGTTTAAATATTCATGAGGCACAAGTTTCACAACAAATCAAATTTAATTAAATGATGCATTCCCTCCACTTACAAAAGGTTTATTAAAGGTTTATTTGCTCATGCAAATTAAAGTGTTAGAGTAAAAATCCACATGAAACTTGGCACTAACAATTAAAAAATATTGAAAGATTTCTCGCCCCATTGCAATACCTCGCTATGTTTAAACTGCTCAGCTTGTCATTTAGAATCTTTAATGAAACCGGGGAGGAGGCTATTTATTTGCATAATAGGACATAATTTGCTGTGGTGAGGTTTTAATTATTTATAGGCTGTCTGAAATATTTAAAATGGCATCACTAAAGAGCATGAAGTGTTGGATAATGCCTTCATTTCAGGTTTCCTGCCGTTTCTTTTATGGGTCAAGCGATTTATTTCTAATTAGCATACCAGGCTGGTGGCTTCAAAAACATAAGGAAAACAAATTGGTTTTAGTCTGTTTGCTGCGTGAGTAGTTGGAGATGGCCAAGGGTCACTGACAGAGGCTGAGTGGAGTTAAGAGATGGAGTCAGAAGTCAATTCTGCACCTGGAAATCATGACTCAACAAAGACTCATGTTCCTTTGTAAGCATCGTTTACTGTACAGTTTCTCATTGGGATATAGTGTGGTATAGAGCTAATGTATTTATATGGAATACTGCCTAATTTATTTTCTAACATTATCTTTTTTGGAAATAATGTTTGAACAACAGAAAACATTCCAGTGCTTTAGCTAAAAAATTTAGTAATTATTCTGCATATTGGGAAAAGAGGTGTGATTTCAATATACAAGTTTACAATAAGGTAAAAACAATCATATATATATATATATTTGAGATGCACACATGAAGATAGATGTAGTTGATTATTTAGATTTACAAAAACTATAAATGGTTAAAGCACAATGTGTTTACTTTTAAATTAAATATATGGTTTTATTTATTTTAGAAATGCTGTTATATGAAGTAATCTAGGTATTGTATGAGCAACTCTCAATAGATTATGTGTGCTGAAAGTATGTCTATTCTTATCCAAGTTTAGGGGAATACATTATGCTACAAATGAAATATTAACAAATACATTTGCATGAAAAGTGAAAATTCCAGTATCTATTAGCTCTCTTATTTCATAATACATAGACTTTTGAGTGGCTTAATTTCTATTTCAGTTATTTTTCTTAAGGTAGTTTAAGAATTGGTATGCTGAGAAAATTGTTGCTTATTAAGGAAAATATTTATGGCCAAAATTTATTTTATTTTCATGATGATATTTAAATTTTCAACATCATGGCCATTAATTTAAGGTGATGCTGACGTACTGTTGTCAAACACTCTCTCATCTGTCACCTTCTGGCCTCAAAACACGATAGAGCGATTTCTGCCAGATGTCAAGATGCCACCTCTGGGTATTATAGGGATCAGTTTCTGTGCCCTCATCAGTTGTAGACAGATGCTCTGTTTAAGGTGATGTGCTTCATGATTGCATCCACATAGCCCAGGTGATTGGTCAAGCCTGTAAAAGAGAATAGTTTTCTAGAGAGCTTCTCAATCATCTTTCCCATGGTAACAAAAAATATAATTATTATTATTTTATAGTTTGTGAAAGTCTGGATTTCAACTTTTATTCTTTTTTTTAGTATTCAGTAGCTAAATATGAGTTAGAAAGAAAAATGATATCAGAAAAATAATATTCTTAAAATAAAATGGTTTGTAATTTAGCAATATGAAATTTTATGAGATGGAAATATTATTAGATATATAGTAAAACTTAATTTCATTTTGTAATCTAAAGGAAAAATTTAACTGTAATTCTGAGAAATTTATAGCAATCAAGAACTAATGCTTTAAAAATGAAATCCTGAGGATTATACTAAAATGAACTTGTCTTAAGAGAATATTTTATTTAGTCATATTTTAGCATGTTAACGTTTCCCATTTTAAAGATTAGTTGCAATTAGGATTTTTATAGCACTTATCCTGAGATTTTATTCATTGATGCTATAATTCTGTTGTAGGGAAGCATAAAGTCCTTTTGCTCTCTTAGGTTAGAACTCACAGAGGCAATTTGTCTTCAGACAAAAACTTTTAAATATCCAACCACAGATTGCTAGATTAAGAAGTTGTGATATTTATACACAGTGGAATACTATGCACTTCTAAAAACTAAATTATCTAATTTGCAGCAATATGGATAAAATGAGAAAATATGTTGAGTGAAATCAGCCAGAAAGAGAGAGATACAGAATGATCTCTCTCATATGTGGACTTAAAGCTACTTAGTGAGGTAGCAATGAAGAACCAAAGGCAACGGTCCTTGGAAGAGGGAGGGAATTCACTGATGAGGGATGTGGGATTGTAATTATATTCATAAGAAACCATTATCAATAGACTGGAAACAATACCAATAATTAAAATTGAAAGAAATGGAAAAAAGTGAAAGCGTTGAAATGGATTTTACCTGAGCAAAAAGGGAGCAGTGAAGAGAGAACTCTGGACTGAGACTCTGAGGAGTTTCACTGAGTTAAGCTTTCACGAGGGGCTCGAGGAAGCTCGTGTAGTGGTGCAGGACTCTGGATTTCATTTGAATTCAATAACGACAGGGTGGTGAGGCCTTTTTCAGATGCCTGTTTGATATCTATCAGTCTTCTTTGGCGAGCCAGCCATTCAGACATTTTCCCATTGTGCATTTTTGCTTTTCCGTCAGATCTTTGTTCACTGAAATAAAACAACAAACAGCAAAAACAAACATGTTCTTCTCTATTAACTAGAAATGTATATCAGGTGTGGATTTATTGTTTTATGTTTTTGTTGTTTTCGGGTCAGACCTGGCACTGATCATGTCCTACACTAGTTCTGATCTCAGGCATAATTCCTGATGAGAATAGGAACCTATATGATGTGGAGATTGAACTTGGGTCAGCTTCATTCAAGAAAAGCACCTTACACACTGTCATAATTCTCCATCCCCAAAAGTGTGAATTTAATACATATAATATGGGATAAAATAAAGTGGGAATGTACAAAATTGAGATCCAGAGAAATTTCTCACACTTTATATAGTGTGATCATAGAGATAAAGTACAAAATTAAGATCCACTGGCATGTCCACAACTGAAAGTCTTTGACAAATTCTCAGGAAGCATCACAAAGAGCATGCAATACTTGATCAGAACAACAACAAGGGAGGAGGGATAAGTTCTCTATCAGAAAGCAGGATACTTTTGCTTGTTTGTTTAACTAACCTGATTTCAATCTTCTTTAAGTACCTTCATGTGGGCATACTGATACTTACCAAAATAGCCTGTTATGTACAACCTCTAGAATTAAATTTGTTAATTAAAATAATAGTTTAACAAATTAGTTTGCAGAAATTCAGCATTTCATTTAAATCTGTATCTTTCAGTTTAGGCTTGAAAGGATTACTTTAAAGGATCCAAATTTGGATCACAGAAAAACTTAGAGGTATGACTAAAAAAATCCCGTGTCATTTTTGACATACCAAATCACTATCTTCCCGTTCATCATCTATTTGCTAGAGCGGGCACCAGTAATATCTCCATATGTCCTGTCTCATGTCAGTAGAGCCAAGGGCATCAGCTTGCTACAGGAACATAAAGAACCTCAAACCATTATATTAGGTCATGGGAATGACCTAATATAATTGTTACTGGTATTTGGCATATCAAATACAACATGAGCAGCTTGCCAGGCTTGCCGTGCGGGATGCATACTCTTGTAGTCACCTCCAAATAAAGCATTTGTTGATGAACTGTGCGGCCGCGGAGCCAGGCTGTGATGGGCTGGTCTGCTGGGTGGAGTTCTGATGAGAGGAAGTCCAAATGTGGAAAATGGCGGCCCCTGTGGAGTGGGGGGTCGTCTGGCTTGTTGTGAGGCTCTGTTGGGGCGGTGGGCCAGGGCTAGAACCTGCTATGCCTCCCGGGGACCTCCTGAACGGCTGGGCACAGGAAGAGCAAGTAGCAGCTCTGCCCCATGTCTGAGAGTCTCTGGACCAGCATACCTGGGCCCGATTGAGAAAAAAAATACTGCTGCAGGGTGGGTGTCGATGATCCGGGCTGTGATGTGCTGGTCTGCTGGGTGGAGTTCTGACGAGAGCAAAGTTCGAATGTGGAAAATGGCGGCCCCTGTGGAGTGGGGGTGGTCATCTGGCTTGTTGTGAGGCTCTGTTGGGGCGGTGGGCCAGGGCTAGAACCCGCCATGCCTCCCGGGGGGCCTCCCTGAACAGCTGGGCACAGGGAGAGCAAGGAGCAGCTCTGCCCCATGTCTGAGAGTTTCTGGACCAGCATACCATGTTACATGCCAAATACCAGTAACAATTATAGACCTTATTCCCATGACTTGATGGAATGGCTTGAGGCTCTTTATGTTACTGGAGTGGGCAGAGGCCCTTGGGCTATCTCGCATGTGACAGGACATATTGAAATGTTACTGGTGCCTGCTCGAGTAATTAATGAACTACGGGAAGTCAAGTGATCAAGTGACTACGTAAAATCTTCCTTAAGAGCTGAATTGTTGGATTGTCTTGATTTAAGCAGTCAAGCATGTTTAAAATCAGCTGCTTTCAGTCTCAAAGGATAAAATAAAAATAGTAACAAAAATGACATTCCTTAAAGTAAAGAGGACTTAAAGAAAGGGGGTCAGGGAAGCAGGGGACTTAAGTTTCAAGTATAGTCTTATACTAGAATATTGTAGTCTATGACTCAGGACAAGAGAATACTTATGGGCTTTACAGCAGATATTATAGGAAAGTCAAAAGTCCACTATAACAGTTACAGCCAGTATTTATATATACAATATATAGTTAGATATGATTTAGTTTACAGTTTACCCTAAAAAATATACTAGCACCTCACTAAAACATCTGCAAAGTCGCGGCCAGACTATGGAGTAACAAACTCAGTTGTTCCTCCTTGTCCTATATCAACAGACTAAAGAAGGTGATGCTTCCCCTCTGAATAAGAAAATTCATCAAAAAGCCTAGTTATGCTAGTACTTATCAGCCCTTGGGAAGTTATCACATGGGTATTGGCGAGTGCCAGAATTAAAACGTCCATTCTTCTTTTCAGTAACAATTAAAAATTCCTATCAGCTCATTAAGTATCTCTAAGGTACCAGGTTCTACTCTACTTTTTTGGAGGTATGTCCAAATTGTTTTCCAATAATTCCAGTCGATATTTCCACCAAAAATGGATTAGAGTCTATCTCTCCCCGCATTCATACAATTCAGTTTTTATTGCTTCCTACACTTCTCCTCCCTACCCACTGAGTCCTGTTCTTATTCTTACCCTGCTTGTGTTTATATGCAGGTTACAAATTTTACAAACTGCTATGCACTTACTCATGATTTTCTCCAAAAAATTCTCATAAGGTATAAGCATGCATATATTGAAACATGGGGATTCATAATAAATTTCTAAAAATAAAATCACAAAGAATCAAAAAAATAGCAAGAAGCATAGAATCATAGCTTGGAAATTTGCATTTTACTTTTCTTCCTTAAACATAACTAGCATTAGGGTCTAGAAAATATGGGGCTAAGGAGCATTACCTTGTACACATTTGATCTTACCCCCTGCATTTGATCCCTGGAATTGTGTAAGGTGCCCACATTATAGTCAGAAGTGGGTCCTGAACTAGATCAGTAGATCACTAGACATCCTGTTGTTCAACAATTTACTCGGCGGGGCGCCAGTAACATTTCCATTAGACCCTATCAACTGCCAGTGTAGCCCAATGGCATCTGGTTGTTTCAGGAATATGAAGAGCTTCAAACCGTTCGTTCATGGTCTTGACAAAGAAGTCTGACCATCTTGTAGGTGGGCGGCCATGTGATCTTTTGACGTCTTGTGGCATCCAGTTGGTAACTGCTCGGTAACGGCTCTAGTCCAGCGGTTGTCTCCAAATCACATTACATGTCCAGCCCATCTGATGTCCTGAACACAGAACCAGAAAAATAACGCTCTTGTTGAGACCAAGAAACATACCAACAGAAAGTGGGTGAGTCCAAGAAATTGGCTAACAGAAAATATGTTTAGAGATAGCTCAGCTGATAGAATGCATGCCAAAAATATGCAATATTCTGAGTTTGATCCCAAGCACATAATCTCAGTGATCCCTGGAGTACTACCAGGGGCTTCTGGGATCCTGTGTTCTGGGAGCCCTTAATACAGCAACCAGCCTATGTCACACTGAACACTGATGCCCTTGGTTCTTATACAACAACAACAACAGCAACAGCACATACTTGGGTCTAAGAGTCTGAGTGATAATCCATTCTGTGGGTAAGGTATAAATTATTCAACCTTGCCTTTATTTGTAGGCATTCATTTTTGTCTCATCGTGGCCACTAGGAACAATTCAGCTGTAACGATCTTGTGCAAATATTCTTTCAAACCTGAACATTTATTTTCATGACACTTTTGTGCCAGATGTAGAATTACCAAATTAAAGGAAGTATTTTCTCAAAATATTCTTCTGAATTGCTTTGCCAGACATTGCAATAATTTTCATCAGCAGTGCCTCAGACAATTGTTTTCCACACATATTTGCCATCATAACTTTAACATATCGTACTTTTATCAAGAGTAGAAAAGATATCGCTAAGAAATAGCATGATACCAATATCCAAGGCCAGGCAAAAGGCAAAATATGAATCAAGAGGTCTTGTCAGTGGTAGAATCTACTGCAAGTGTGTGGGAGTTAGAGGTCAGGGAGGACAGGGAAGGAAACAGTGTGCTTATAACGGTTGGGAATGATAGTACCAGTCTAGAATTGAGCATTGAACATAGGCAAAGGGATATGCTTGATAACCTTAAAATGGAGAGAGAGAGAGAGAGAGAGAGAGAGAGAGAGAGAGCAGAGTAAGTGGGCACTCCTAGAGGGATGGGTGCTGGAACACTGTATGACTGAACCCCGAACATGAAGGTCTTTGTAATTGTGTATCTTGAGGTGGTATAATAAACAAACAAACAAAAACAAATACATGAATGAATGAATGAATGAATGAATGATGTTGAAGGACCAGAGTAATAATACAGCCAGTAATAATGTTTTCCTTGTAGCAGCCAGTCCAGACGCATACTATATGGTCCCCTGAGCACTGCCATTCCTGAGTGCAGATCCAGTAGTAAGTCATAAGATCTAAAGTGTGAACCAAAACACACACCAAAGCACACCAAAAATTAATAAATAATTAAAGAAATAGGAATTTTTTGCTAAAAAATAAAACATAAGGATATCTCACTTTGCTTTAATTTGCCTGTAACTGGCAGCCAACAGATCTGAATATTTTAATATACTTGCCTCTTTTTGTTTTAATAATCGTCTTATTTCAGTTTATATCCCATTTTCTATGAATTGTTTATCTCCTTTGATTTACAAATCTTACTATGTGGCATATATATTTGTATTTATATACAATTTATTTTTGTTTTGTGTTTGAGGAACACATTGCATGAACTCAGGTTTTATTCCTGACATGAGCTGAAAATCTCATGTCACATACGGCCTCCCTAACACTGCTGGAAGTGTTAGGGAGCCGTATGTGATACCAAGGATCAAACCCTTTTCAGCATCATGCAAAGCAACTTTTTACCTACTGTGCTGTCTCCCTGGTTTCAGTACCTCTTTACTTCTTAACATATTTTTCAGGTTCATTAAGTCTAGACTGCATTTTGGCATCACTTTTTGTACCTATTTAGACAAATATATTTTGACTAACTTGTGCATATCCCTCTGCTTTAGAAATATGCCCCATCCCCTAGATTAGTCATGTTGCCTGCCAATTTTAAATACTATATATGTATTTTATCGCTCATTTTTAATATGTATGTTTATACATATACTGTTATGTTAACTATATAATACAATTAATGCCAGTCTATATGTTTTAGATTAATTATATTTGACACAGTCTTGTTTGACTTTACTTTACTTACAGATATACTCCTTGCTGGTTTCCTTAAAAATCTTTTAATTTGGTTCAAGAGATAAAGCACAGATGCATTTCAAAGAAAAAAATACTCTTTAGTTATCTGACATCTTTAGATTAATGGAGCCCTGCTGTGTATTTTTTTTCATATGTTGTGCTTTGATTTTATTTGACGGGTTAGAATTCTATAATGTAGCTACAGATATCTTGATAGCTGTGAATATTTCAAGCTTTGAGGGTACTCTGGCATATATGTTTGAAGTCCTATAATTTTGTTGGTTATATTTTAGCTTTAATGTGTAAAATTTAATTGTATATTAAAGTTTATATATCCATGTGCCCTTATTCCACATAATCAGATCTGCAGAAAGTTTTCTGCTGAATGGAAACATTTTGTTTTCAATGAATATAGGGATATTTTCTATGACAATCTAATATTTTGTTGACATTTTATTGATATTTTCAGTTATTTTATACTTATATGATAGACATAGTATTTTGACCTAATTTTCACCTTTCCTCTCTATGAAGTTTGAGTTATCCATAACATAACAGAAGGCCAGCGAGTATAATTGAAAAATTACCTCAACTGTATTCCATATGCTAACCTGAATACTTTTCCAAAATAATACTTGGTAAAAGTTTATTGCTAAAAGTGCTTTAACCCATTTTTATGTTAATTCTAGTTTTTACTTGCCATTTAAGTAAGATCACAGGTACTCATAAGTTATTAACATGAGAGTAGCTCAAAATCAATTTGAACATTTTTTATTATTTTCTAGATTCAGATACTTTGCAAATAAAACAAATAAAATGGAAAGCCTCAATCCTTTTATATGATTTTATCAGGCTCTTGTGTGAACTCTCCTGCTCTTCATGGTTCATATTATCTTCTTCCTAGTGTCTATTGTGGAAGAGGAGTTTTTCAAGTGTTCTGATTCAAGTGAGTTAATGTTAGAAACTGAAATTGAGACCTTTGGTTTTCTTTTAAGATTTCGAATTAGTTGTCATCTAAGTGAACGGTATTTTCCTCTACATTTTAATTTCTTCCCTAGTTTCATACTTCTTGTGTCTAATATGTCTGTATATTTCTACTCCTTAAAAAAATATCAGGTTTACAGTGTTTGTTCTCAAAATTCCTTTTTAGCATTAGTACACCTTTCTGACATTTTTTTCTATTACATTAATTTTAGGATTTTTTTTTTTTTTTTGCTTTTTGGGTCACACCCGGCAATGCTCAGGGGGTTTTCCTGGCTCTGCACTCAGGACCTACTCCTGGTGGTGCTCGGAGGACCATATAGGATGCCGGGGATCCGGGATCGAACCCGAGCCGGCATGGCCCGGCCACGTGCAAGGCAAACACCCTACCCGCTGGGCTATTGCTCCAGCCCTCAATTTTAGGATTTTGAATATATTAAATTCCTGTCGCTTTTAAATTTTCTGTAATTCCTCTTTCAATTAATTTTTCTTTATAGTATATTACTTTCCCATATTTTTTTACTTAAAAATAGAACACAAGAGGACGCACATTTTAATCTTAGACAAGTTTGGTAGAAAGTTTTAACCTTTTCAATATTTCCTATTGTTTACTAACTCCCTTTGCTACAAAGTCTTTTTAAATGATCATTAATGTCTTAATTTCTAAGTTAACATTTTTGTATTTTCATGATACACTTTCTAAAGAAGTTCTTTTAATCAGTGTGTATTTTAGCTGTTTTGTATTTATGATACCAACACACATATGCACGTTCTTGTTTAATTTCTCTAGTTTTATATTTATACAAATCAATTGCCATTATCTTATTATATTACATTTATTTATAAATCAAGTATGCCCTGTCAATCTGAAAGTTTTTATTGATATATTCAGTAATTTTCATATTCTTATATATAACAGGTGACATGTTTGACAAATACAATTAGGTAATGTAAATAATCTTTGTAAACCTGTTTATCCTTACACCATTATTTTGTGTATTGTTTGTGTATCCTGCTTAGTACTTTTTTAAGGGCTGAGGGCGTGGGCCACACCCAACGTGGGCTCAGGGCTTTCTCTTGATCAGGAATCACTGTGGCATTGCTGGGGATACAGTAAGTGGTAGTAGGTATCAAACTGGGGTTAGGTGCCTGCAGAGTCAGCGCCTTAACCTGCTACTGTTTATCTAGCCCCTGTTTAGCATTTTAATATTGCATTATTATTTTCCTTAAGTTAGCATTGCAACTATGGGTTTTTTGTTTTGCATTCTATTAGTTCTTCCATCATGTTTACCTTACGGACTTTGATTCTTAAAACT
The DNA here is from genome assembly GCA_021461705.1 of Cryptotis parvus. Classification (NCBI taxonomy): domain Eukaryota; kingdom Metazoa; phylum Chordata; class Mammalia; order Eulipotyphla; family Soricidae; genus Cryptotis; species Cryptotis parvus. The sequence continues at coordinate 98,655 of JAJIBD010002198.1, forward strand.
AGTTTTCTTTTAACTTGTTTTAAACTGAGGCACAGAAAAAGGAAGTACTGAATCAATTAAGGAAAAGAACTGATGTGCATGGTTTGATTCTTTCAATGCTAGTGTACTTAAACTTTTTTGTGGTTTAGTTTTTACTCTAGGCTCATCACTTTTTAGTTTAATCTAGTTTTGTATTCATATATGTGCTATGATTAAAATATATATGCTTTCTAATTTATATTTATGGTGACTAGGGAAGTTCTATCTTATTCTCTCCTCACCCAAGCCCCCATTTGAGTCAGAAGAGACCCATAAATTCCCTTTACTCTTCTTCTGTCTGTATTTTCCCCAGTGCCCTCGACCAAATGAAGCAATTTATCTCTTTTACCACAAACCTCCTACAGTACCTACTTTACTTAGATCCTATAGCATATTGCATGGTGGCTTATTATAAGAATTTTGAGCTTTCTGTTGAAGGAAATTAATACCATTCATGAATGGGCTGTTCTCAAGTTCTATATTAATAAATCAGAATCAATGATTATTTTATTCCCTGGCATTTATTTATATATATAGTATACTCTCTATGAGTCTGAAAGATTTGCTATTTTATATATCCAATTATTTTTATTTCTAGCATATTTTTGTCTATAATAGAACTTGAGATATATAAAAGAGCACATCAGGCTCTCATGCTTTTATTGCCAAACTGTATATCTCTCAAGTCTGGTTTTGCTCATGGGGGAAAGCCATATTGTTTAGGGTAAGAGTCTGTGTTTTCAAGTCTATGCGCTTGGGAAACTGTCAATGTTATGCTACTGCTTCCCACACTTTATTCTTTTATTTCATGCCTAACCTTCCTTCCCAGAGGGCTCTGTGCCCTTTCCCTCACCTCTTATTGTTAAACATATACTTAAGAATTGTTTAAATGGAGGTGGTTCTCATCATTTTGTCTAAATTGTTGAAATACTTTCAACCTGTAGACCTAAATCTCCTGTTAGTTGTTTAATTAATAACTGTCCTCCCTTTCTCATTTCCTCTCCTTCTGGAATAACATTTTTGCATTAGGTTTATACGTCATATAATTTTACTTTGCTTCCAAGATTATTTTTTTTCCTTCATGTGTTTTCTATATGATTACATTTCATCACTAAGAACTTCCCCAAATCTAATTTTCTTTCCATGTGTCACTTTTCATATTATGTGGAGCATCATGGTTTTATTATAGTCTATGTGTTTTGTTTTGATCCTTCTGTTCTTGAGTGTTCTGTGTAATTTTATTAGCTTTTTGTTAAAATTAGTTTTTGCCCCTTATTTTGGGATGTGCGGCTTCTCTCTGTTCTTTCCGTTTCCATCCGTTTTTGCTGGTCATCTCTTGATGCACGCCTGTTCTTCCCCTGACCCTGAGTTCAGTTCACTCAGGAGATGACCAGAAGCCATTTGAACCGTAAAAGCAGAACTGGAGCTGTTGCTCATTTCACCATCCAATATACTGTGATTAAAAGAGTTTAATCAGAGACAGTGCTTCTGACAGAAAATTATCTTTTAGAAAAGCATTAGTAATATTTTAAAAAATTCACTAAACTATAGTTAAATATGTATTCCTATAGCAGACATTTAAAATAAATGTCTTCTATTAGGGGGATTTTTTTAGGGGAGAAGAGGGAGGGAAGCAGAAAGTAGTGGGGAATGAAGAGAGAGGGAAAAGAAGCATGAGCTAGGAGATAGAAGAGAGAGTGGTGAGAGAAAGGGAGAGGAGATAAAATAGAAAGTGGGAGGTCAAGACAGAGAACAGTTATGTATTTCTCGCTTGGAAATTATTTCAAATATGTTCAAGTATCTTAAATTGAACAGAGTTATGCTATTTTTATAATGACTGTTTTCTCAGAACAAAGAAAACATAAACACACATTTTACTTTTTTTATTTGAATTTAAAATCACAATATAGTGGAAGCAAGTACCTATATGTTAACTGCAACTGAGCATACATTATCCACTTTAGGGTTTGGAAGGCAAGTCATATCTGCCGATGTTTCAGAGCTACTCCTGCCTCTATGTTAGAGATAAAGATCCTCTCCTGTTTTTTCTGGGGAAACCACGTGATGTTGGGGATTGAATCTGGTCCTCTCATATGCGGAACATGGATCCAGTTCATTGAGCTGTTTCTCTGACACAAAGTGACTATTGTTATGAGAATAAATGTTAGTGCTTTTAAAGTGGCTAAGTCCAATAAATAAAGTAAATGAATTGTCAAAATTCCATTGAGGCAACTGTCATACTAAAATTCATGCTAGAACATCAAAGATGATTTTTTGGTAAATCAAATTCTAGTTGCTTTAGATTCCCTTTGCTTGTTGTTTCCTTATTAATATGTTATAAAATATTAGTCCTCACCATTTTGAATGCCACACTTCAGAGTGAATCTCTTTGTTTGCCACATTTAAACTTCCTAAATACGATTGCTTACTGTCACATTTTTGGTTTGGTTTTGTGTGTACGTGGGTGTGTGTTGGCATGTTGCTTTATGAAATGGTAGTTTACTGTACCTGAAACTCATTTCATTGCCTTATCAGGTGATACATTTTAGCACTGAAACTCTAAGGCTTCTGATCATATGTCACAGAAACCTCACTTTCCCTCTCCAAACTGCTGTTCTTAACCAATAGTGTGGAAAATGTAAGTACAGGAACAGAAAGAAGAGAGATCCTAAAGTGCAGAGATAGAATAATGTGACTGGCATAAAGCCGCGCTCCTATCACCGCATTGTGTTTCTGTCGGCCTCGTTGCTGTTTTCTGCAGGGCAGTGGACAAAGTATTGACAAGTCCAGGCGGTACCAGCAGCAGTGGTGCCTGACAAGTATAAGTCCGAGGTGTTCATCGTTGTGGTTATTAAAGTAGTTCAAGTTTACATTGCCTTTATTATATGGCAGGTTTTATATAAATACATATTTTCATATATATGCTCATATTCTTTTCCTTCAATCTTCAAATTTCATTACGCCCAAAAGTATCATTATGTGTCTATAGTCCTATATTGATCAATATAAATTTACTATAAGTGATTGATTATCAATGTCACTGTCTTATTTATTTATCCAATGTATATATTTAAGTTATCCTTCATCCAAGGTCTTAATGAATATTCAGTGGAAATTTATTTTCTATCTCACAATAAAAATCTGTGACAGAAAGGGCTCTTGACATAATCTAGTGCTCACTATTCTTGAATTAGTTAAGTGCTTAGAATCCTAAGGATAATTCAGCTTATTATCGGCCCAATTAGTATAATTGTTTTTATCCTAAGTGTAGACACTTTAGAATAATTACCATATGACAATTTTTTACCACTGTTCTCTCCTGATTTCTTTTTTATGTGTTTGCATTGAAGACACTCCTTTAACCAAAACCTAAACATCAGTTGAAAATTTGACAGGGGAGGAGTGTCTGGGCCTCCCCGACAGGACCTGTCACAGTTAGAACAATCTTCTGCTATACCAGTTCAATGACTACAGAAACTTTATCTCCTTCATGTGTTTGTTTTCCTCAGCAGTTGTGTTAACCAATGCATTTCGATTATCACTTTTTATTCAACTTTTTATTTATTTGTTTGCATATGGATTTGGGGCCACACTCAGCCCTTCTCAGGATTACTCCTAGCTCTGTAGTTGTTGATCAGTTTTTGAATAGAGCAGGGATACCATTGTTCATGCTGGAGATTGAACTCAGGTCAGCTGCATGCAAAGAAAGCCCTTGACCCAATGAACTGTCCCTCTGGCCCATAACTCTCACTTTTTTTTTGGGGGTCACACCTGGGGATGCTCAGGGGTTACTCCTGACTCTTCGCTCAGGAATTACTCCTGGTGGTGCCTGAGGACAATACGGGATGCTGGGGATTGAACTCTTGTTGGTCGCATGCAAGGCAAACGCCCTACCCACTGTGCAATTGCTCCTGGCCCCACAACTATCACTTTTATATTGACTTTAAGAATGTTTTAATTACTGTTCTTTACAATAATCTACATTGTTCTAGCTTCACTGTTGTGGTGCAATATCTCATCATTCCTAAAAATTGCTGTCCAAAATTTCACTCCATTTACTGCACCACAACAGACGTATGATAGCTAACTACCCTTGTGGGAGGTCATTCTGCTATGAATAGATTTCCTAGTGTGTTCCCCAAATTTACATGCCTCTCCATCCATTTCTCTTTTTTTTTTGGCTTTTTGGGTCACACCCAGCGATGCTCAGGGGTTACTCCTGGCTCTGCACTCAGGAATTACTCCTGGTGGTGCTCAGGGGACCATATGGGATGCCGGGGATGGAACCCAGGCCGGCATGGGCCGGCCACGTGCAAGGCAAACGCCCTACCCGCTGGACTATCGCTCCAGCCCCTCTCCAACCATTTCTTTGCAGTGTGATTCCAGAGTATTTCACTGAATTCGGGCTAAAAATTATAATTATACTTGAGAAAAATGGTAGCATTAAAAATTGATAGCAAAACAAGTAGAGGAGTTGAATGTAGAAAAAGCAGAAAACACAAATTTGTTAGAAACTGTAGAGTTCTTTTTTTTTCTCTTTTTGGGTCACTCTCATAAAAGCTCAGGGGGTTACTCCTGGCTGTTCATTCAGGAATTACCCCTTGTGGTGCTTGAGGGACCATATGGGATGCTGAGGATCAAACCCAGGTCAGCCATGTGCAAGGCAAACACCCTCTCTTCTGTGCTATCACTTCGGCTCTGGAAACCATAAGATCTTAATGAGGATTCCAGGAATGATGTACCTTGAATCTGACATGGGACAGGTGATCCCACAGACCATAAGTATCCATGCTGTGCACACGCAGACACCGTGTCCTCCATGGTGGTTTCTGAATCGTGACTGTTCCACCACACCAGGCAGCATTTATGGTTCTTGTTTGTCTCTTAGAGACTTACTCAAGTCTCTTAGAAACTTGAGTTTCAAAGAGCTTTCCCCTCACCTGATTGAAATAATTATTTTTCCAAAACACGGGTTTCCTTCCTTTTACGTTACCACTCTTTCCCAATCACAAGTTGAGCTTTTCACATGACTTTGGTCTGTGTAGACATTCATAACTCCATCCACCCAGGCTGTTTACAAAACAAGAGCACTAGATATTACTACCAGAGGTGAGGACTCAAAGAAATGGGACTGGAGACAGAATAGGGTAAGCACTTACTTGCCTTGCAACTGGCTAGCCCCAGTGTGAATCCTGATCCAAACTATGGGTCATCTGAGAACCTCCGGGATCACCCCTAGGTCAGAGCCAGAAACACACTCTGGGCACCATCATGATGACAACTCAATAAGAATTATATATTGATAATAATAATAATAATAATAATAATAATAGCATTGTGTTAGCATTAAGTTTTTTGTCTATATTAGGTTATTATATTCAATCCCCTCAGAAGACATTTAAATGTTTTTGTCCAAGTACTTGCACTTCCTGTTCCTATGTGCAATCCACTGAAGACATTTTATGTTAAGCATCAGACTTATTCTAATAAATCTCTAAGGAGTCAAGTTTATAAGATGAGTAGGACTTTGATGAACTTTATCTGAAACATATGGCTTTTTTGTATGCTGGGCTGCTATTATTCCCTTTTGAATAGTCTCAGTAGCATGCTATTTTAGTGAGTTACATGTGTGGCTTGATTATTAAAAATATCCTTGTCTTTTCTAGCGTGCAAATGGTTTCTGATGTAAACATCTCTGTATTTTTACGAAGTGACATATATTCTGAAAGAAGTTCTTGTAATAAAATTGGAATGTGATAGTTGACGAATAAATTTGTCTGAATGCTTTATATAATAAATAACTAGATTCAAGCTAATCTTGGGAATAGGCCAGGGTAAAATTAGAGCAGGTTTGCTGGGCCCAGAGGAGCAGAAAACTGGCTTCGAGCGTCTGTCTTGCAACCTTGTCAGCGTATGGTTGTGGGTGAAAATCTCTGGTGTACCATGTATGCCAGGCATGATCTTAGCAACCCTGCTGTTTGCTAATTTAAAATAAATATAACAAAACAGATTCATAATCAGATGAAAAATAACCATTCTGAAATTGAATTCTTCAATATCCTAGCCCTGTTTCAAATGCTCTGAATTTTCATTATTTTTCAGTTCAGAAGTCAATGGGAAAGGCACAAATATGAACCTAAAAAAATTTCCTACTCAAAATTTTATATCAGACTAATGATTAAACATTATGTCATTATTCTTTACTGAATTAATAAAATTATAAACAGGAAGACTAGTAACCTGGTACAGTGTGAAAGGTGCTTGGTTTGTGCGCAACTGAATGTGTTCTTTTTTTTTTTTTTTTTGCACACCCGGCGATGCTCGGGGGTTACTCCTGGCTCTGCACTCAGGAATTACTCCTGGCGGTGCTCGGGGACCATATGGGATGCCAGGAATCGAACCCAGGCCGGCAAGGGCCGGCCGCATGCAAGGCAAACGCCCTACCCGCTGGGCTATCGCTCCGGCAACAACTGAATGTGTTTTATCCAAGCATCACATATGGTGGAGTGACTACTGCTAGGAGTCTTTCTTGAGATCTGATTCAAGAGTAGAGTAGCACCCCCAAAAAAGTAGCCGCGACGTCTGGAAAAGTAGACTGAATGTCTGCTGGGAATAACTTAACTCCTATCCCCCATAATTGGGAGAATTGCTATTCATACAATTGTTTTTTGCCAATATTTATGCCGGATCCTAACATTTGTATAACTATCATTTTCTTTATAGCAGAACTTTAAATCTTTCTTTTAAAAATATAAAAAAATCAAGAAATATTAAATTAAATTAACTCTTATTTTATATGTGTGGTAAAATAACAGCAAAATTTTTGCTTCTATTTCAAATTAATATGTCCTTCAAACTACTTCTATATTCATGTTATTTTAGACATTTCTGGAAATTAGTAGCTAAATATTTTCCAACAACTCAGAATGGGTTTTTGTTACTTCTGTTGTAAGTTTTTATCATTTTAAGAAAATGGATGTTGCATTGATTTCCTGAATATTTATTCCCACCCCCACCCCCATCCCCATCCAGACACTGAAACTCAATCCCCAGTATGACGGTATTTGGAGATTGGTATCTGGGACGTGACTTGATCTTCAAGGTGGAGTTCTTATATTTATACCCATCTTTCCACCATCAGGACATTGGGCCTCAGTGGGTCTCCAGCAGATATGGAGGTTTGGCAGGGTTCCTCATCACATTTGGGGAGACAACCACACTCCCCAAACCCCACCCAAAGAGCAAAGTAACAAGACCACAGGCTTCTTGATATTCCAAAGCTCCAGAATTTTATTCAAGTCAAGTCAGCACTTTAAACCCTCTAAAAAGGTTGTGGGTTGGGAGGAAATGGGGGTACCTGCTATTGAGGCAGCCTGGGGGTGGGTGGGAGGGGGTGTGGGTACATTAGTGGTGGGAATGGGGCACTGGTAGAGGGATGGGTGCTGAAATACTGTATTACCAAAACCAATTATGAACGATCACGATCACGATCTTCCTGTTGATCATCTATTTGCTAGAGCGGGCACCAGTAATATCTCCATATGTCTTATCTCATGCCAGTAGAGCCAGGGGCATCGGCTTGCTACAGGAACATAAAGAGCCTCAAACCATTATATTAGGTCATGGGAATGACCTAATATAATTGTTACTGGAATTTGGCATATCAAATACAACACGAGAAGCTTGCCAGGCTTGCCGAGCGGGAGGCAAACTCTTTTTAAACACCTCCAAATAAAGCATTTATTGATGAACTGTGCGGCCGCTTGGCCGCGCAAGCCGGGCTGTGATGGGCTGGTCTGCTAGGTGGAGTTCTGACGAGAGGGAAGTCCAAATGTGGAAAATGGTGGTGCCCGTGGAGTGAGGGGGTGGTCTGGCTTGTTGTGAGGCTCTGCCGAGGTGGTGGGCCAGGGCTAGAACCCGCCATGTCTCCGAATGCATCATGAATGGCTGTGCACATGGTACTCACCCATGATAAAATGTCTTTGTATAAGTCAGATTATTTTTTTCTTTTTGGGTCACACCCAGCAATGCTCAGGGGTTACTCCTGGCTCTGCACTCAGGAACCACTTCTGGTGATACTCGGGGACCATATGGGATACCAATTATGGGTCCCAATTATGAACACCTTTGTAATTGTATGTCTCATGGTGGTATAATAAAAATTAAAAAAAGAAATGAACACTAAAAGGAATGGAATTAATAAAAAAAAGGTTGTGGGATGGGAGATGCAAGAAGTGAAAGGACTTTGATCCCCAAACAATGAGAAGGTGCAAAAACAGCTGCTCCTTCCAGAGTCAATCTCCTAAGGGACTCCACCCAGAGTTAGAAACCTGCCCTAGGGCTATTTAGCTGCCCAGGACATAGGAGGAATCCAGCTTTTTCCTTAGCTGGGGAACAATCACCTTAATAATATTTCTAGTCATCTTATTAACACAGTAAGAGATACAGACATTTGTAAAGTGTGGCTTTTCCTGGGGAACATCTAGCTATATATTCCAGACTACAGTCCTCAAGCCAAGTTAATTTTATCCTAAACCCAACTGGGTCCTGAAATGAATTGCCTACTTTTGGGTCAGGACAAAATTTTTTCCACTACCTTGCTCTTTTCCCCCTTCATTTTGTGTAGGACTCCTCTCGGGTGAGATCCTCTCTCTTTGGTGGGAGACTTAGGCTCTTTTGTATGGTCTAAGTTCAGACCAGAGCTAGAGTTCCTTCATTGTATTGGATTGCTGTGGAATATTGAAGAGCTGCTACTGGCTCTCACTGTGCCCAGCTGCTCATGAGGTGCCCGAGAGGGATGGCAGGTTCTAGCCCTGGCCCGCCACCCCAGCAGAGTCTCACAACAAGCTAGACAACCCCCACTCCATGAGGACCTCCATTTTCCACATCCGACTTCCCTTTGTCAGAACTCCACCCAGCAGACCAGCCTATCACAGTCCGGCTCGCGCGCCACTTGGCGGCCGCTAAGTTCATCGATAAATGCTGGATTTAGAGAGGACTACAAGAGTATGCTACCCGCATGGCAGAGCCTGGCAAGCTACCCGTGTCGTATTTGATATGCCAGATACCAGTAACAATTATAGACCTCATTCCCATGACCTGACGGAATGGTTTGAGGCTCTTTATGTTCCTGGAGCAAGCAGGTGTGGTTGGGCTCTACTTGCATGAGACAGGACATATGGAGATGTTACTGGTGCCCGCTTGAGCAAATCGATGATGAACGGGAAGACAGTGACAGTGACCTTGCTCTTAGCTTTTTATTATGCTTATGACAAGTTACCTGTGTTTTATTTGTTATGACAAAAACTAGTAACAATTATGGACCTCATTTCTATGATCTGAAGAGTGGTTTGAGGCTCTCCCTGTCCCTGGAGCAAACAGATGCCCTTGAGCTACACTTGCTCCAGACAGGACATATGGAGATGTTACTGGTGCCTGCTTGAGCAGATCAATGAACAATGGGAAGACAGTGAGAGACAATGGCAAATATTCCTTCCCATGTTCAGACCAGGGTAGCTTACTCATGGCTTGATCTGGCTCCATCGGAGTCCCATAATAGGACCCTTCTTTTGGGGCATAAGGAACTAGAATCAGTCTAAGTGCATCTGAAGTTTTAGGTTAGGAAATATGATGAATACCCAGGAGTAAATATTTCAGCATTAATTGACACCTATATCACAAATGCTTAGAATTAACTGTCTCCTTTGTCTATACAAAAGGTCTTTGCTTTAGCATAAGAATATGCCAAATGAACACAAGAAAGCATAAACAGAATTTCAGTTAAAATCCAATACCCAGGGCTGGCAAGTAGGGAGATGGGTTTTAAACAAAGGGTAACCCAACAGATCGAAATCCTCAGTATGATGGTGTTTGGAGGTGGGGTATCTGGGAGGTGACTTGATCCTCAAGGTAGATTTCTTGGGAGTGAGTCAGTAGCCTTATAACGGAATCCTAAGATGTCTCATCCATCTGTCATATGTGAGCGGAGAAAAGAAGGAGGCTTAGGAATGAGAAAGTGGGAACTCACCAGATGCTACCAGCAGCTTCATGGAGCTTCAAACCTATAGCACTGTCTCTGATGATGGATATTTCTTCTCCAAAGTAACCAGACATTCCCACTCACTCACCATATAGACTAATGAAGACTTTTCTTTTTTAAGTTCTCAACTTCCCAGATCCAGAGAACTGGTGGGATCACAGGGGTCTATTTCTTGATACTCTATGTAAGTCAAAAATTCATGGAATAGGGAATTTAAGGCCTTGTTGTCTTCATAGAAAAATCTTGATCAAGAATCAAAACATATTCTCTATATATGTGATCGAATGGATGATGCCTTGATAATTTATGTCCTTTTATTTAATTACTATATTAGACAGGTCAAAGGTGCAGTCAATAAGAGCTTATTTAACTATTATTTCATAATTAATATGTTTTATGATACTACTTAGTCTTTAATTTGTTTGTGAAAATGGACAGATAAAAGTACAGTTCTAAGAAATGGTCCTTTAAGTAGATTTCTTTTTAAACTGGTTATATTCTCAACAGTATCCCACCCACAGACAGCCTGGCAAGCTACCCATGTTGTATTTGATATGCCAAATACCAGTAATACTTATAGTCCTCATTCCCATGACCTTATGGAATGGTTTGAGGCTCTTTATGTTCCTGGAGCAAGCAGATGCCCTTGAGCTACACTCAGCATGTGACAGGATGTATGGAGATGTTACTGGTGCCCACTCAAGCAAATTAATGAACAACGGGAAGACAAGTGATAGAAGTGATACAAGTGATATTCTCAACACCCTCAGTTATTTGCTATAAAATTTCATTTTTATATTATACCCAAGTGTTCACTACTGAGTATGCTAGTTATTTTCTTTGTGTTGCCTTCAGTTTACTCTATAATGCTTTTTTTTTACTTTTTGGGTCTCACCCAGCGACGCTCAGGGGTTACTCCTGGTTCTGCACTCAGGAATTACTCCTGGTGGTGCTCGGGGACCATATGGGATGCCGGGATCGAACCCGGGCCGACACAGGCTGACCGCATGCAAGGCAAATGCCCTACACGCTGGGCTATCACTCCGGCCCCAACTCTACAATACTTTTAATACCTTTTAATGCATAAATTCAGTATAATTTTTCATAGATTAAAACTGAAAAGTTGACATTCCCAACAATACAGATATTCCCTTTTCAGAAAAAGTGACCTTATGGAATTATGACAAATTAAATTGAATTTGTCTTATTATGACTTTTCAAGTCACTTGTCTCTTGTCACTTGTCTTCCTGTTGTTCATTGATTTGCTCGAGCGGGCACCAGTAACGTCTCCATTCATTGAGAATGAAGTCCACTATTATTACTTTTTTTTATATTGAATACACCATGGGTAGCTTGCAGACTCTGTCGTGGCTCTGAGTTCATCCCAGGGGGCCCAGTCTCTTTCTATGTCAGTCCATCAACCATCAGCCATGGGGGTCCATGGGGCAGAGCCATGGGTGTAGACAGGCCTGTCTCCTGTCTGCCCACCTGCCAACACAGCTGGGCAACACAGCCACACAATATCATCAACAAAATATCAAAAAGCCAGAGTCATCTTTTTACAAGTAGTCGTTCTTAGTAGAACTCTTTTCCAGAATTAATACTCATTTTCGATATTGACTTCCCAAAGATCGGTTCAGTTGACCTCCAAGTAGGTTAGATGCCCCAACTTCACCTGGAGTGTCCATATAAACACATCACTGAGGCACTAACATTCATGCACTAATATTGACAGGCAGCAATAGTATAAGTGTAGTAATTTCTTTATGGCCAGAAATATATTGGGTCTAGAGATAATAGGGAATTTCCCTTGCATAAGTGATGCTGGTTCTATTCCTATCATCACACCCACCATCAGGAACAATATCTGAGTGCAGAGTGAAATGTGAACCCAATACCAGGATATGTAATATATTAAAGTGTATAAATAAATATAATATATAAGCGTGTGTGTGTGTGTGTGTGTGTGTGTGTGTGTGTAACATTGGTCATAGTCAGGGGTTACTCCTGGCTCTGCACTCACATAACTCCTGGTGTTGCTTGGGGAACCATGTGAAATGCTGCGAATTCAACACTGTTTTACGACATTCAAGGAAAATGCCTTCCCTGGTGTACTGTCATTCTGGCCTCAGTAAGAGAGTCTGTTTGGTCCTTCCGCCTTACTAACTTATTCCAGTTCTTGTTATTGGTAGCTCTTCTGGTGTGTTGGAGTAGGGCAGGGCAGGAGTGGTTGATTAATCCCTTAATTTTTCTAATAACATAGCAATGCTAATATTGTTTGGCAACTGGCAATACTAAATTGCTATTGAATTTGGAAAAGTAACACTTTTTCTGATGTTTACTTGAAGTTGATGCTTATAAATTATTTAATATTCAACTTCTGATGTAGTTCATCATGATTATTTTCTGAAATAGTTTTCCTGTAGGCTATTTTTACGCCTGTCAGATACATGCCATCCTTTAGAATGTAAATGCAAATTCTAAAGTAACCCAGTAACCTGAGTGTGAGTTATTTTCATTTAGTTTGTGTCTTTCTCCATTATCTCAAAACATTTTCTTCCCTATGTAAATAATAGTTCACGGAGAGATAAATCTACAGAAATTCTGTAGTTTTCTCATTTATGTGTGTCAACAAAATATGTTTCCTTTTTTAAAGAATGTGTATGAAATTTCTACCCGAAAAAAATTTTCAAGGTTGTAGAACAAAATTCTATGAGCATTTAGCTTTTCACACTTTCTCAATGTCTACTGATCCTTGCTTGGTCCCCATATATTTAGAACCGAATAATATTAACTGGCAAAAACAACTCTGAGTTGCATAATAAAACCTTTGACTGTAGTTGGTTGGTGAGGGGGGGTGGGGACAGGAACTGGATATTCTTTGTAGAAATGCCAAAGTATCAGAATTTGAAAGAGTTTGGATTGGAGTAGCATTCCCCAAATCAGCTATACTGTTTAGCTGAAAAGTGTTTGTGTTCACTGATTTGCTATCGATGGACATTTGATTCCTGGGTCTTCTGCCAATCAGACCAGCGAGGGTGGGTCAGGATTCTGCAGTTGCCACAGCAACTACCAACCTTCTTGCCCTTTGACATTTCTCTCTAGAGTCCGGAAGTTTCTGCTCCCTATGCAAGAGCTCATTCTGTCATCCAGGCTACATCTTCACCTGTCCTGAGGAAGCTTCTCCCAGTGCTGGCCAGAGGTACACTTTCCTATTTTTTCCATATCTCTGTTGGTGTATATTTATATTTTCCTTCATTGTAAGTGGCTTTTATTAGGTGAAACATGGCCTTGGCATTGTATTCACTTATATCACTTGTCTTCCCATTATTCATTGATTTGCTCTAGCGGGCAGTAATGTCTCCATTTGTTGGGAATGAGGTCCATTATTGTTACTGTTTTTGGCGTATCGAATACACCACTGGTAATGTACCAGGCTCTGCCATGGTTCTGGGCTCGCAGCAGAACCACGGCTTAATTTGACTCAACACGGTAAACGCCACCCGGCCTGGACACGGACGGATTGACAGATTGATAGCTCTTTCTTGATTCTGTGGGTGGTGGTGCATGGCCATTCTTGGTTGGTGGAGTGATTTGTCTGGTTAATTCCGATAACGAACAAAATTCTGGCGGCATTGTATTGGCATACTAATTTTCACAGCCTGAAGAAAGAATTAAAGAATCTCGAATGTGACTCTGGCAATCAGTTTGACTATTATTAGGTATAACAGTGTTATCAAATAGGATCCTCACCACCTCACATGGCTTACTGATGTCATATGCAACTTAAAACCTGTGTGCTGTGAGCCGGAGCTATAGTACAGCAGGTAGGGTGTTTGCCTTGTACACGGCTGACACAGGTTCCATCCCTGGCATCCCATATGATCCCCTGAGCACAGGAATTACCCCTGGCCAGGAGTAAGAGCCAGGGGTAACCCCTGAGCATTGCCAGGTGTGACCCCACAAGTAAAACAACAACAACAACAACAACAACAACAACAGACTTGTGTGCTGGGCCCAGGGTAATAACACAGTGGGTAGAGTACTTGCCTGGTACATCGCAGACCAGGTTGATCCCCAGCAGCCCATATGGTGGCCTGAGCCCTCCAGGAGAGACGTCTGAGGAAGCCCCAAGAGCACTGCGTGTGGCCCCAGCCCTCCATCACCCTAAGACAATTGCATGTAATTTTGATGTGCATGTTTTATGTTTCAAGAGTTTCTCCTGATTCTAAACTTAGGAATTATTCCTGGTGGTGTGGGGGACCATGTGGGATGCTGGAGATTGAACCTGGCAGACCACTTGCAAGGCAAATGCCCTCTCCACTGTACTGTCACTCTGGTCCCTCTGTTTAAATACATTCATCACTAATATCAGAGTTGCTTTTGTCTCTACAGTTAAGAGAATGCTTTTGTCTCCTACAGTTAAGAGAATTCATTTTTATTAAGAATGCAAGAGCAATTTTTATAAATTTATAGGATCAAACTCAGCTTGAAGCATTTATCGGCTAAACTGTCTCTCAGAACCAGAGCTTTTGAAATGTGTTTTACCATGAACAGATAAGCTTTTGTTCTCCAAAATATTTTGGATATTATTGAAAGGAATAATATGAGTCATTGTGATATGGAAAACTCCCACGCAATGTTTTAGTATAATACGGACTTAGGTGTGAAGCCACATCCTTTGCTTGTGCACGGACATGACTTTATCACCTCCAAACACATTTTCTATTATGGTGACATTCATCCTGGATTTCCTTCCTCTGTGTGTTTCAATATAGAATCCCATTTTTTTGCCTCAATCAAAGACAAACTTCTGAGTTCCATTTGCCTTGTCAGTTTACATTAAGGTGTTTTTATCTGCCCACTTAACCTTGTTCTTTTTGATGCCTCCTAATTTGTGCTGTGATTTCGCTTATGTGCACTCCTGCCATTTATTTGTGATTTGTATCTTCCCCACGTTTCTGTTTGTTTTGTTTTGGGTCCAGAGCTGGCGACGCTCAGGGCTTACTCCTGGCTGTGTGCTCAGGAATCCCCCTCCTCTTTGTCAGGCTCAGAGACCAATTGTAGAGTTCGAGTCCAAACGCCGGTTGGCCTGGTGCAGGGCAAGAGCCCTGCCTGCTGTGTTCTACCTCTCTCCCTGTTAGTCAATATCTTATTGGTCCTGTTTGATCCCTTGGTCACTTGACATCATGTTATTTGTCAATTTGCTTGCGCGGGAGCCAGTAACGTTTCCATTTGTCCCTGTCACGTGTCAGTGGTGCCCAATGGCATCTGCTTGCTCCAGGAATACCAAGAGACTCAAACCGTTTGTTCTGGGTCTTGACAAAGAAGGTCCTGTTCATTGTTGTGTATTTGTCTTATCTTTTCTATGTGCCTAAAATAGCATTGATGGGGCTGGAGCCATAACACAGGGGCAAGGGTGCTTGCCTTGCAATATAGGTAATATCGGTTTGGTACCTGCACTACATGATCCCATGAGCATTGCTAGAGAACAGAAGCTAGTTGTGAGCACTGAAATTGCTCCTGAACTCGCAGGTGTGGCTCAAAAGCCTGAAATGAAATAAAATTGTATTTAAATAAATAGATTTAAAGTGGATACTTTAAACCAGTATCTCGAGTTAACTGGCATCCTGCTCTCTGCAGTCTCAAAGTTAACATGCTTTTCCTGCTTTCAGTCAAGCCCCAACTTTGTACTGGAGTTCATCCGAGAATAAACAGAAGCTCAGAGCTGCATTAATGATTCCCAGAGCATGCTTCTTCTTTCTCTGCCCCGTCATTGTTTCTCACACTGTAAATCTTCCTTTGGGTGGTGGGATTGTCTGTTTCTTCAATGCAAAGTCTTTTGAATGCAGCATGACAGAGAATAGGATTCTTCATTCAAACCAATTTTCTCTCCTGCTTTTTAAAGGGAGTTTGACATTATCATCAGTGTCCAATGTTGCTGAGGATAATTGTTCTAATTCTCAAACAAATCTGTTTATTGTTCCTTTGTCACAATCTTGGCTTCATTTCTTTCTCTTTCTCAAGTCAGTATATTCATATTTTCTGATTGTAATGTGTTGGCTCATCTCTTATTTTAAAAACTTCCTGTCACTGAAGTATCCTTCCATTGTGTTTTATCCTGGAACATCTAGATGGCTTTAAAATGATTAGGCAAGAACTACTTTTGTCTTGGATATGTTAAAGTTTCAATTGCCAGTGAACATGTAATGATTATATGCATGCCTTTTGTTGCTGTCAGCCTCTATATTTTATAAGTATTTCTCTGCTGATATTCTAGTTGGAAATATAATTTTCCCCTCTATTAAGATTTTCCCCAAGATGTGTCCAGATGCTTATATTTTTATATTCATTTTTTTCCTTTACATAATGAGTCATTTCACTTTCTTCACTTTCTTAAGCACCTATTATGTTCTCAACCCACTAAGCTCAGATACCTCCTATCATTGCCTCTCATCTGTTTGTTTTCTCTTGCTAGCCTCAAATGATGGGAACTGCATTCCCCAATGTTCCTCTGTACCTACTACTTCCTTCTCAACATTTCCATCACTGTCTCTTTTTCCTCAGCATTTAAAGAACATTTCATAAGTATATCACCTACCATTTCTATATTTTTATGTCTTTTTACTCTAATAAGCTGATCAGTCTTTTTTTAAATTTTCTTGTTCATATACATATAGTACTTAGGGAACAGGAACTTACTATGGTAAAAAATAAAAATAAGGTTCATGAATATAATACAGGTTTGTGCTCTATGACCAAAGCAAATTCTGTATAAAAATCTGTTGATGAGTACCAGATAGAATTGAGAATTGTTATTTATTGAATAGTTAGTGTTTATTGAAAATCTCTTCCACTTTTGATCACTGACTTCCTATAGATCATCAATTACTTGAGCGGGCACCAGTAACATCTCAATAGGTCCTGGCACATGCAAGATAGCCCAAGGGCATCTGCCGCTCCAGGAACATAAAGAGCCTCAAACCTTTCCATCCTCATGGGAATGAGATCTATACTTGTTACTAGTATTTGGCATGTCAAATACGACACAGGAGGCTTGCCAGGCTGTTACGTGCGTGTGGGATAATCTTTGATTTTTAGCAATCAAAATTGAATACAAGCTATTTTGTATCTTAAATGAAACATGTTTCTATAATATGTACAACAATATTTATCTCTAAGTTTTACATACATATAACATTCAAGGCCAAAGATTTTGGGGGGAGATTTCAACTTAACTGATTCATTTCATTTTCTTGTTTAAATAAATTTCAAAATGCATGGTATCTTTTATTTTGAACCAAACTCCAAAATATATAGCTTTAAAGAAGGATAGATATAAACCTTAGGCAATTTGAGATCTTTATAAATTTTTACTTTGCAATTTAAGGCTGTAAAATATTTTTAGTATTTACTAAATTTCAATCTAACTAGATTACAGTGATTTTTAAATTTATAGAAAATGTTTAGCAAGACATTGTACTTAAACACTCAGCTATACCAATTTGAAATATTGTTGAGCTATTATTGACCATTAAGTTTTTTAAACCTAGGAAGATATACATATTGACTAAGGGAAACAGAATAGAGACAGAAGGGTTATTTCTAATATGCAAAAAATGCTGTTCTTATAAAAAGGTTTAAAATATATATTTAGGGAGTTCAGAGCTAAAACTCCTGCTCAGGTGTCACCGAAGGCCACATCTGTTGACCATCAGCCAAGTGCTCTTTCACTTCAATGCCAGGGCCTAGTGGTACTTCTCTCTCTCTTTCTCTCTCTCTCTCTCTCTTTCTTTTTATCTATGTATATGATTTTATTAAATATATTATTATATGTATTATTTATTTAGATATATCATGTGTTTAAATATAATTTCTTCCTAGTCTTAGAAATTGTATCCAGCCCTCAGACATGCACAATCTCTGCTCCACCACTACCCCTAAATCCTTAATGTATTTATTGCCCCTTCAAAGTAAAATCCAAAGAACTGTGTGCCTGTAATAACATCTTCCTTAATGCAATTGCAGAAAACTTACTAGATTTTAGAATAACTCTCCAATTCATTTGAAATGAACAAACCGCAACAATAATAAAACTAAGATTCAGGAGGAAGAAATGGCATTGACTCAAATAATATAATAAAAATAACCAATAAAGTGCAAATATTTGGTGTCCACACCATTTCCACTACCTGCCTCTTCTTCATGAGGGTGATATTTTAAAACCTTGGAATGCAACATATCAAATTTAGTTTTTTCCTCAACTTTTTTACTAAAATATTTCCTTTTCTGGTAAATGTTATGTGAATTATAGTGTTCATAAGCACTGAAGCTTATTAAGAAATGATATAATGATGAATTATATAATACCCTCATCCTGTTATTTTTTTCCTCACATCTCCAGATGAGAAATCTATGACTCAATTTTCAGTAATCTTCCGGAAGTCACGTATCTACTAGATGTGGGGAAACACTTCAAATCTGCAGTTGGATTTCTGAGCAATAGAACAGGGGGGGGAGTGTTTGCCTTGCATGTGGCAATTCGAGTTCTATCATTGGCATCCTGTAAGTTCCCCTGAGTGCTGCTAGCAGTAAATCCTCAGTGTAGAACCAGGAGTGAACCCTGAGCATTGCTGCGTATGACCCCAAAAAGACGGCAATCAATCAGGCAAACTGCAGTCTGGTTCTGAAATTGATCAAACACTGTCTTCCCTACTATACTCTACCAAACACCTGCCATTCCAATCTGAAATTGTTAATATTGCCAAATGAACACATTTCAGAAATAGACATTTTAGACCTCATCCACTTCCCGTTCAGTCTTTAATCAACATGGGCTGAATGTGACATCTGTCCATTCTGAATATTTCAAGCTATGGGCCAGAGTGAAGGTAAAGGTAAAGGTAAAGTGGCTAGGGTGCCTGCCTTCTATGCAGCAGACCCAGGCTCGACTCCTGGCCCCCCGTATGGTCCCCTGAACACTGTCAGGAGTGATGCATGGTTGCAGAGTCAAGAGCAAGCTCTGAGCAAACCCTCAGTGTGCCCCAACAAACAAAACAACGAATATATATATATATATATATATATATATATATATATATATATATAAAACAACTATATATATAGTTTATATATATCACTTGAATCACTTGAATCACTTGAATCCCGTTATTCATCGATTTGCTCGAGCGGGTGCCAGTAACATTTCCATTGGACCCTATCACGTGCCAATGTAGCCCAATGGCATCTGGTTGATTCAGGAGTTCAAGCATACTCTTGTAGTCCTCTCTAAATCCAGCATTTATTGATGAACCCGCGCAGCTGCAAGCCTGTGATAGCCTGGTCTGCTGAGTGGAGTTCTGATGAGGGGGAAGTCCAGATGTGGAAAATGGAGGCCCTCATGGAGTTGGGGGTCATCTGGCTTATTGTGAGGCTCTGCTGGTGTGGCGGGCCAGGGCTAGAACTCACCATTCCTCCCGGGCACCTCAGGAGCGGCTGGGCACCGGGAGAGTCAGCAGCAGCTCTGCCCCCATATCTGCCAGAGCGATAGCCTAGTGGGTAGGGCATACGCCTTGCAAGTGACCAGCCTGTGCCGGCCCAGGTTCAATCCCTGGCATCCAATATGGTCCCCTGAGCACCCCCTGGAGTAATTCCTGAGTGCAGAGCCAGGTGTAATCCCTGAGTGTCGCCGGGTTTGACCCCCCCAAAAAAAGCAAAAAAAAAATGCATGGAACTGATTTAATGCTTTAAAAAAAAAGACAATCTCCACCCTTCCCTGGAAAATGGGGCAGTAGAAATGCTCCCACAGGGAGAAATAAAGAACAGAGCATCCAAGAGCCATGCCCGAGCTCCAAGGGGCCAGGGGAGGTTAGGGAAAGGGGTCTTCAGCCAGGAGCTGGTCCCGAGTAGGGGTAGTCTATGGGATATCTAGGTCACCCAAGGGTCTGGGATCTGTCTGGTAGAACAGGGAAGGGCCCCTGAGCAGCCCAGCAAGTGAACCAAGGGGCCTGGTTCTCACCTGAGCAGACAGTGAGGCCTGCTCCCAGGAATGACCAAAGGGGTCAATGTGCCACGCCACGAAGGGGCGCCCATCTGTGCCAAACGTGTCCTCCAGGAAGTGAAGGCCCAGGGTCATCTGGTCAATGATGGATCCATAGTGGGTGGATGCCTCATCATTCATCACCCAACCACCCTTAGTGAACTCAAGGCGCCCTGGCGCACCAGCTCCTGGCTGAACTTCTCATAAGACTTAGACTTATTAACTTAAGACTTAATAACTTCACATAAGACTCAGCAAGGAGTCTTATGAGAAGTTAATAGTGACAAAATGACTGTATTCCATCACCACAAAAGCAGCCGATACCTTGTCTTGTTGTTCTGATGTCACCTTTTGCCCACCTCTTTCTTCCCCACACTACTTGGTCATCTGATTTTTGTAATCCAGTCCCAAGGATGTATCAATACTAGATACCTCACTTCTTGTTTCATCACTCTGTGTAGCACGGAAATGTGATATCAATCTGCCTTGGACTTATTTCCCTTAACAGGGAAACCTGCATCCACATTGCAGTCAGCTAGTGAAAATATTTTATTGTTACAAGTACTGTGTTGCATATTGCATTCTTTTCAGTGCATGTGAGTTTCAGAAATTCTCTTGAACAAGAAGTCTTAATTTGTGTGATGGAGAAATAAAGAACTTGATGTAGAGTGAAAATTGCAATGCTACTTATTTAATCAAGAGCCAGACAGGAAGGAAGGAGAAGGTGGGAGAAAGGAAGGAATAAGAAGAAGGAAAGAAAGAGGAAGGAAGGAAGGTAGAAGGTGTGAGAGAAGTAGGAAGGAAGGGAGGAAGGAAGGAGGGAGAGAGGAAGGAAGGAGAGGAAAGAAGCCAACTACAGTAGACTGCGCTGACAGTTGATTTACAGTAGGAATCTACTCTGGTACCAGAGCTCTGAGCTCATTGTATACTCATCACAGACATCCTGCCTGGAAAACACCGCCCTGTGCTCTAGAGTGCGCATTTGGCAGTGGGATCTCTAAGGCATTAGTAGCCCTGATTCCGTTTATTTATGTATGTATTTATGTATTTATTTATTTATTTATTTATTTATTTGCTTTTTGGATCACACCCGGCAATGCTCAGGGGGCTACTCCTGGCTCTGCACTCAGGAATTACTCCTGGCAGTGCTCGGGGGACCATATGGGATGCCGGGATCAAACCCGAAGCCGACAGAGGCCATCCGTGTGCAAGGCAAATGCCTTACTTGCTGGGCTATCGCTCCAGACCCCGCTGGACAAATTGTTCAGTCTTTGCTTATTAGAATTGCTCTTTCGCTAAGCAGAGTGTCCATTTCCCTGTTCCCATATATATGAGCTGTAGAACTGTTGATCATGCAGATTTCTGCTGATCTTGTAGAATAAATTGTGTTTCTTGTGATTTAGATTTCCTCTTTCTTCATCAATAGTTTCTTCTCATGTGATTATTAGGTTCTTTAGTTGGCATATCATTTGATTTCCTTCCTTTTACCAATCATATATTTTTTAAAGTACTCAATAATTCTTGGTTGAACTTCCAGCTTTTTAGCTCATTAGCACTATATAATACTGTGTATATTTAAGGTGCCCAACTTGAGATTTTGATACACTGCTTGCAAAAAGATGACTGTGACACTATTAGTTAACACATAATTCAGTTCATAAAATTGCCATAATTTGGATAATAAGAATATTTTATTTATATTATCTTACAATTTCTAGCTGTATTATTGATAAATCTGGTCATCATCTGTGTGCACTGAAGTCCAGCAATTATTTTTCTTATACCTGGAAAACCATATATAATTTTTCATAATTCATAAACATAGTCTCTCAATTTATTTGTTAGCTGTTTTGCTTTCTATCTGTCCAAGTTTCAAAAATTGGCTAGTAAAGTTTTAAACTGTAAAATATACTTTTATTTATACAATCAAATAAACACTTTTGAATATTTTAGTGATCCATTTTTAAATACTGAGTTGTAAAATTGTTTGGTAAATTGTAACCACTTTTAACCAGCCTCTGACACATGATCCAATTTCAAGTCCAAAATCTTCTATTATCCTTTTAACCAGCCTCTGACACATGATCCAATTTCAAGTCCAAAATCTTCTATTATCAACAACTTCACTTCCAAGTCATTTAAAATACTTTAGTCAGATGTTTTCCTCTAAACCTTGTTGCTAAGATTCCTGTTTCTTTTGGCTTTGATGTTACTTCTGACTTTCCAATGTTGGCTCTTAGATTCCTGGCCCATTCTCCCCTGAAATGCTTGCTACTTGCTTGTCAAGACAGAGCCCCCTTCTGCCTTGGGATTTTGTTTCATTGAAAAAGGCCTCTTCTAACAGAATAACCTTGCTCTTTTGGGGAGGTACATTCTTTGAGAAACACATGAACTACACTCCTTAGAGTCAAAGCATGTTATTAGCATAATCATGATATATTTTCTGATTCAATGTGAAATAGTCACAGCAATCACTCTTTGCCATTATCAGGAATTGCTTCAACTGGAAAATAAATGCATACAATTGCAAACTCCTCAGGACTTCTGAATTCCATTTTGATAGACTAAAATGTGATTATTAGTCAGTTCTAGCTAGCATCCCCTTTGAGAATTGACTTACAACACATTTTATTCCTTTGGCATTATATTTATTAAATAAACTATCAGAATATTTTATCATAGTTTAACTTTATTTCTATAAAAGTGAGTGTCTTATTCTCATAGGTCAAAACTAATTTGATCTTAACTCTCTGACTCCATTCGAGTTATATTTTCATTCTACAATAGATTCCTCTTTCCATCTTCTTTTCATAATAAAATGACTATTTCTTAATATGACAACAGGATGTGTAAGATGTTTCAAAATCTAATATTTATTTATATGGACATCGGTAATAGAATTTATTGGATTTATAAGAAACGTCTGGAGAAGTGTATTGAAATTGTGAAGGAAACAATATGAATTCTCCTGCTGATACTTCATTCCTTGGGAGTGAAATAACTTTTGTTAAGCAACTGTAATTAAAAACCAGTCATCTGAAAGAGCTAATTACCCCAGATCAATGCGATGCTATTCTGCAAGTTTGTTTCATATCAGTCTTGGTATATTTATATCATAGGATATTTTCTTTTTTAGCACAAGGATTATAAGCTCCTCTATTAGATAAAATTTCTAAAACGCAGACATCATCCCATAATTTCATAGTTGGCAAATGCAATATAAAGTTGGAATTTATTTCAATTATAATCCTTTCCCCACATGTTAAAGCTATTTTAACCTTTAGCAGCGTACAATTATTAGAGAATAGATCATTTTTAATGATTCATTATGTATGAGGTCATTTGACAATGCAATTAGCTTTGTGATGAAATTTCTATTCTTTTGATCATTCTGTACCTATAATGAATGGGGAGAGTTTTGCATCTAATTTCCTGAAATTAGAAGATTAAAGATAGAAACAGACTCTTGTATTTAAATGACTTGATTACATTCTCCTTTAGATGTGCTCCCTAGATGTACAGAACATTTGTTGCGGTGTTACTGCTTTTTTCTCATTATGATTCAACAGATCCACGGGATTGTGCTGTCTCTCCATTATCACCCACGTTGGAAAAGTGTGCCTTTGACTATCATCTAGGGATTTAGGAACTGGTTTCCCAAGTTCTCAGAAGTGACATCTCAGGGGATTGATAACACAGCGGGTAGGGTGTTTTACTTGCACTCAGCCAACCTGGGTAGATCCCCAGCGTCCCATATGGTCCCGGAGCACCACCAGGAGTAATTCCTGAGTGTAGAGTCAGGAGTAAAACCTGAACATTGCCAGGTGTGATCCAAAAAAAAGCAAAAAAAAAAAAAAAAAAAAGAAATGGCATGCTTAGTATATTGTGCACAAGACAGAAGTTTTTCAGAAGAGCTAGGATCGAATTTCTAAACCCTCAACAAACTTTACAATGTGTTGCAGATTTTAGTTTACTGTTGCAAAATTGCAATATATTATTTTGCAATTATTCTCCTGCACGGCAAAGTTGACAAGCTACCCATGTCCTGTTTGATACTCCAAAAACCAGTAACAGTTTAGGCCTCATTCCCATGACCTTAAGGATTGCTTTGAATCTCTACATATTCCTGGAGCAAGTAGATGCCCTTGGGCTGCACTAGCATGTGACAGGACATATAAAGATGTTACTGGTGCCAGCTTGAGCAAATCAACAAACAACGGAAGACAAGTGAAGTGATTCAAGTGATTTTGCAATCACTTGTATTACTTGTATCACTTGTCTTCCCATTGTTCATCCATTTGCTTCGAGTGGGCGCCAGTAATGTCTCCCCTTCAATGGGAATGAGGTCCATTATTGTTACTGTTTTTGGCAAATCAAATAACCACAGGTAGCTTGCCAGGTTCTTCTGTGGCTCTGGGTTCAACCCAGGAAGCCCAGTATTTTTCTTTTTTTTTCAATTTTTTATTATACCACCGTAAGACATACAATTACAAAGGTGTTCATAATTGGTTCTTGGTAATACAGTATTCCAGCACCCATCCCTCCACCAGTGCCCCATTTCCACCACCAATGTACCTCACCCCTCCTGCCCACCCCCAAGCTGCCTCAATAGCAGGTACACCAGTTTCCTCTCTTTCTCTCAATGTCTCTATGTCTCTGCATCTCTCTCCCTCTTCTTTTACACATTGTGGCTAGCCCTGCAGATATTTAGAGTTTATCACTTAAGTCTCTTTGTGTATATTCAATGGTGAGTTTTAATCTGCCATTACCATTGTCCACACTTAGTAAAACAGGGCCCAGTATTTTTCTATGTCAGACCATCAACCATCCAGGGCCCAGGGAGCAGAGCACTGGGTGTAGAGAAGCCTGTCTCTTGTATGCATACATATACATATACATATACATATGCATATACATATACATATACATATACATATACATATGCATATACATATACATATGCATATACATATACATATACATATACATATACATATACATATGCATATACATATACATATACATATACATATACATATACATATACATATACATATACATATACATATTCATAGACATAGACAAGACATAGACATAGACATACATATATACATATATACATATATACATACACATATTATCAGTGAAAATATATTTACTCTTTATCCAATTAACTCATATTGTGATTTTATGTCCCAATATTTCTGTTGATACGGTCACTGGCATTCTCTCATTTAAAATGGATTCATGCCAAAATCTATTTTTATGGTTAATGAAACTTATATGAGCTTTAATTCTCTGTCTAATTCAAATAGGGATTTCGCTGATGTACAAACAACATGAAATGACTTCTAAAACTATTAAGATTTGGTAAAAGATTGGAACATTACGGACATACCTTTTATGTGATTTAAGATACTGCTTTCAAGTTCCTTGCTGCTTTTGGCTCCTCACAAAGGGAATATACTTTTGTACGCAACTAGCTGTTTGAACAAGGATAATCTTTAGAAACTGTAAACCTAGATCTGACTCATGATTAATTTTTTTTTTGTCAGTTGGCTGGCATTTGCTAAAAAAGAGAGGTGCAGTGAACTGTCTTTAATGCTATTGATATCAAAGTTACCTAAAGGTAGGTTTCTACAAACATGCTGAGGAAAATACAAAATAGTTAGGTACACAAGCACTAATTTCCCTTCTGTTGTTAATGCATTGCTTAAAGAGAAACTGCTATTGGTATGACTTCATAGACTTTATAAGTCACAAAAATAAACTATAAAACTTTCATAATAGTGTCTTTTAAGATGGAAACAAAATGAGTGTAGAGATGAATTCCAGATTCATCATACTGGGTTTTGAAATGTTGGATCTTTGAAATGTTTGACCTTAGCTGTGCTAACACAGATATTTAGAGTTTTGTTTGAAGCCTTTCAGGACAGCTGCTGATGATATGAACTGTCTTGCCTTCCCTAAACTCTAAGATTTATGTAACCAGAACTCGGTATGGAGAAATACAGCAAGACCGCTTTAGAATTGCATGAAACAGCAGTGAGGAATGGTCCGCCCTTTGTATTTAGGTCTTAAAGGATAGTCATATATCATCTAAAAGAATAAAGACCTTTACATTTCTAATTTTATGTATACATCACTTGTATCACTTGTCTTCCATTCTTCATCGATTTGCTTGAGCAGGAATCAGTAACATCTCCATATGTCCTATTGCAAGCGAGTGTACTCCAGGGAATCTGCTTGCTCCAGGAACAGGAAAAGCCTCAAACCATTCTTTCTGGTCATGGGAATGAGGTCGATAATTGTTACTTTTTTTGATATATAAAATAAAACACGGGTAGCTTGTCAGGCTCTGCCTTGTAGGTTTTAACTCTCAGTAGAAGGCTCTCATCTTGAGCATTTACTGATGAAACTCAATGGGGAAAGATCAGGTTTTGTCTTGGGTGGAGCTCTGAGGAGCTGTGGAGTCAAGATGCTGAGAATGACTGACCTCATGGTGTGGGGGGGTTCCTCTGGCTTCCTGCTAGGCTCACTGAGATGACGAGTCACAACTAGAATGTGCCTAGTACTATATACAGTGTATAAATGTGAAAGATACTGGGAAGGACCTGATCCTAACATCGAGTATTACTATGCTGTTTATACATGTATATAAACTTAGATATATTGAATTGTTTGGGCTGAAAGTTATAATGAAGACACTCATATGCACCCGTATGTATGCACGTACTGGACATACTTTAATAATCTGATTTTTGTTTTTAAACTCTGTCCTCAGTGAGTTTTGTTTTATGATATAGATAATTATCATAACAATTTGTTTTTTGAATGATGAGGTAAAATAATTCATATGCATGTATTATTCTAATGGAAAATAATGTTACATATAATAAAGCAATTTTCTTCACTCAAAGTATTAGCCGCAAAAAGTTTAGTAAGTAGAAAGTAGACTGAGTTTAAAAAATGCAACAAATAAAAAGTAGGCTTTTTTCTTTTTAATTCTCAATTTTTCTGTTACTGAAACAGAAAAAAAATCACGTGATCTTTAAGATCACGTGGCCGCCCACCTACAAGATGGTCAGACTTCCTTGTTAAGACCCTGAAGGAACGGTTTGATGCTCTTCATATTCCTCAATCAACCAGATGCCATTGGGCTACATTGGCACGTGATAGGGTCCAATGGAAATGTTACTGGCGCCCGCTCGAGCAAATCGATGAATAACGGGATTCAAGTGATCAAGTGATTCAAGTGATCTCAATTTTTAGCTTAGTGTGGTTTTTCTAAGGGAAGTGTTGCTTGAGCGTTTAATAAACACCAAAATCAGTCAACTAAAATCATAACATTTTAAGTTATACATTGAACATATTTTGCTTGTATGGTACAACAAGCCCTGTCAGAAGTGATCCCTGACATGGAGGCAGGAGTCTGATGCAAGTATTTCTATATGTGTCCTTCACACCAAAATAATAATATTAACAATAATAATAACACAGTGTTTACAAAATGCACACATATGACATTAATATGGATATTTTTTGAAAATGTTACGGAGTCAGTATATTAAAAAATTCTCAACACTAAATAAACTAGTTGTGGTGTTTCCTCTTAGTAACTCCTAAACCAAATGATAACTCTTTTTGAAAATTGGAAGTAATAATGATGATAGTAAAAATTATTTTGAAAGGATTATTTTGTGATCAATAGGAAATATTAACTATTTACAAGTTCCCATTATCAACTCACATATGACAGTATTAAAATAGATAAATGTGAATTTGTTTTGTCTGTATGTTTTTATATATCTATATATGTATATGTGTGTGTGTGTATATATATATATATATATATATATATATATATATATATATACTAAATACCCTTTCTGGTTCATTATTAGGAAAGTGTTGACTGTACTTCAAACAGGTTTTCTTCATAATGGCACTACAGCCAAACCTCATTATTCCTCATATAGGAAATCCTACATGTCATTATCCTAAAGTTATTGATTCATTACCCATTGCGATTCTTAGTTCTATAGAACGTTCCCTGTGTCTGCGAAATATTTTCTCTCAAACAAAGCCTTAACCTTAAGAGCACGGAAAAGTATCTCTTTCAATCAAGAGGACAGCCATTTGTAATATCCATACCACCCACAGATTTATTTGTCAGGTCATAGGAATACTCAGTTCAGGCTGTCTATTCCGTTATGAAAGCTGTGAAGAGGATGTAGGTTAGTGGGAGTCCCTGTTCTTAGTTGAAAGAGCAGAACTTCTGATTAAACATTCATAGCTTGTCCTTGGATGTCTCCCTTGCCTTGTATTTAGATCCCCACAGCCTAGAAAGTGCATGAAGCTTTGTTTTGATTATTGGTGGTGGTTTGACACTTGTTTCTCCTTTGCTTTTTGAACAAGTCTCATTAGCATCCTGCCTTGTTTGTGAGAACAGGGACTCTTGGACATAAGACTTGATGTCTTCTACTGAGAAACTCAAGTGAACAAAAGGTATAAGAAAAGGCGATGTAGAGGCAAAACTCTAGCATTTTACCCTTACTTCTCATATTAAAGGGGACATGTTTTCTTTAGGTGGAAAAAAATATGGCAAAAGTTTCCAGCAAAAGACTGGGGAAAGTAAGTGTATGGGTACCTACTTTCTCCAGTCAAACACCTCCCCCTCTAATTTTTACTGGATGTGGTTTTTTCCCTAGCTCTGTTGTAGCAAGCAGCTGCATAAGACTGTAATGAGAGAAGGTACAGTTATTGGAGAAATTGGAAAGTGGCCTGGGGAGAGAGAACAGATTCATCATAGCCTTGCTCCTGAGTGATATGCTTATGGCTTAGATTCTGGGGAACTTATTAAACAGTGGGTCCTGGCTCCTTGTACCTCACTCCCTGGGTACAGGGGACACTTAGTCTGGGGACAGAAGCGTCACATTGTGCACATTCAGCAGGTAATGCAGAACAGAAATCCATGTGGTTTGGACGAAGAACTACTTCCATGCAGTTGGGATTTATTAATTTGCACATTGGCAAACTGCAAACATAGACATCAAAATGAAAATGAATCCTGTGGATTTTCACATAGAAGTGCAAATTAGGGAAGCAAGACGAGTTGTGTCATGTATGCGGGTGTAACACACCACTCAGCTCAGTGATATGGAATTTGGTGGTTGTTGTTTTTCCTGACAGCAGCGTAGGGACTTTCTATTCCTTGATTTCTGTTTTGTAATGAACAAGAACTGTAGAGGCTTTTTTTTCTTGTTTGTTTTAGTATAACTCTAATAAAGTAGGCAAAATTTTCAAATAGCTCAGTATTTCTAGTTATTGGGAGTGAAGGTAGAGGGAGATGTATTGTAAGCTGACAGTCCACAGCAGAGAATAGTCTTGATGCTTTTGCCACTTATAGGAAAAACTTAAATTTTCTGCTTGAAAGATTCTTAAAAATGAGATATCTGTGCAATCAAGATATTTGATGATTGCTTCTAGTTGATATAAATAGTGAAAATATGTGAGAAATCATTGGGTTTTGCTCCACATATTGTCTTTATACAAGATGCCAGACACATTCTTGCTTCTTGTTAAAAATATGTATTCAATTGTGTAACCAATATTTTTGAGTGCCTCTTGCATGCAGTCCATGCTGAAATAGGACATAGGTCTGAGCTGATCATACATGGCAGTTTCTGTTTGAGATACAGATGATAAACTCCTTATTGCAAATAAGTGATATAACTACTGTAAGTGGCATAAAAATGAAGGAAGTGTAGGGCAATGTAAGAGAATGTAACAGCTAGTCAAAAGTGACTTCCCTTCAGGACTTTTGAACGAAGCAATAAATAATCCAAAAGAATTATTGGAGAATAATTGGAAAGTCAAGAGGGCTGAGGGAGAGCCTCAGGCCTGGACAGAATCATCTTGTTAAATAATTGAAAGGGTTGAATATCCAGAAAGCAGAGCCTAGACTGAAATCACCCAGAGGATGGTGCAGGGCTGTGGAAGAATTCAGTCCCTTTTGGCGTATGTAGAGAAACCATAGCCAGGGCAAGAGCCTTCTGGTTGATATTAAATACAAGGATAATACAAGGATTAAAGCATTTGCCTTGCATTGGTGTCGTGATGTGTCCCCCTACACTACATAGAGTCCCCTAAGCACTACCTGGAGTAATCCCTGAGCAGAGTCTGAGTCAGGTCTGAGCACTGTGGACTGTGCCCCCACCGCAAGATTAGGAACCTTTGAAGATTTTAAATATTTCTTTAATGATATTTTTAAAACCTGAAAAATATCTTCATTCCAGACAGTGTATGTTTGCATTGTAAACTGTAGAGGTGTTTGGAAAGCCAAGGTATTCCCCAAGTTTCTGGCGCAAGTCTTATGGAAGCCAGAAACAGTTTTGCGAAATCCAGTGGTGGTTTTCAATTAAGATGTCTTGGCAGAAAGAATTTACATGGGAAGGCGGGTCAGGCAGTTCTCATTCATAGGAGTAACTTATCTGGGATTGCCTGTTCAATGGTTAGGATCATAAAAAGTACATTTTATTTGCATGTTAATAGTTTAGTCTCTGAAATGCATCTATGAAAGTAAAGTCTGTTGTGTGCCTTCCGTTCCATCTTTCCCAGATATCTCATTTTTGACTTTTGAATACTTTGAGCATCAGCAAGAAAGCTGAGAGCTGATTGGCATGACTGTAAAGCTGTGACTAAGACACATTGAAATAAGGACTCAGATGTTTGGTATTTTACATGAAGATGTACACTCTGTATCTTGACTTTGGGTTGAGAGCTTGTATCCATCTATTCTGAGTCTGTGTTTTTGCCAAATAATATGCATTATATGATATGTGTATCACCTTTTTCTCTCTCTGATGATATATTTCTGAACTGTCAGAACTGATTTGACCATAATACGCTTTTCTATTATGTGGTTTTTATATGTATTTCCATATCTTAATACCCACACAGAGATGCCAAGGATCAAAATAATCAAATCCATGGGTTTTTAAAGAACTTAAATGTTTATTAATTTCTTTGTAAGTAGTAAGCAAATATTAACTATTTACCAATTCAGTGTTGCTATAGATATTGGATAATTAAAAGTAAACATCATTGATACAGATTTTCAATTTCCTGATTAGACACATTTACCCACACTTATATCACCTTGTAGATTACATATTAAAATAATAAAATGAACAAAACCAACTTTTCAATATAGTGGAGGTTGACGGTCAGCCACTCTGAAAATAATAGGGACACTGAAGGTTACTTTAAATCCAGCTAAATCCACAAATTGCTTATTGCTGTGTTTTATCATTCAGTACCTGCCGACACCTTCCACCCTGACTACAAAGAAAGCAGGAATATAAAGTTTTCATATTTACATATCATTCAGCCAAGTGAAAAGCAGACTATTCTTATAAACCCCCAAAGAGAGATTTTCACATTTTTCATATTTGAAGTGTATGGAGTCAGTGAATTCACAAGTAAACACAGAAACACAGAGCTTGTTCTTTTTTGAGAGGCGTATCTTGGGGTTTATTCTACCAAGTCATTCTACATATGCAAATGTTGCTTGAATGCAACTTAGCTGCATGCTAAGCAGGATGAAATCTCCAGGGCCAGAGCTTTGAGGATGTTGGCAGCATGGAATGGCTGAGCAAAGGTTTGATCTACAGATGCCTGTGCTGAAATAGGTCATGGTTAGACGGATTCATCTATTTTATTCAATCCATCATTTGCGATTGTTTACCAGGACTTTATTTTCTCTTTAGTCTGTGTGATTTTGGTTTCAGTTCTATGATGAATTAGCAATGGCGTTTTAAAGTCAATATTAGCCTAAGATATAGTATGTGTTTACTCTATGGATGTAAAAGATTTATAGAAATCCCTAGGATAACTGAAACAGACCTTTAAGTGAAAAACGTTCTTGCTCACTCATTATATATGTTTTTGGACTGTATTATGTCTTTAGCTGATCATAATATTCTCTGAAACAGTGTAATTTTTTACTCCGAGTTAAATACAACTTAATTGTGTCAAGTTCTTCAAGCATGTTCCTGAATTATTAGGAATATATTCTGACTAGAGATTCAAAAACCAGAGTTTTTAATTTGTAGAAAGATTGAGAGATAGCCCCTCAATGCACCATTATAATTAGGTATATACTTTAAAATTTAATATTCATACAAGACATAATTGAATAGTAAATAGAGTTAATTTGAATATATTCACTGCACGATCCTAATAATTTTAGCATTGATTTTATTTAGTTTTTCATTAGCCAAGTATTTATTTTCTGTACTTGACAATTTCCCGTTACAGGGGGAACAGAGAGGTTTACACCTTCCCCTGAGAAAGGTGCAGTACATAAACCTGAACCAAGGTTTTTTCTCCAAGAAAAATAAAATAAATTAAATGAATCAATGGCTAAGGGAAAATGATATTAAATTTTAACTATACAAAGGATTCTGTAGAAAGTAGTTGTGTTATGGAGGTATCTCTTCTTTCAGTTTTTAATTATGAAACTGTTTTCTAAACCAGAGGTATTTCCCTAGGAGTATATACTGGTAAGTCCTAAAGGAAATTTGCAGATTCTTCTATGATTCTAGAGTGAAAAAAAGGTAAATATTTTAATTGATATATTATTTGGTCATGAGTTATCAATACATGTACATATGCAGTCAAAATAGGTTCTGAAATGGATCATAAAATATCACAATGATCTATGGAATAATCTCATTCCTCAAATAAATTATTTAAGTACAATATATAAGTAGATTATCATAAAATTTTGAATTAATTTCATTAGCTGGAATCTTTAAAAGAAAACTAGATTAATTTTAAGTACCCCAAAATTATCATTGTTATCTGTAAAAGGAATTTATTCCATCAGAATTATTCCCATGTAGCAGAGATGCAATGTTTCATTTGCTCAAAAGATAAAATACATTTTCAGAGCAAGAAAATAGGCGTAAAATGAAATATTTTACTTACTGGTTCTGTGTTCAGGATTGACCCCTGCCTGTGCTCAGAGGGTCATATGTGGAGCTGGGAAAGTGAGTAGGAATCAGCCAAAAACCAAATGCAAGGTGACTCTCTTTCCTCTTATATTAATACTTTGGTCCCTAAAATAAATAGGTTTATAGATAAAATACTAATATTTGGATTCTATTTGTATTCTCATAAAATTAGTAAAAAAATGTCATTTTAATCAGTGTGAGGATATGGGTTGTTATATATACAGAAGTCATTCGTAGAATCATTACACTTACAATTGTTCACACATCCTTTTAGATAATGTATGAAGTGAAAAGCCATATCCAATGACATTTCACTTGGGCTTCGTAGTTTTCTATCCTTATTTATTATAAGAGGTAATTTTAATGATGTACTGGTTTATGTTTTATTCTGTACTGTACTATTTTCATTAAATGTGTTTTATTGATACATTATTCACCTCTCATAATGTTGACATCTTCTGGTCTAGTCTAAGAATATGTGCACAAATATAGTGTCATGACAGTAAGTCACTTCAAAATGTCCCAAGTGATATACAGTCTTGATGCTACTTAAAATCAAGCTGTGTTAGGTGTCAGAGTCATTATCCATTTTCAGTATTGAATGGTGTGTTTTTAAATCACTGTATCACTGTCTTCCCGGCCATTGTCGATTTGCTCGAGCGGGCACCAGTAACATCTCCATATGACCTATCTCATGCGAGTAAATCCCAAGGGCATCTGCTTGCTCCAGGAGCATAAAGAGCCTCAAACCATTCCATCAGGTCATGGGAATGAGGTCTATAATTGTTACTGGTATCTGGATTATCAAATACGACACGGGTAGTTTGCCAGGCTCTGCCGTGCGGGTAGCATAATCTTGTAGTCATCTCAAAATCCAGCATTTATTGATGAGCCAGGCTGTGATAGGCTGTCTGCTGGGTGGAGTTCTGACGAGGGGGAAGTCCAGCTGTGGAAAATGGAGGTCCTCATGGAGTGGAGGGTCGTCTGGCTTGTTGTGAGGCTCTGCTGGGCCAGATTAAAAAGACTGCATCAGGGTGGATCTCGATGAGCCGGACTGTGGTAGGCTGGTCTGCTGGGTGGAGTTCTGACAAGGGGGAAATCCGGATGTGGAAAATGGAGGTCCTCATGGAGTGGGGGTCATCTGGCTTGTTGTGAGGCTCTGCTGGAGTGGCGGACCAGGGCTAGAACCTGCCACCCCTCCTTGGCACCTCATGAGCGGCTTGGCACAGTGAGAGCCAGTAGCAGCTCTGCCCCATGTCTGTTTTTAAATAAAAGTTGAATTTTTGACATCAATTAAATATTGCTCTTATTATTTTACCTTATTGCATAATTACATGTCCATATTCTTTTACATATAAACATCTTTAATAATAGAGTTTATTGATTTTTTACACTGTCTTTTCCCCTTGGAACTTAGACAAAAATCATCATTCCTTCAAATTCTTCTCTTTCCTAATTTGCAAGGAAGTTCCTTGATGAGCTTTTATTTTGTCCTTGATTGTGATTTTTACAGTAATCTCTACCATCTCTTCACTCCACGTCTGTTTCTTCCATTTTGCTACTCTATGATGAGTCTAATCAGCACATAAAGTGGTAGATTTCTCAATGAAAATCTTCAAAAATCTCAGTAGATATTGTAACTGGACATAGATACATTGCAAAATCCAGGATCCCAAATCATTAAGGGAAACTAAGGAAAGTTGGTTTGCCTTTCTTTTCACAAAAATAATTGGCCAATTTATTTTATTTGGGAGTAGATGGTGGCTTCCCACACCTGTTGTGCTCAGTACTCACTCCTGACTGTGCTCAGTGATCACTCCAGGCAATACTTTGGAAGACCTAAACAGGATTTCATGGTATGTGCTTTAACCCTGCATTATCTCACTGTCCCGAGGCAACTTTTAAGGAAACTTTCTCAGGAAAGTGTTAGCAGCTCTTCATTGCTACTGCTCATAATATTTTGATCTTTCTTTCCATGCTCAAAATATTTGTAGCCAGTTGAAGTGGACAGTCAGAAATGGAATAAATCTAAACAGCGTCACCCAGAGCTCATCCTAGCATGATGATCCAGAGTCTGTCTTTTAAATGATTAGTAGCTGTTTCACTTCAGTAGTTTTTTGGCTCTGTGTTGTGATTGCTGGATCAGGTTTGCTTTTATAAATAAGAGGAAAAGCTCTTGAATGTTCCAGTAAATTTTGTGATCTATATATCGCTTTCTGTCCTTCACATTCTGATGTATGTGCAGACACCAGGGATATAGACACTTGGTGTGATAGAGGCACAATGTGGTGCTCGCTGGAGGATAAGCACGCCCTGTGCTACCAGAGCTCATGGGTTGCATTCAGGTCTGCGTTGGTGCCTGGGGTGGAATTGTATCCCGCTCTCTGCCAGGAAGGAACCTATGAGCTACCCTCAGCCTTGGGATCTGTCTTTAGTGCTGTTCCTCAGCCCTCTTTTCCTTGCTCACCTTGATGATTCACGATTAAGCAAACATTATTTCCCAAGAGAATCGCCACTAGTACATAGGCTTGTTACATAGGATTTATTTGCGATTTTCCAGTTATTCTTGTTTTTGTGAAGAAACTGTACAGCTATTATTAGGATATAAGGGTGGGCATTATTCCAACTACTTGAACTCTCTAATTGCTAAGACACATTGGGGAGATTTTAAAGAATTTATAGTTCCAGTTAATTTTCTTTTTTCTTTTTTTTTTTTTTGGCCTTTTTTGGGTCACACGCAGCAATGCTCAGAGGCTACTCCTGGCTCTGCACTCAGGAATTACTCCTGGCAGTGCTCGGGGGACCATATGGGATGCTGGGGATCGAACTTAGGCAGGCAGAGGCCAGCCGTGTGCAAGGCAAATGCCCTACCCGCTGGGCTATCGCTCCGCCTCCCCAGTTAATTTTCTTAAGATGGTTTCCTTTAACTAATGATTAACTGAGCATATATTAAGTTTAGCGATATGACACTGAAAATAACCTCTTTGCGTTACACATTATTTTTATTCATTTATTTGGTTTGGGAGCCGCACTCATTGATGCTCAGATGTTACTCCTGAATCTTCTCTAAAGAAACAGCCACTGGCCATGCTCAGGAAGCCATATGGGGTGCCAGGGATTGAATCCAGGTCGGTGGTACCAAGGCAAGTACCCTACCTGCTGTATATATAAGCAAAAATCAGCAATTCATTGCACTTGAACATTTTTTTTCATTTTGATGGGGTCAACCTCGCAGTGCTCAAGGCTCACTTCAGGTTCTGTTACAGAGATCACTCAGGGAGACTCTGGGGACCATATGTGCTACCAGTGATTAAACCCTGATCAAGGCAATGTGCCAAGGGCAAGGCAAATGCCTGATTTTCTGGACTAGCTCTGAGATTATGCACCTGCATTAAGTTCATTTTACTGTTGCTGTTGCTCTACCAACACAGAAAATAACTCCATGGTCATATTTAGGTTTTGCTTAGTATATAATACAATTACAGTTCTGGATAAATGTACACATTCCTTTTCACAGCCTTATGAAAATGTGGAAAACATTCTCTTACCAGTAAAATTCAATGCATTCTTCAAAGATCAAAAGGAAGTTGGCCCTTTACCAGATAATGCATACCTCTGTATCTTTCCTTCCTCCTTTCCTCCCTCCCTCCCTTCCTTCCTTCCTCCTTTCCTCCCTCCCTCCCTTCCTTCCTTCCTTCCTCCTTTCCTCCCTCCCTTCCTTCCTTCCTTCCTTCCTTTCTTCCTTCCTTTCTTCCTTCCTTCCTTCCTTCCTTCCTTCCTTCCTTCCTTCCTTCCTTCCTTCCTTCCTTCCTTCCTTCCTTCCTTCCTTCCTTCCTTCCTTCCTTCCTTCCTTCCTTCCTTCCTTCCTTCTTTCCTTCCTTCCTTCCTTCCTTCCTTCCTTCCTTCCTTCCTTCCTTCCTTTGTTCCTTCTTCATTCTTTATATTTGGCAGGGAGAGGTTTGGGGGTTACATCCAGCAGTGCTCAGGACTTACTGTTGGTTCTCAGGACTTACTCCTGGTTCTCTACTCAGGAATCATTCCCAGGGGACTCAGGGGATTACATTAGGTGTTGAGGATTTAATTTGAGTTTGCCACTTTCAAGACAAGTGCTCTGACAATTGTACTATCACTCTGGCCCCTAAACTTCTTGAAATACAGTTTCAGTATGACTTATTGTAAGAATTTTCTATGCTTGTATAAATTATTTTTTGATCCTGTAAGACCTCGACCTTTCTCTAGCAACCCTTTCACCATTCTGTTAGACTTTTCAGATATCCTGGTGATTTGGATTAAGGTAATTTATTGTATATAAACAGCAAATGTGATTATCTTTGGGGAAGTATGGTTTAGTGCCCTGCAAGTCCCTGCCCCTCAAAGTGCTGCAGTGTGGCTGCAATGCCCAGCTGCGTCAGCAGGTGGCAGACAGGAGACAAGCTTGTCTACACCCCCAGGGCTCTGCCTTGTAGGCCCTGGATGATTGATGGTCTGACATAGAAAAAGACTGGGTCCCCTGGGATGAATTCAAGCCATGGCAGAGCCTGGCAAGCTACCTGTGGTGTATTCAATATGCCAAAAAAATCGGTAACAATAATGGACCTTGTTCCCAATAAATGGAGATGGACATTACTGGCGCCTGCTTGAGCAAATTGATGAACAACGGTTTGCTCAAGACAATTGACTCTGCAAGTATAACAAATTGGAAATGTTTTGCCTGTACACTTATAACCATAATTTATTATTTTATGTTCAACTCCATTTAGCTGGCATTCAGTTTATTTCAGTGTTCTTCAAGTACTTTTTAAAATTTATCTTAGGAGCTTACCTTATCTATATACTTCCTTAAGTAGTATCTTATATGGTTTCTCTTAGATACTTACCATATCAATTCTGAAAACAATACAGTCCTATCCAAGATAAAATTCAGCATAATGTAGAGAAATATGGAGTTAGAGACTAACTTCTTCCATGATTGGTATTTGTCTTGGACTAAGCAAAAGGATATGGTGTCTCTCAGTGTAGGGTACAAGGGATAATAATTCAAATTTAACATGATTTCTTAATTAAGAAAGTCCTTGAAAGTTATGGCACAGGAAGTTCAATAATCATGTTTGCTAATTCTCAGAAAAAATGGTATTGTATATGATAAAATTTGAAATAAAAAGAGCAAGGTAAAAGAATTATTAAGTTCTACTGCCTGTTTTTATTTTACATTATATGTTTTCTCTGAATATTTTAAATTTTAAAATGTGACACAATCATCAGTGATAGCCCAGGTAACTTAAACAATGAAAATTGTTAATTGCGTGGTTTCTACAGGTTTTACACATCTTTATTCAGAGACCCCTGGTAGTGTTTACTGAGTGATCTTCAAAATCGTATGTAAGTGATTTGTTATGATGAATTATCTCTTGGTGTGAAATACGTGTATTAATTTGTTACTGATAAATATTTACCTGAGTACAGTGAATATTATCTGAACCAGCAGGATGTCTAAGTAGAATATTTGTATGCAAATTAAATAATCTCTTCTGACAACATCTGAGTGACATGTCAAACAAAACACAAGGCTGCCCTCAGGAGGGCCAATGCTCCAGAGGTTTCTGTTGTGAAGTTCTAGAAGATAGTCTGTAGATTCCGCTTCTCACCCGTTTCCTGGAAGCGTTGCCCTGCTGGTTACTGCAAGCTTCCTCCCCACTGGGAAAAGTTTAGGAGAGAATGAGATTGACCAAGCTGCTTTATATATTTTATAAATTTACAGTGCATTAGTCCCTGCCTAAAATTTTAAATATGAAGCCAACCGCTGATAAAATGAACTAAAATATTCCCAATTCCTTAATAATCACTTGTTTTATATGATAACAGATATGTCCCGAATTAACTTTTAGAAACAATGATGGTGTTGGGCACGAGGAAAAGATGTTAAACTTTATTTATGCATAGCTTTCGTGAGAATGCATATCTGACTATACTCAGGATGGCTGCGGCTTTCATTCATTAGCCATGGTGGAAACAGACGTGCCTTTCTGCTAGACTTCTCCAGCTGTACAATTGAATCACTGTCTTATCACTGTCTTCTCGTTCATCGTCGATTTGCTCGAGCGGGCACCAGTAACATCTCCATATGACCTGTCTCATGCAAGTAGAGCCCAAGGGCACCTGCTTGCTCCAGGAACATAAAGAGCCTCAAACCATTCCATCAGGTCATGGGAATGAGGTCTATAATTGTTACTGGTATCTGGCATATCAAATACGACACGGGTAGTTTGCCAGGCTCTGCCGTGCGGGTAGCATACTGTTGTAGTCATCTCAAAATCCAGCATTTATTGATGAACCATGCGGCTGCAAGCGGCCATGCTAGCCGGGCTGTGATAGGCTGGTCTGCTGGGTGGAGTTCTGATGAGGGGGAAGCCCGGATGTGGAAAATGGAGGTCCTCATGGAGTGGGGGGTCGTCTGGCTTGTTGTGAGGCTCTGCTGGAGTGGCGGGCCAGGGCTAGAACCTGCCATCCATCCCAGGCACCTCATTAGGGGCTGGGCACCGTGAGAGCCAGTAGCAGCTCTGCCCCATGTCTAGAATCATAAGTTTTTTTTTTTTTTTGCCTTTGGCATTTTGGGTCACACCTAATAATACTCAGGGGTTACTCCTGGCTCTGCAGTCAGGAATTACTCCTGAAAGTACTCCAGGAACCATATGGGATGCCAGGGACTGAACCTCGAGTCAGCCGCATGTGAAGCAAATGCCCTCCTCACTGTGCTATCACTGCAGCCCCATCATCAATTTTTTTCACATATACTCCCCACATGGACATAGGAGCTTTTTATTTTAGTTGTGCCATTGAAAACCTCCTGTGGAGGGTCGGAATGATCGGCTACTGGGTAGGGTGCTGGCCTTTCTGGTAGTCAAACCTGGTTCAATCTCTAGCTTCCTGCATGTTCCTCTGAGCTCCACCAGGACTGATCACTGTGTGCAGAGCCGGAAGTACTGAGGACCACTGGGTATAGCCCGGACCAAAATAATAATTAAAAAATCAGTAAGTGATGGCATATTTTACGGGCAATTGGTGGGGCATGACATTATTGAGCTAAAGACACCAGGGATTCCTCTGTGCACGGTGCCCATATGTGCTTCCCTTCCCCACTATGCTTGTGATTCTGTTTCTTTATATCAAGGGTGAACCTAGGCTGCCGTTCTGGATGCATCAGAATCACCCCAAATGCATAGTTTTCCTTTGGGGCCACACTTATGCATGGGTGTGCTCTGCTTGTGCTCTGCTTGTGCTCATGCACTTGTGCTCTGCTTTTCAACACATATATGTGGTTCCAACATTATAAAATTCTAAGAGTAGTTTTACTGCCCTAAGCATTCTCTTTCCTGTGCCTGCTTGGTTACTCTAACTCTGACCCTCTGCTATCACTTTTTTTCTCCACTGTCTCCGTATCTGTGCCTTCATAGGATTCATACAGCTGGGAATCATTGGTCTCTACTTTTACAGCTTAGCTTCCTCTGATTTGTAGGAGGCATTGGCATTCCTTCATATGTTCTCAAGACTTACTAGGTCTTTTCTTTTTAATAAGGAGTGATATTGCTTTATCTGCATGTACCACAATTTATCCATCCATTTGCTGAGTAAAAGTCAACTGAGTTGCATCAGATTTTAGTGCAATGTTGACTAAATTTGCTATGCAAAATAGATGTGCACCTTTGTGAAATCATAAATTCCTTCTGTTAAAGGTGTGTAAATTTTGTGACAACCAAATCATCTTGGAAATGGTTCCACTGTTTTTTCATAACTACCACCAATGACTGAGAATTCTCATAACTTATATCTCACCAGCTTCTCTTGTTTCCTATGCTTTGGATTGATAGTCTTTTTATTTTTTTGATTTGCATCCCTGATAATCAACTCTTTGAAATGCAGGAACTTTTCAGAGTATGAAACAATGAAGGGAAACGGTAATGTGATTTATGGTGGTCATGATAAAAATGGACTAAAAGAACACACATGACTAGTTTATAATATATGTCATTGAGTGAAGAAGTTTTTGCTCCTTGATTGGAATTTACAAATTAATATGCATTAGACTGACCAAATCTTACTACCTACAATGAGAATTTCCTTCTTGTTTCAATCCCAAACTATAACTCACTTCCAATCTATTCTCAGGCTTCTGTTCACCTAGGCTTTACACATTGTTCTCTTATAGTCTTCATGTTCTGTGGCAGGAGAACTTATACAGCATTAGAAGCAAGCAGGGTATGTCTTGCTCTGGCATTACTGACTCTTTTGTTACCGTGTTTTCTATTTCCTCTTTTAAGTCTGTGGCTTCTGATAATAACAATTTATTTATAAATGTTTCAGCATGAGTATGGAATAACTTATTTTTTCTTGTTCAGCGGCCAGGCCTACAATATTATGGGGCCACCAAGGCCCTTCCCAGTGGTGTTGGAGAAAGGAGAGGCCATGCAGAGCAGGAGCTTGAACCCAAAAGCAGATGCCCAAACTGTGAACCCCCTCCTTGACCCCTAGATGTGGCAAGAATTTTAAGTCTTATATTCCTGAAAACAAAAAAAAAGTTCCCCATTAAGGAGGATAGACTCCCTCGTGAGCATGTTCTAGCTGACCCGGGCAGCTGGATGCCAGTGATATGCAGGCTGTTGGGCAAAATGAGAGTTAACAGAAATTCTAAAAATTGATCTTTCCAAGTCAGTTATGTGTATCTTGAAACCGGAAACTCTGGCTCTTCTCTGTGTTAATGAAGCTGATAATGGACCCTGGTGAATTGGGGCCACCCGGCTCCTTGTTTTCTCCCAACTGACTAGTGAGAAATCAGTCAACCATATCGAATTAATATGTACTGTATCAGTACATTTTAGTCCCATTGCCTATATCTTTGGGTAGGCAATGCAGTATTCACACAGAGCAATAATTCATGTCCTTCTAATGAGAAATTGTAGCAGAGTGAAATAGTTCTTACTTACGGTGTTATTTAACAGTCTTTCATATTCGAATGTGTATATCTGTATGTGTATATTATATCATATATAAATCACTTGATCACTTGGTCACTTGAATCCCATTATACATTGATTTGCTCGAGCAGGAACCAGCAACATTTCCATTGGACCCTATCATGTGCCAGTGTAGCCCAATGGCATCTGGTTGATTCAGGAATATGAAGAGCCTCAAACTGTTCCTTCAGGGTCTTTACAAGGAAGTCTGACCATCGTCGTAGGTGGGCGGCCATGTGATCTTTTGACATCCGTGGGATCCAGTCGATAACAGCTCTAGTCCAGCGGTTGTCTCCAAATCGCATTACATGTCCAGCCCATCTGATTTTCGATGCCTTGGCAAACGAACCACGTCTCTGATTCTGGATTAACAATAGAGGTCGGAACTCCAGATTGCTTCTCTCACTTGAGTGAGGCGTGATATTCCAAGCATAACCCTTTTGATTCCTCTCTGGCAGACCCGAATAGCATTCTCATTCTGCTTTTGTAGAGCCCATGTCTCTGAGGCTTATGTTAACGCAGGGAGAACGGTGGAGTCAAAGAGATGTGGCGGGCCGGATGTTCTTTGTCCTTTTTAGCTATTTCTTTGATGCCTTTGAAGGCATTCCATGCCGCTCTTTTCCTCTTGCACAGCTCAGGTTTTAGGTCATTCATCATGTTGACTTCTCAACCTACGTACACATAAATGCTGCATTCAGAGATGACTGTTCCATTGATAGTGAATGAGGCTTCTGGAACTAGTTCATTCTTCATTAACATAGTTTTCTTTAGAGGTGACTACAAGGGTATGCCACCTGCATGTCAAGCCTGGCAAGCTGCCCTGTTTTATTTGATATGCCAAATACCAGTACAATTATATTAGTTCATTCCCATGATCTAATATAATGGTTTGAGGCTCTTTATGTTTCTGGAGCGAGCAGATGCCCTTGGGCTCTACTAGCATGAGACAGGACATATAGAGATATTACTGGTACACGCTCTAGCAACTAGATGATCCACAGGAGGATAGTGATAGTGATAGTTTTCTTTAGATTCAGCTGTTGACCTATCTTTCCACATTCTCGGTCGAAGTCAACCAGCATTTGTGCCGCTTGGCTAATATTTGGTGTTATTAGAACGATGTATCAGCGAAGCGGAGGTGGTGTAGTTGCTGACCATCTATCTTCACTCCCATTCCTTCCCATTCTAATTGTTGCATGATGTTCTCGAGGGTGGAGCTAAAGAGTTTTGGGGGAAATGGTATCACCCTGTCGAACCCTTTTTTGACATCAATGGTCACTTTGTTGTAAATGGTGAGATCCTGGTGGTGAATCTGTAATAGAGCTCACGAAGGATCTTGATGTATTGGGTTAGAACACCCTGTTTGGCTAGGGCTTCGATGACTGCCTCAGTCTCCACAGAATCAAAGGCTTTCTGTAAATCAATGAACGTGAGACAGAGTGGCATCTTGTACTCCCTACAAACCTCAATGAGCTTGGTTACTGTGTGGATATGGTCGATTGTTCTGAATTCTTTATGGAAGCCAGCTTGCATGCCCGGTTGTCCCTTCATCTAGTGTTCTGCCAATCCTGTTCAGGATGACTTGTGTAAACAGCCCGTAGATGACCGACAACAGGCAGATGGGGTGATAGTTGCCAATGTCGTGAATGTCTCCCTTCTTGAACAGTAGAACTGTCCTGCTGGTTTTCCATTGCGAAGGCACCTTGCATTCAGACAGGTAGCGTGTGAAGAGCTGAACTAGTGTATTGATGAGTACGGATGGCAGATTCTTCAGGTGTTCGGGTCTGACTTTGTCTGGGCCTGGTGCTCTTCCCTTCTTTACCGACCGAGATGGCATGTCGGATTTCAGAAGGGGAATGTTGGGAATGACATATCCATCCTGTGGAATTTGGTATGTGGGCAGGTGGATGTGGCTATCAAAGAGATCTGAGTAGAAGGCATGGATAATCTTCTGCATTGCCTTTCTGGAAGATGTGATAGATCCATCAGGGCGTCAGAGGGTGGTTATCTTGATCTTATAGTTGGCGAAGGACAGGTGGGTGGTGCGGAATGCTTTTCTGTGCTTCTGCTGCATCCCTCCAGTATTTCTGCTCTTCTGTCTTTGAGGTCTTCTTTTATCGCTACTCTGCACCCCTTTGCAAGCTTGAATGTTAGGTTTTGGTCGCCTGAGGCTCGCGCCTTGCCACGTTGGAGAATGAGCTCCAGAGTTTTTAAAGACAGGCGTCCTTTTGTGTCTTTCTCTCTCTCAGCATTCTTCACACAATCATGGAGGTGCTGAACCAGTCTGTTGTATTCTTCATTGATGTCGCCATTGATGCTATCTTCCCATGTTGCTGCAATGGTGCC
Organism: Cryptotis parvus; assembly: GCA_021461705.1. Lineage (NCBI taxonomy): Eukaryota > Metazoa > Chordata > Mammalia > Eulipotyphla > Soricidae > Cryptotis > Cryptotis parvus. The sequence continues at coordinate 143,125 of JAJIBD010002198.1, forward strand.
AAAGAGTTCCCAGTTGGTTGTTGTTCTGGGAGTTCTCTTCTTAAACTTTGAAGCCTTTTCTCCCGTTGCGTGAAGTAGAATTTTGCACGAAGGATACGGTCATCCAATCCTGTTTGGAATTTGGGGACAATAACAGCATTAGTCAGACAAAAGCTTCTATTGAAGATGATGTGGTTAATTTCATTGTGGAACTGTCCACCATGTGGTTCCCATGTACAACATTTCGCTTCAGCCTTCTGGAACTGTAAGTTCCCAAGAATGGTCTTGGTGGACATGATGAACTCAGATAGTCTCTCACCCTGTTCGTTCCATTCTAGGCCATGTGTCCCGATGTGGAGTTCTTCAGCTGATCTTCGCGGTCCTATCTTGGCATTAAAATCTTGTAGAAGGTGTGATCTTATGATCTTGTAGAAGGTGTGATCTTTTTTTTATAGAACTCCTCCAGTTTCATGTAGAATTTCTCAACTTCATCTTTTTGTATGTGGATGTTGGTGCGTAGACAGTGAAGACAGAAATTGCTGGCAGTGGGCCACGTCTCTTCAAGTGTAATCGTCCTATTCGGTTTGTTAGGCATTCAAATGAATCAATGTTGACGGCCATGTTCGGTGTTGACAAGGACACCAGTGCCACCGACACCTCTTTCGTCGCATGTTCCAAGGAACAATTCTTCTCAGGTGTCAAATACAGCATGATGTCACTGACGCCTCCTCATCTCAGTCAGATCAATGATGTCGTACTTGATCTTTTGCGCTTGCACCATCAGATCCTTGATGTATGCTCCCCATGCCAGCGTACGCTGCATTGAAAGTACAGACAATCGCTTTAGTGCTACTTCGTTTTGGCAGCTTAGGTTGGCCGTGAAATTTTATCAGGCACTGCTTGTTCACCTTTCTTACTGCTACCGTATTAAGGGCTCTTTCGGGGTCAGGAAAATAAACATTTTTGTTACTGATTTTGGCATAATGAACATGCATCGGACAGCTTGCCAGGCTCTGCCGTGCGGGTGCTATACTCTCATTGCCTTGTAGGGCTCTCTCAGAGGGGTGTGTATAATATTCATGATAATTTCGAGGTAAACCGCATGGCACAGCGGACGCGTGCAATGGGGAAAGCTGGTTTCTGCTCTGCCGGGTGTATCTGCGTCTGTGGCTGAAGCATTCCTGGGCTTGGAATACTCTCCTCTGAAGGGCGGGTCTCTGCAGGATGGGTCCTTGTAGGCTGGACTTCTGACAAGCTGTACTGTAGACTGGATTAATCTGTTGGGTGGAGATCTTACGAGCTGCAGAGTGTGGATGGTGAAGATCGCTGCCAGCAAGGTGTGGGGGTTTCTCCGGTTTCTTCTGAGGCTCTATTGGGATGTTGGACTCAGATTGGAAGTTCCTTTTATGGTCCAGGGAATGCAGGGGTTCAATGGGGAAAGCTGGTTTCTGCTCTGCAGGGTGTATCTGCATCTGTGGCTCAAGCATTCCTGGGCTTGAAATACTCTCCTCTGAAGGGCGGGTCTCTGCAGGGTGGATCCTTGTTGGCTGGGTATATAAATACATATATATATATATATACATATATATAAATATATAAATACATAAATATATAAATATATAAACATAATATATGTTTTATATATCATATAAATATATAAATACATATATATATAAATTTACCCTCTAATTCTATTTATATATGTTGTTCTATATAAGACTTCTTGAGAAAGAGTGATTATGTTATCTTTGGGATTGACTATTGCCTTTGTTTCTACTCACTGCTACAAGTTTTCTACATTCAGCATCATGAAGTAATTCACATTTAGTTTCTCTAAGTCTGAGCCTCAGAAGTGTGGCGTGAGTTTTAAATGGTGTCTAATGGGGCTCAGTTGAACACTTTCAGTTTCTCTTCGGCTGCATGCAAGGCAAATGCTTTACCCGCTGGACTATCGCCCCGGCCCTGGGGGACATTTTGGATTTGTTGGCTTAAAGGAGATAGATTTCTGGGAAGATGAGATATGATTTTTTTTCCTGAAAAGGGAGCACGTTTCCAGAAAAGTTTGGGGTCCCTTTGTTGAAGCCACCCACCTTCCTTTAAACCTGGCCTCTTTGTCTAATAAATATAGTGATGGTTATGGCCAGAGAGAATGTACAGTGGGTAGGAACTTTCCTTGCATGTGATCAGCCTGGGTTCTATACCTCACGTCCCATACGGTTGTATGAACACTGCCATAAATATTTTCTGAGTGCAGAGTCATAAGTACCCCTAGGCATCACCAGATATGGCTCAAAACAAATAAATAAATATGACGATAAACAGTCAAATTGTCTACTGTCCCATAATGCATTTCCTGCTTGTCATTTACTCTTCCACTTTTAAGGGCTTTTTGTCTTCCTAGAATCGATTCAGCTATCCAAGGATCCTCATCTTCCAGGTTATATTTTATAACTTCATAGCACTCCATTGTGTATACATACTACAATAACATCTTCTATTTTATTATTATTAATAGCTTTTGGACTATCACTAGAGGTGTTGCAGGTGTGGCTGCAGTGCCAGACTGCATTGACAGGTGGAAAACAGGAGACAAGCTTATCTACACCCAGAGCTCTGCCCTGTGGGCCCTGGATGTTTAATGGTTTGACATAGAAAAAGACTGGGTCCCCTGGGATGGACCCAGAGCCACAGCAGAGTCTGGCAAGCTACCCATAGTGTATTTGATATGCCAAAAACAGTAGCGATAATGGACCTCATTCTCAATCAGTGGAGATATTACTGGCACCTGCTCGAGCAAATTGATGATCAACAGGAAGACAAGTGATACAAGTGATACAAGGACTACAGCTATCGCTTCTCAGAGTTTAGTTCTGACTCTGTGTTTAGGGTTCCCATCTGGTGGTACTCAAGAGATCACATGCAGCCCTAGGGATAGGCATTATACAAATAAAATACTTTTCCACTGTGATATTTCTCTGGCCCCAACCACAACTTCATATATTCAACCATTGTTTGGTAATTAAATTTTTTCCATAGCCTATTTTACTGAATACTGTGGTGAACATGGGCATGGTTCTGTCTCTAGTGAAAGCAGTATGGAGATCTCTCATTAAAAATGTCAGAATAGAATGCCCACAAGACCCAGTAACTACACTTCCTGATGTCTGCCTTCAAATGCAAAAAGCATTACTATAAAAAGAGTAAGTGCTTCTTGTGCTTTTTTACTTCTAGGCTCTGTCTACATGGGCAAGCTTCATTGAGCCAGGAGAGATTATCAGTATGGTGTAGGCACATTGCCAACTGCAGTAAAAGTCCATATCATATTAGCAACAAAGAGATTCTATTTTTTTTTTTACTCAAAAGCTTGATATAAAGTTTCTCTCTAGATCTTAGGAAAAATAAATAAGGAAAGATTCAGGAATGAAGGCCAGAGAGACAACATAAGCATTTAGGTGCATACCAGTCTTGACCTTGGTGTGATTCCTAATGTTTCCCCATGAGCAACACCAAGCATGGTCTTCATGGTTCTGAGCACTATAGGCCACAAGCACCAGACTATCCTTTCTTTTTTTTTTTTATGCTTTTTTTAGGGTCACACCCAGCGATGCTCAGGGGTGTCTCCTGGCTCTGCACTCAGAAATTACTCCTGGCGGTGCTCTGGGGACCATATGGGATGCCGGGGATTGAACCCGGACGGTATGTGCCAGCCGTGTGAAAGGCAAACGCCCTACCCGCTGGGCTATCGCTCTGGCCCCCTATCCTTTCACCATAGAATCAAATCATTTGCTCTGATTTACTGAAAATCATGGGACTACTTATGCACCATCTAATATACAAATAGATATAAGTAAATATAAATGGATATATCTATACAGTTTTATATATGTATACATATATACATAAATATATATGACTTAAACTAGTCTATTAACACTCGGATACTTTTATAATGTGTGCACTAAATGCCCACATTTAGCGTTTTTTTTAATGTAACAGTTACTTTCTAAACATGTTCTTTATGTCTTCTGCTCTACCAATTCCCGAAATAATAGAGTGTGACAATCACTTGGGAACTTACCTGAACTTCTAGATTCACAGTTTCCACCGATGATTCTAATTCAAAGGTCTCAGAGGGGTCTGCATTTTTAGCAAGCACTCAAGGAATTTGATGCAGTTGATCTAAAAATCGCATTGATTCACTTCAAATAAATCCCAAGGGAGTGCATCTGTGCTCCATTTCACTGGCATTCACTGACCACCTGCAATTGAATATGTGCTAACCATTGGGAACATGTAAAGATAGATGATCTGATTTCAGCAGTGAGTGTTGGGGAAGCCGCCGGCGTCTCTGGCAGTGTCAGGACAGAAGTTCTCTTCTACCTCCGAGGACACCAGGAGAACAGATGAAAACTCATGAGTCTGGTGCAGTTTCAAAAAGGCTTTTAATAGTACAAAAGCTCTTCCACAGCACTCCAATATAATGAACAAACTCTAGCTCTGGTCCAAACTTAGGCCATACAAAAGAGCCTAAATCTCCCACCAAAGAGAGAGGGTCTCACCCGAGCTGAGTACTACCCAGAAGAAGGAGCAAAAAGGCCAAAGAGCAAAAGCCAAAAGCAAAAGGCCGAGGAGCCAAAAGCCACAGGAGCCAAAAAGCCAAAAGCTAAAAGGCCCAAAGTCAAAAGGGCTCAAGTCAGTTCTCTTATATACACCAAAGTAATCCAGGGAGAGTCGTGTCAACAAAGAACTCTAAACAGAGTATAGTGCCATACCCTATTGCAGATATAAACAAAGGTTATGCCAAGAACTAATCCCGAAATTATCTCTTATGTAAAACACTGGAGAGAGAGGGCTGATATAAAGTAATACATCTTAATTTCATGAGCTGCATGTAATCTAGATGGTACACACAAAGTCCTTATTATCTGCACCAGGGTGATTCTGATATCTTGTTCTCGTGCACTGAAAGGGTCACACTCGCCTGCTTAGAGCAAACTAGTATGATCCTTCCTATAGTCTTCCTATAGTCTCAACGTAGCCAGGGTGGTAGTCTCCTGGTAAATTCTAACTGTCCCATGCTGGGTGCAGTGGGTATAAAGAGGAGCTGTGCCCAATCTAGAAAACATAGAAGTCTTAGTAGATGTATAAGTCAGAAGTTATTCAATCAAGGTGACTTCTGTAACTGCCACACTCTCTAGCAGTGTTTACATAGAAGAGAGGTCTCATTAGAATGAACCTTGGCTTAAATAGATTAAGCTGGGAGTGAGCAAAACAACAAAACTTCCAGAATAGCGAAACCTGTCCTCCAACAAGTGAGGACCTGTCCAGTTCCTTGCCTAAAGAGATACATATTCAGGGAGAAATACCAGGAGAAGCTCAAAGCTCCCTGAGCTCATTTCCTTCCTAAACCTCCCTCAAGATTAATCTTTATACATGTATTTGTGTGATTATCTTCCTCAATACACTCTGGACGATTAGTATATTAGCACCCCGAGAGCAACTAACACACTTTCTCACCATTACATTTCCTGTAAGTTGCAAAAGGCTGAACTTTATGTAAGAAAGCACAAATAAGTGACCGATATCGTGTAATACTGTGATGTGTGCGAGAATAAATTGGAATGAATTCATTGGGATTACAGAGATTTCTTTGGTAAAAAATGACAGTTTGCTATGGTTTCAGTCATATGTAGGAGGGTTAGAAACCAAGAAAGCAAAGGAACTAAATGTAACCAAAAAGAGAGGTTTAGAAAGAATCATCACTTCTCACTCACCTCTTGTCTTCTCATTGTTCATTGAAGTATCGACAGTTGTCTTCTCATTGATTTTCTCGAGTGGGCACCAGTAACATCTCCATTCATTGGGAATGAGGTTTGTTATTGTTATTGTTTTTGGCGTATTGAATACACCATGGTAGCTTACCAGGTTCTGCCATGGCTCTGGGTTCATCCCGGGGGCCCAGTCTTTTCTATGTCAGACCATCAACCATCCAGGGCGCAAGGGGCATAGCCCTGGGTGTAGACAAGCCTGTCTTCTGTATTTCACCTGCCCACACCATTGAAATAAAGAACAAAATTATCTCTTTCCCTGCCTAAGTCAAATCAATGGTGTATATTAAGAAGCAGATGTTTGAAAGGAACTGGAATATTGTTACATGCTGACATGGAATGACAATTCCAGGCTGAAAAAGAGCATGGTGAAAGGTGTGTATGATTTGGAAAACCAACTTGAAAGTGGCCATAGCGTGGCTTTCAATGGTGGTTCAGAAGAAAGAGTCAGGTTTGAGACATTGACAGCGTTTACAAAATAGTATTTCTATATTACCATTATTTTAATAGAAAAATGTATTGTTAAAGTTCTTAGAAACCTTTATATCAAAAATACTAGCAAACTCAGTATGAGAAGTATTATAATAGCTATGTAGTTATTTAAACTCCCATTGTGGCCTTATCTGCATCACACACACGTGCACTCACTCTTTCTCTCTCTCTTGCTCTCGTTATCGCTCTCTATCTCTTTCTTTAAAACACAGACACCAAAATTGGGTATCTTTGGGGGGATTCCTTGTGACTAATCAATGCACCACAAGATAATTCTTTTTACATTTTGAAAGATGATGTTAATACATTAATTAATTGATGATAAATTCAAAAAGAGTCTTTGTGTCTGTAAGTAGTATGCTGTGAAAATATAAATAGAATCCTTGACAATAATTTCTATTCCCATGTAAACTAGAAGTAAATACTGATTATAATAAATTATAAATAAGAAGAATTTGGCTAGAGTTTTAGTGCAAGGAAGATGACCTAAAGTTTTAGAAAGATAAAGATTTAAGTATATTGAAAAATGTCCTTGTCATAGGGAACAATTAGAAAGAAGGATTTTCTTCCCGAAGACATGAGCACTAGAGATGATCAAAAACAGACAAGATAAAACCTTTGGGGACCTAATAGACAGAAAAGCCATTTTATAATGTCTTATTTCCTGGTCTGAGTAGGACTTTCTTCTATAATGGATCCTTAATCACTTGAAAAGGAAATTAATGATCCATGAAATGTGAATTCTTATTTCAATAGGTAGGTTATTCCACAGACTTTTGAAAAGATCTGTGGTTGAAACGGAAATTCCCATTACCTCCTAGGTCCTATATTTCTATGTGAATTGCTATTTCTTACCAAAATATCCTTTCTGTTCTCTATTTTCTTTCATCTAAATGACTAATAGAGGACTACTTTATAAAAAAAAATTCTGTGTAAAAGTTTCCTTATTTCTTATCTACCCATGTATCGATGTTTATAACTCTTGTTCTGTCTAACATTGTTTCTTACTAAATATTTTCATTCTTCCTCTGGTTGAATAAGATTTTCTTATATATGAATATTTAACATAACATATGTACCTGTTTCCAATAATTTGTTTCATATTGCTTAATCTTCTTAAAATATATCATGAATAACTTGTTAAGCAACTTTGATTAGGTGATTAGCACATTTGAAGTTAATTTCAGTGTGCATTGCACCTGTACATGAGTGAACAAACATATGTGACTCTGTCTTTTATCTGCTCCTAGTTCCTCTAAATCCTTTATAATTTTTCATCCTGACTCAGTTATTATAAATTTTCATTATGTATCTTTCTTTTTTGCATTTGATTATAGATCTGTAAACTTCTTTAACCTACTGCTACCAATTTTTAGAGGAAAAAAAGATGGTCCAACTTCCTTAGAATCTATCTTCTATAATTGATCAAATAAATGAAAATTGTCATAACAATTCAGGGTCAATTATTCAGTTTCCTGTATTGATCCAAATTAGCAGATAAAAAAAGTTCAGAGTCAGAGGAAGAGGAAGAGGAAGCCATGAATTCATGTCAGAAGAAGCCATGAATACAGCAGAAACTGGTATCCATTTGAGAGGTGAACCATTGAACTGTTGACATATCTTTAGGTGATTTCAAAAGTGCAAGATTGCTCTAAGGTTTCTAGATTTTAGTAATTATATTTAGAAAAAAAAACTTTTGGAATGGAAATTCATGGCAAATGTTTCCTTGATGTTTTCAATTTTAGATAAGTTAGTGACAACTCTTTGAACATATTTCATGAAAATTTAGTTTGTTCAGTCTTCAAGCAAAACTTTAAATTCAAAAAATGAATTGCATCTTTGCCCCAGTCCTGATGTAAAATAGGAGCCATTTTATGTGACTTTTAATATCAAAAGTATGATATGTATCATCTGTCTCAAGTGCCTACATATATATCCATACTGAATTATAGTTATTTTATCATGTTCCCTCATCAAACATATGTTATATGTCCATATATTTCACAGAAACTGCATGGATATGCAATTATTGTATAATACAACTTGCAATTATCGTGGAGGGTACACATACATATAAACACAACTGAATTTTCTTGCTTCTGCTCTTAAAATGTTGTTACTCTCAAAACTACTAGTTCATACCATTCTTAGGAAATCACAGAGTCTTTCTTTCACCCCCCAAATTTCAAAGGTCAACATGACTTTAGAATTGCATGGGTGGGAGGCTTAGCCTACTCTGGTAGTGGAGGAAGCAAAGGGGTTTATCCCGCGTTGTGTTCAGTGGACATTGTTCCACAGGCTGGTTTATTGTGCTTTCACTGCCGTGTCTTCTGGTTCACCTCTCTCGACTTGAAATAGTCCCTTCTTTATCATAGAATACTCAGTGCATGTTCTGTACTCTTGGTGACTAATACCTTGTTTATTCTAGCTGAAAATGAAAGGGAAAAAAAGAGAAACAGCAAAGCAATAGAATTTTATATTTTCGATAATCAGTTCAAACAAATTCTCTAACGGCTTTCCGCCACTTCAGTGCTTATAGTTCCTGGTTCAAGCCTATGTTTATTGTGACTAAGAATTGCCAAACTATCACTTTTATTTGGTTCAGAAGGCATTTTGATATTATAATGTTTTGTTTCTTTTTTTTACTATTGCATGAGCATTCATTGTTTTAAGTTTGTTTGTTTTGTTTGTTTGGAGGCAAAACCAGTGATGCTCAGAGCATATTCCTGGCCCTGTGCATAGGAATTAACTTTTGGTGCTCCTTCACGGACCAAATGGAATGCTAGGGGTGGGACCTGGGTTGCTTGTGAGCAAGATATATGTCATAACTGCTGTGTCATCTCTCCATCCCTAAAACACATTATTTCATTGCACCTTGCCCTGTTCTACTATAGACTTGTGTTAATATAATCCAAACCTTTCATATGGATGCATTTCTTTCAATGCTTTGTTCCTTTCAGTACTTTAAATTATTTATATAATTTAAAAAGTTAAAAATAAAATGCAATCTGCACATTTGCAACATACTGGAAAAGCAAATAAATAGTATATTTTTTATTTCTAAGCCAAAAATGGAAATAATCCCAGTTATAATCTTAGGCATCATGTTTGACAAGTAAGTTAATGCACATTATATGAAAGGTATTACCAAGTTTGACTTCTTTGATTTCCCCTAATCTTCTGTTACATTCTTCAAAGCACCGGTGCATGAATTTATACTGACTAAGCTGAATATAGTGAATAAATAATAATTCGTTCAATATTTAGTATGTTAACAGGATTTGCTAAAAAAGATAGATACACATACATATAAACACACAGAATCAGATATCTGTGTATCTATGTAGCATAAATATGACTTCAATTCCAAGACTTTTTACATATCTACTTAGCTTCATCTGTAGTTAAGAAAAAAATGTAAAAAGCTGTCATTCAAAGGGCTATCTTAATAAACCCTGGGATAGATGATAGCTGCTCAATTCATGAGCATTTTGTGATAAATACTTTTATGAAGTATATTAAGAAATTAAAGATTCTTATCAGATGATGATGAAAGAGAAACAAATGTCAGTCATCCAGTCTTTCTAATAAGAAGTCACAAATGCTATCACTGGTGGTGTCATTGGTGAAATGTGTTTGATTTGTTTTCCTTGAGAGAAGATCCCACACCATGTAGGTAGAAACTCCTAGGATTTCAAGACTCTTTTCCTTTGGCGATGCTTATTAGCATTTTGTTTTAGCTGTCTCTTTGAGGTACTGAGAAAATAAATTTAAGGCTCAAAGAGCATTTTTATGATTCATTAGGAATCCACTGTCTTCTCTCGCCATTAACATTTTGGTTTTAAGAACTATTAATAAGAAGATAGTTTTGTAGAGCCTGGCAAGCTTACCTGTGGTGTATTTGATATGCCAAAACCAGTAACAATAACGGACCTCATTCCCAATGAATGGAGACGTTACTGGCGCCCGCTCAAGCAAATCAATTAACAACAGGAAGACAAGTGATCACAGTGACAAATTTTGTAGAGTTTTTGCTCAAGTAGACATTTTGAGGGGCAAGATGGGGGAAAATGGACATGTGTGTACTCTTCACTTGCTGGAGAAGCAAGAAAAGTCAAAGAGCAAAAGAGTCATTCTATTTTGAAGGGTGGGAAAGGACTGGTGGACCATGCACTGAAATTCTTGACTGTGCTCAAGAGTAACCCATGCAGAGCTCAGAGGATGAAAGGAAAATGTCTAAAGAAACTACTATTAATCTGATCCCTTAATAGTTCATATTTTAATCCTCCCTAATAAAAAGTTTAAAAAATTTAATCTATTCATTGTTCTAAAACTTTTCAAGGACCAAATCCAAGAAAATACATAACTTTTTTTCATGTTCAATATCAGCTTGAGAAATTTCCTCTCTGTGATATAAGAAAACAATGATCATATTTGTTTTAATACTTGGAAATCATAAAATAAAACTAAAGATTGTTATATTATCACTTGATCACTTGACATCCCATTATTCATTGATTTGCTCGAGCGGGCACCAGTAATGTTTCCATTTGACCCTGTCACGTGCCAGTGTAGCCCAATGGCATCTGCTTGCTTCAGGAATACGATAAGCCTCGAACCGTTCATTCTGTGTCTTGATAAAGTCTGACCATCTTGTAGCTGGGCAGCCACGTGATCTTTTGATGTCCTGTGTTATAGTTTAAGATAATGGTTCAGTTAATGAAATGTTTCAGAGAACTGAAGTAGATTATTAATTTTAAAGATTCATGAAACAATTTAAATATTCTTTAACAGTACATAAAGATGCGGTAAGAATTAGGACTAGATAAATATGAAGAGTGAAGGCCGGAATTGTGTAGTTATGCAGGGCTGGGTATAACTTCTTTTCTGATGCATTTTAATAAGTGCAGTCATCAAAATTGCACATATATCAAAACTTTCAGTTTTTCTTAAAATAAAAATATCCAACTTTTTTTGCATGTAGCCAGCTACACATTTCAGCCATTAGATTAAATGTTAGATAAAATGTTTCCTTTTTTTTCTCTAATGTTGTTGTTAAACACTTTCCTTTAGAAAAATTTTGTTAGTCACCTTGAAATTACAGTTGACTGTGATTGGGTTTTGCCTAAACATTGTTTTAACATTGATTCCCTCACTAGTACCGGCTTCCTTGCTTCAGATTTCTCCTCCCCCCCCATTTGCTACCCACCACTGGACTATCTCTATGTGGAACCCTTTTTAAGATACAAACTTTGCATTCTTTAAGTTCTCTGTACAGTAAGTACTGTTGCCATTAGCAACTCGTGTGGCCACTTTACCACTCTTAGCACCCGCCCCTTTAGACTCTTATTTGTTCAAGTTTTATATCCAGTCTCAGGTTATTGGAACCTTTGTTACCAATAGAATAACCCTAGCCACAGTATACTTCGACCCCTGACATAAAAATTATAGAAGACAGTGTGTGTGTGTGTCTTTATGTGTGTGTCTTTGTGTGTGTGTGTCTTTGTGTGTGTGTGTGTGTGTGTTGGGAGTGGGGATAGGTGGTGAATTGCAGATGGTGAATTGCAGGTGGGATGGACCAGCAGAACTGGCCCTGGCTATAACCGGCCTGCAGCACCTTCAGATAACAGTGAAGAGAAGGAATTCCAACAAGTCTCAGGTCGTCTTTGAGTGACTTACATATTCAAGAGCTAAGGAGGAGTTGGGTCCCAGATAGAACAGGAGTGATTACGGTGCTTGCTTTGAGTAATCTCTGGCACTGCTGTGCCTTGAGTACCAGCACAGCTATTACAGCCATAAGGACAGCTGAGTATGGCCATAGCCACCCCTCCAAACAGCACAACAATAAAACAGCCGTAACAGCAAAGTTCAGTAGGAGATGAGCATCTTTTTCTCTTGCTGGTCAACTTCCTTTTCCCTTCAGCAGTGTTTAAAACCTTGTTACGTCTCTGTATGTACCCCGGGCTCTTAAAACTCAGCATGTTACCCATTACCCACCATGTTTTAGAGTTGATTCCTCAGGTTTAGGCTCCAGAGTTGAGTGCGAAGGAGAAACTGTCCTTGGGATAAGGCCGGGCGAGCGAGCTAAAGGTGGTCAGCCTCCACTAGCTGCCACAGTTTCCCTGCCCTCCGGAGCCTATGATGGAGACCAGCCAAGATGCGGAATGTGGGGCTGAATATTGTTATTTCTCCCATTGCCCGTTGTGAGCCGAACACTGAGTGTCAGACCGCAGGTAACACTGGCCGAGGCTGTGCTCGAAACCGGGCTGTGTCCCAGGACGCTGGGCTGATTCATCAGGTGTGGGTGTTCCCATAGTGTGTGTGTGTGTGTGTGTGTGTGTGTGTGTGGTGTGTGTGTGTGCGTGTGTGTGAGGTGGGGAGGAGCAAGGTGTATCGGTCCAGATACAGACGACTGGGCAGAACCCTAAGAAATTTGCAGAAATGGTTATTGGCATTATTTTCCCACCTAGTTACAGAGTCTTCAGGATTGTTTCATTCTTGCTCCCTAGGAAATGGATAAGAAGCAATGTGTAAGTAACGTATTTTGTGTGTCCCTGCTGTTACCCTATGGAGTTGGGCCTGCACCCGGCGTATTTGGCGTATATTTGTTCCGTGAATGGCTCTACCGGGGCTAGTTCTCTGTGCCCTGCTTCACTGCCTGGTTGCTGCTCAGCTCCGATAAATGCCTTTCCCAGCTGGACGACCCTCACTCAGGTCTCTGACTATTTTGGAATCATTCTGCTGCCTTTAGCCTGTCTTGCAGGGGTGCAGATTCTGGAGGCTGCTCGGAGATGCCTACAGATGCTGGAGGTGGCCTAGTGCTGTCTTCCTGGTTATTCTGGCCCTGTGCAGTGGCATGATGACAAATGAGGGAGTTTTTTGGGGTCTGGAAGGTTTATGGTTTCTATACAAAGGCTTTGCCCGGCTATTTTTCAAGACTCTGCTCTCTGCTGCCGCCTGCTGGCTGGTGCTTTATCACCCTAGTGGTTTCATCTACAGGCAAGATATTGCATTCAAAATTTAGCGTCTTCACGCAAAGGCTTTCATCTTTTCCCTTCTTTAACCTCTTCATAGTTTCAGGCAATGAATGTTACTGAGTCAGTGGAAATACTAAAAAGAAAGGAAAGAGAAGGGACAATACCCTTTCAGATTATGAGACTGACACACTGTCTACTGCATTAAGAGGGCTCTGGGCAGTGTCCTTTCATAAAATATGATCTCTCTGTGTTCCTCAAAGAATTGTATTCAAGTAGGACACAATTGATAACTATTTTGCTAATATTAATAGTAACATTGTTCAGTTACTTATACACTATATGAGAATTCATAAGTATAACACTATCATAATGTTTTACCCTCTTGGAACAAGATTTATTAAAGGAGATTTATGTTTTAAAAAAGAAATCCTTCATGATAAATAGAAGGCATTTTAAAGAAAACATACATTTAAAACTAATGTCTGGGTGGAGCAATAGCACAGCAGGTAGGGCGTTTGCCTTGTACGCAGAAGAGCAGGGTTCAATCCCTGGCATCCCATATGGTCCCCGAGCACCGGCAGGAGTAATTCCTGAGCAAAGATCCAGGAGTAATTTCTGAGCATTTCCAGGTGCAACCCAAAAATCAAAAAAAAAAAAGCATATACAATCACTGAAAATTTCTAAGTTTTTAACCTTAGAATTCCATTCATAAATTGTAAAACACAAGTCAAAACACAAATATTTACTATAGATAGGAAAAGAAACAAGTCTTTATCACATACTTTTTTCCACGTGAAATTGTTTTAAAGGTTTATAAACTGGAATTCATATGCCTGTTAATGAGAGGGTTTTATGCATATGTCAAATAGACTACAAGAGAAACACCTGAGAAATGGTTGCAGATCCCTGTTCAGTACATCAGTATTCTGGGGATACACTATTTTCTGATCATTCATCTCTGGATGACTGCACATGGATTTTTTTTCAAAATCACGATAAATGAAATGTTACAATATAAAGAATTAGACAAATCACTTTATGTGTCATTATTAATTGGGTGTTTCCACAGCAGTGAAGTCAAGCTCATTTGTTGGACTGGAATACCTCAGCTTAATGGGTCTAATAATGTCTTCTAAAGGATGAAATTAGTCACCAGGGAGAGACTGAAGAATAAGATCAATGAACTTATATTAGTGTAAATTATCACTGATTAATGAATGCAACATTGGGGATTGAAATTTACTGAGAATTGAAACTTATTGCTAGTTTTGCAAGTTTGACTAGGAGAAGTATACCAAGGATTGAATGTAATTTACTGTACCCTGATTCTTCAAGCTATGAATTCACAACAAATGATGATTAAAATTAGAAACTTAAGAATTAAGAGATTTATATAGCGCATATAAAGTAATGCTAATTTAACTTTGATTATGGTGAAAGTGCATATAAAACGATTGAGTATGCATTTATTCCTGCCTATAATCTATTCCAAATTAAAGTTAAAATTACTGCTTTGGAGCAAAAACTAGTAACTTAAAGGAGTTTAGAGTTTTAAATATTATCTAAAATCAAGGGCAATAAGCTCATGCCAAGAGAAATAAAATGAAGTAAAAATCAATGTAACAACTATTCTACTTAAGTTATTAAGTGAAGAAATAAAAGGGTACAGCATTTGTTACCATACTCCCATTTTTTTAAAGTTCATCATAACCTCACCCCTTATAAATGACAATTCCACCAAAATAAAAAATTCAGAGACCAGAAAAAAAGGTCTCTCCTGAATTAGATGCTGTTCATGAGATAGAAACACTTGCTCTAAGCTGATGCCCTCCAGGATTGCTGATCACGACTCAGAAGGTAGGGATGCGATGGTGAGAACATTGGCCCTTGGAGGGCAACCTTCCAGGTGTGCTGAATGCATCCCTGCTCTTCCAAGGTTTACTGACTGAGTGGGTTTGGCCTGAACATTCCTTATTCAGTGCTTCATTTTCAGGTGTTAATATTAGCGACAAACATTTCATGGTTAGAAAATGTGATGACAGTGAGCAAAGCCGGGACAAACCTTACTGTGTCGATCATATTATTAGAGCAAACTGTACAAATGTGGAAATTGTCTTACCCAAAGGAAGATGTTTTCTGGTGCAGGAATGTCCTGTCGGGTCGGAGGTGCAGAGATGAGACTCCAGGAACACGACGTATATCCATTAATATTTTTAATGATCACCAGTCGGAGGGGCAGCAGCTCTCATCTTGGCAGCTGACTGACTGCAGCTAACTGACTTTAGCTGACTGACCTGAGCTCACTGACCTGAACTGACTCACTTGAGCTGACTGACCACCTCCACAAGGACCCTCTTTTTTATTTCTTTTTGGGTCACACCGGCAATGCTCAGGGGTTTCTTCTGGCTCTGCACTTAGGAATTACTCTTGACAGTGCTCGAGGGACCATATGGGATGCCAGGGATCAAACCAGGGCCATCATTGGCTGGCTATATGCAAGGCAAATGCCCTACCCGCTGGGCTATCGCTCCGCCCCAACCCCAACTCTCTTATCCCATCATCCCAAAGGGCAATCCAGCTTAAAGTTTGCATGGTTTACATTACAAAGACAGTTCACATTCATTGCATAGGACTTAGGAATAATAGGAAGGAGATAACCAGGAATCAAAAACCTGCAGGGAGTGCTATCTAAGTAAGATGAGATGAACAAAAGAATGCATATCCTAGCCCATGATGGGTCCCCGGGTGTCCTAGCCCATGATGGCAAGGACATGTCAGAAAAGGACAAGGACATGTCAGAACAAGAAAAATCTGTTTCTGCCTAACTTTAAGCATCATCCATTAGACTCCATCTTGGGCTAGTTATAGTCAACAAGGAAATGTGCAGAGAAATGACCTAGGATAGCCTTGTCTGTGTAACTGCAGCTTGATTAACAATCTCACTAGGGAATTCTACATACTAACTCTATTGGGAGATAGTCTGCCAGAATACCCCGTGTATCTGTTAACAGGCAGTATCCATCAGACCTTCCTTCGCATATCCTTATATCTACCTTCTGCCAACAGTTTTCCTGTGAGCAAAGTATTGGAAATTGTTACCAATGATGAAAGCATGCAATTATGTATCATGCAAATTAGAGGTTAAATTTGTGTATGATACTTATTTTCAATAAAATGTATAAACAGTCGAAAAGGATTTTATTTTCCATAATTTTCATTGAGGGATCCCTGAACACAGAGCCAGCAGCAAGCCCTGATTACTACTAGGTGTAGCCCAGAAACCTCTGTCCTCCAAAAATAAGTTAATCTATTAAATTATAGTAATATAATAGTATCTAACCTGAAATTGTTTCTTTTATCTTTTGAAATGACATCAATATTTCTCAAATCAGCCATATTTTATAAATATATGAAAATGACTTAATTTTCAGAGCAGTTTCTTAGAAAAACTAAAG
Organism: Cryptotis parvus; assembly: GCA_021461705.1. Lineage (NCBI taxonomy): Eukaryota > Metazoa > Chordata > Mammalia > Eulipotyphla > Soricidae > Cryptotis > Cryptotis parvus. The sequence goes on from JAJIBD010002198.1 coordinate 159,856, forward strand.
ATTCATGAGGGTGGGGGAAAATAAATATCACAAATTTATTAAGTAATAAGGCCAGAGAGACAGTACAAAGGTTAGGGCATGGCCTTCTACTCACCAACTCAGATTTGGTCCCAGCTCCCCATAAGATGCCCTGTTACCTTCCAGAAGTGATACCTGAACTCAGAACCAAAATTTAAAAAAAAATCATTAATGAATAGGAATGGAAAGTCATGGAAGGCAGTCATTATTGAGATTTATAATTATTAATGTCTGTTAGCTTTTATCATTTAGGAATAGTGCATTTCAGAAGCTTTATGCTTCTCAAAGTTTATATGGTATCATAAAATTTCTGAAAGAAATTTTTATAATTAAAAAAATGTACCAGTAAAATCATGCTTTTCTTCATTAAATCAAGTCGTTTTGCTCTTCACTTCTGGTTATACTATAAACTGGTGAAAATGATGATAGGTAGAGAGAAGGCTCCAGCAAGTAGGAAAATACATAGTAAGTAGTTTAGTATTAACATTTGGTAGAAAAAAAATGTGACGTTATTTAGAAATGTTTCAGAGGAAGTGAATGATTCTGCTGTCTGCTTATTGATTTTAAACTAGAACAGGAGAAGAATGCTTTTTCATAATCATCATGCATTTACAGTAAAATTTCTAATTTGTAAGATTTGTATTAATATGACTAGTCAGTATAACTGATAATCTGTCATGAATAAATCTGATTTCTAATATCTTTTTATTCATTTGTGATTTTGTATAAACAAAATTAATTTGTAGTTTAGTTTAATTTCTTTCTACATATTGGATTTAAATTACTAAAATGTATTCTCTCAATCTGATTTATATTTTAATGGTGTTCACATTTGAAATGTGATGCATCATACATAGAAAATTTAATTTCTTAAACACTTCGTAATTAATTCAACACATATGTGTATGTGGTATCTCAATTCTAAGCTAATAGCCTATGATGCACAATTAAAATATTATGCAGTTTACCTTCTAGCATGGAAGAAACCCAAGAGATCCTAGAACATTCACTTCTTTAATATGTATGCTTAGAAAACGTCTGTTTTAAAAGGATACATAGATTTGTCCTGATTTCTCTTTGGACCTTATGAGTTCAGAATTTTTAAGCTAATAATAGCAACACATTAAATGTTCTTCAAATTTTGTCATTTGCTACTGATCCAGCAGTACTGTTATCATTTTTCCTTATGGTCATCAATGTTTCATGTCTCCTACATCAGTGAAGCAAATGTTCTTATATGAGGGTTGGCAGATGAAAGGAGAGTACGAGAGAGGGAGAGAGAGAGAGAGAGAGAGAGAGAGAGAGAGAGAGAGTGAGAGAGAAGAAAGGAGAGAGTGAGACCTAGAAGGAGAGAAGTGGAAAGATGTGGAGAGAAACAATGATAGAGACAGGGAGAATGAGCAAGTAAGCAAGTGAGCAGGCTTTCATATATGTGCACTCACATTCTCCTCTTTAGCTTCTAAGTTATTTGTTTTTCTACCACAATGCCCTGGAGGAAATAGAAACGGAAACTCTATCTGAGTAGCTAGTTGATAATATAGATTTAAAAGTTCAGAGTTGTATCTGGAGATACAGAATTAGACTAAGATGCTTGCCTGGCATGCAGCCTGCAATGATTTGACCCCTGGCACCACATGGTCCCCTGAGATCCTGGGGTGCTGCCCTAGAGACCCCAGTCACCACTAGGGTGACCTAGACCATCTTCTGTAACACAAGGCCCCGGAAAATGACATCCTGCACTTCTGCATTCTACCATCAGGCAAATTAGCAGCAGGAGCTCCTGGTCTCCTGAGCAGCATTTAGACTACCTCAGCGCCAAGTAAACACACACGAGTTCACGGCCATGTGATGACTTTCTTCTACAACAAATCTTATTGTGCCGAGATGTCCAGTTCAGTCTCACAGATATATAGGACTCCCTCGTGGACAATACTGTGTTTACATAGGAAAACAGTGGACCTCAAGGGGTTCTCCTGGGAGAGGCATCTGGTCCATAAAGAACGGAAGGAGACAATAGGATCCACACTGAAACACCAGTGTGCTTTGAATTCCAGGGGTGCATAGTTCCCATGTGGAATGTGTTAGTACCACCTATAATTCATCAAATTTCCCAAAGTTTGTCCTTTAAATGTATACTCATTGCAGTCTCATTTTCTTTCTCCAAACTTTTGAATGTGTTCCATCTCAGGCCTCAGCACTAAAACAGTAGTTCTATCTCCACATTGTTTCATCAGAGATACCCTAAATCTTTTTCCATGGACTCAGAAAACTTCAAGGCTTTTGAGAAACTTGAGGTGTTCATCTTTGTAAGATTCTTTGAGTGACAAGAGAAAATGCCATCTTTTGCCAAAGACTTAATAGAAAGTGAGCATTTGATAAATGCCCAGCCGCTCACGAGGCGCCCGGGAGGGATGGCGGGTTCTAGCCCTGGCCTGCCATCCCAGCAGAGGTACACAACAAGCCAGATGACCCCCCAACTCCATCGGGTCGCCATTTTCCACATCCAGACTTCCCTCTCATCAGAACTCCATCCAGCGACAGCCTATCACAGCCCGTCTTGCGTGGCCACTTGCAGCCGCGCGGTTCAACTATAAATGCTATATTTAGAGGTGATTCCAAGGGTATGCCACCTGCACAGCAAGCCTGGCAAGCTGCCCGTGTTGTATTTGATATGCCAAATACCAGTAACAATTATATTAGTTCATTCCCATGACTTAATATAATGGTTTGAGGCTCTTAATATAATGGTTTGAGGAGCGAGCAGATGCCCTTGGGCTCTACTAGCATGACACAGGACATATGGAGATATTATTGGTGCCCGCTCGAGCAAATAGATGATCAACGGGAGGATAGTGATAGTGATAGTGATGTACCTCACCCAATGTTCTATGAAAGGCTGAAGGAATAGCTTAGAATTCTGAGTAACAAGGGCCACTGACCTATCACAGCCTGGCTCGCGCGGCCACTGCATGGTTCATCAATAAATTCTGGACTTAGAGATGACTACAAGAGTATGCTACCTGCACGGCAGAGCCTGGCAAGCTACCCGTGTCGTATTTGATATGCCAAATACCAGTAACAATTATAGACCTCATTCCCATGACCTGATGGAATGGTTTGAGGCTCTTTATGTTCCTGGAGCAAGCGGATGCCCTGGGGCTCTACTAGCATGAGACAGGACATATGGAGATGTTACTGGGGCCCGCTCGAGCAAATCGATGATGAATGGGAAGACAGTGATCCAGTGAAGTCTCATAAGCCTAGTTCATGTCCCTGTCTCCTGACCTTTGTACAGGTCACAGTCTTTGACATTGTTCTGTCCTTGGCTTCACTGCCCCTACTCTTTGATTTCAGTAATTTATAAATCTGCAGGGCCTCTGTAAATTCTCACGTTTAAGACAACTTCCGCTTGCCCTGCATTCTTAGTCAGTCCTGCACCCTGTGATTAGCCCTCCCTCATATAATCTCCCAGAAAAAGATTAATCTCAGTTGGATTTTCAAGCCTTCACATGCTACCTGGCAAATAAGTTATCCTTAAACAATATGGGGAGAGGAATGGGTTGCCAATTCTTCCCTGGCTTCCATTTAGAATCATTAAAGTTCTTTTTTCTTTATATTTCATCAAAAAGTACTTTTTAGCATGTGATTTATTTGAAAGAGTGATTTTTTTGTAGGTAGGGTAGCTTAAAATCTAAACTTTTAAATGATAGATAATTCCCAAAATGACAATTCAAGTTTTAGGCTAAGAATACCATAAAAACTGCTAGAAAATTTGCCTGCAAGAAAGGAAACACAAACTGTTTCAGTAAACAAGTTGAGCGAAAAAAAAGAGGGGTGGGATGATAGAACAACAATGAGGGTGTTTGCCTTGCACTTGCCAACCAGGGTTCAATCCTCAGCATCTTACATGGTCCCTCAAGCATTGCTAGGGATACTTTTTTGAGTACAGAGCCAGAAGTAACCCTAAACATCACCAGGTGTGACCCAAAAAGTCAAAAAATAAGAAGTTGAGTAGTGTATTCTCTTTGGTGGAGACTGTTCAGAGGATCACTATGATAAAGGTCTAGTCCATTCCCGTTTCCTTCTATTCTGTGACATTCCCAGATAAAGCATAAAATGTTTTTTATTAACACTGATGCTCTATTAATGGTTTGGTTTTCAAATAGCAGGGATTTAAAAAAAAGGTTAAAAATTTTGAAAACTCTAGAAAGGAACAGTGTTCTATGTTTTCTTTCAATTTCTATCTCTCTCTATCACTTCTCTAGCTCAAAACAAGGAAAACAAAAAGTAAAAGATTTATTTTGCCTGTAACCAAGTCATTCACTGACCTTTTAATAGATAAATTGGAGGGTCGGAGCGATAGCCCAGCGGGTAGGGTGTTTGCCTTGCACGCGGCCAGCCCATGCTGGCCCAGGTTTGATTCCCGGCATCCCATATGGTCCCATGAGCACTGCCAGGTGTAATTCCTGAGTGCAGAGCCAAGAGTAACCCCAGAGCATTGGCGGGTGTGACCCAAAAAAACAAAAAAAAAAAAAAAAAAAAAGATAAATTGGAGTAAATAATTGTGCTGTGTTGGTCAGGGTTAAATCAAAGAATTTCTAGATTCCAAGTGTTTAGAATCAAAGTATAAATTATTAGGATAAATTAAAACTAAATTAGCCTGACTCCAATGAAATGACTTTAGATAAAAAATGATTCTAAGTAATAAAAGATTTAGTAAAAAGTTATGGTTATTGCCATGTGTATAAATTATGCAATTTTTTGATAATTAGCTGTTTCTAGAGCCAGTACATACCCAAAGTAACCCATCAATTTGTTTATGATGCTCTCACATGTTTTAATATGTTTTTATATCTTTAAAAATTAAATTAACAAGACAAATCTGTTTTTAAAACTGGTTACTGCCAGTGTTTCAAGAACATATAAACATACTTCAGGGAATGGCTTTTGTTGAACTGTACAGTTAAAAACAGAGAATATCAATCAGTAACTATTAATGACCCTTATTCCTTTTAAGTGTATACTGTGTTGGACATTAGAGACTTTTCTTAATGATTGTATATTCTGTTCATATTTATTATCCCAGTTAATTTTCTTCAAGACCTTAGTACTATTTTTCATACTGTGAAACTAATGGCTGAACTCAGAGCTGACTGAAGTTCAGCATTCAACCCTTTACTATAGATGCATTCACTTCTTATGTCCTATGATCCTTGGGGACCGCTAGCTATACCATATGAGAAATTCACAAGAATGAACTGTGGGAATGACTTAAGAAGTGAAGAAATGTAGAGAAATTAGAATCAAACAAATAAGACCTTTGGAGGGTAGTATCAATTCCCAGAAGCAGCAAAGACAATGCCTTAAGAATATATATCTTTGCAAGTGAGGAGTAAATGAAAAGCTAGTGGATTCGAGTGAGATGAGGATCCATGTTTCTCATCACCGAAACGTTCTCAGTTTGCTGTGTAACCAGTAATGCTAATCACAACAGAAGATTATAAAAGGGAAATGTTGAACTCACATGTGTATCATCCATAAAATTTCTTTAAGCTGGAGATCCTATCTTTAGATCCAGATGTTATAATTGAGTTTAATTATAGATGGTATTTGAACAAGGAATGTCAGTGAATAGTGTTATTGTTCATATCAACGTTTAAAAACTTGTCACCATATTGTTGAGATTCTCATTAAATGAAACAGAGATGCAAATGATACAGAAGGCATGATTCTAGACTTGTTTTCCTTTATTCAAAACACATTTTATGTAAATTTAGTTAGCTGCAAGTCTTAGGTATTACTTAAAAAGGAAACACACTAGAATGTTTTTTCTATGTCAGTCAGAATCACAAAAACTCTTCCATGAGTCTGGGTATATGTTTTATCTTACATCAATTTTTTCTTAATATATTGTTTCTCAACTTATTTCTCTGGGCCCCCTTTCCAGTGGATTTTGTCACAGAATGAATATATGGAAATTTTGTTATAAAAAATAACCAGGTTAGCTTGTAAGTTGGTGACCGTGATATCAGTAAAACAAATTATGGTCTTGAACGATTAAAGAGTAGAAGGAGGGACTCATGAAAGTCCTCTGATTTCAATTAAATCAGCAATTTCAAAACATTATACCTGGTGCAGGAGAGATAGTGCAGTAAGTAGAGTGTTGGCCTTGCATACAGTTGACATGCTTTCCCTCCCACACCCCATTTGACTCCCTGAGACCCCAAGAGGAATAATGCCTGAGCTCAGAGCTATAAGTAAGTCCTGAGCATTTCTTGTTATCCCAGACCAAAATAAGTACATAAAATATGTTATTCCTGAGGACATTATTTTTATTAAACTTACTGTGAGTATACTGATACACCCAAGAGAAATTTAAATGCGGCTTAAATATAATGCTTGCATGGATTCAATTCCATAGGATATATTAATAAGTTTTAGTTTACTCATACATCCTCCCAGGGTATTAAGACACAATTATAGCATTTTGAAAGCATTGAATAACCTAATAAATTTTGTCAGTTAATATTCAAAATATATTTCATTTATGAGGATCAAAATTGTTATATTTCATACTTATCTATTAGTGGATACAATATTGTTTTGGTTATCTTCAGTAATGATATAATTTAATAAAATCTTCATGTTATAAAGTTATTCTACATCTTTTAAATGTGCCAATTTACATTGTCCCGTATCACTTGTCTTTCCCTTGTTCATTGATTTGCTTGAGCAGGCACCAGTAACATCATAATACATCCTGTCACGTACTAGTGTAGACCAAGGGTAATTGCTTGCTCCAGGAACCCAAAGAGCTTCAAACCATTCCTTCAGGTCATGGGAATTAGGTCTATAATTGTTACTTGGTTTTGGCATATCAAATATGACATTGGTAGTTTGCCAGGCTCTGCCGTGCAGGTGGTATACTCTCAGTAGTAGGCTTTCATCTCGTGTATTTACTGATAAACTGTGTGGGCCCTTTGTATGGGGAGAATCGGCTTTTCTCCTGAATGGAGCTCTGATGAGCTGTGGAATCCACATGTTGAAAATGGAGGCCCTCATGGTGTGGGGGTTCCTTTGGCATCTTGCAAGGCTCTATTGGATGGTAGACCAGGGCTAGAACCCACCTTCCCTCCCGGCCACCTCATGATCAGCTGAGCACAGGGAGAGCTGGTAGCAGCTCTGTCCTGTGCATCTGAGTCTCTGGATCAGGCATAGCCGGGCTTGAAATTGGCTTTGCTGTAGGGTGGGACTCTGACCAGCAGGGCTTGAGATCAGCTTTTTTCTTGGGTGGAGCTTTGATGAGCTGTGGAGTCCGGATGTTGAAAATGGCAGCCCTCATGGTGTGGGTGTTCCTCTGGCTTCTTGCTAGGCTATACTGGTAGCCCCAATTTACCTGATTTTTTTTAAATCAATTTCTGAATATTAACCATATGGACAATAATTAAAATAGAACCAAAGGGATGGACTTTAATTAGCCTCCAATAGTTGTTTTAGAGGTGATTTATTCTGACAGAATTTATTGAAAAATACTACTGATAAGGAAATGCATAATTATATGCAAATTATTGCAGAAGATAGCAATAAGAACTTATTCACTATTTTTTTTTTATTTTTTGTGGCTGTCATATAGAGCAAAAGGGACACCTTTCAGTACATCATGAAAATTGTCTTGTTTATTCAGATAGAAAATAATGAGTGAGTTGTGAATTAAGCACCAAATAGACACCTGTGAAAGTGACGAGGGTTTTGTCTTCTGGAGCTGGTGTGCTATTAAGGACTATCAGAGAGTGCCGAGAGAGCTAAGTACTGCTCTAATGACGTGTTTGAGATGCTGTGGCGTTATTCATACAAGTGACTAGTCTGTTCAACTTGGAAACTGAAATTAACTGCAGCTCTAAATTGTTGCCAAGCAATTCTTGATTAATAACAAATCTTCTGGTCAGTCTGAAAATCAGTTTCAATAAGACTTGGTGATGTGGTAAAGCATATATGTGTGAATTAAGATAACAAGGCTGGTATAAATAAAGCCCAAATCTCAGGCCTTAATCTGGAAGACTTTAATTTTTTACTGTTTTCTTGCTTGACTAATTGTCAAGCAGATGTGTTTTTAACTTACTAGTGGTTTCCCAAGGCCTAGATTAGTTATAAACTCATACATCCTCTATAGTCATGGATAAGTTCTGCCATAATATGGCTACTCCATAAAATACTCCTGAAATACCAGTGTTTCAGTTGGTAGATTAGTGAATGATGAACTAAAGGAAAAAAAAAGCATTTCACTCACATTTTTTCAGTTCTTCTTTGGTATAAAGAGAGATGGAATATATAGCCCCTTCCTTCATAGGAAGAAAGAGCGACCAAAATTGTGTACACAGTGACTCACTTGTGTTTGAGAAATTGATTATAATCTACTTGAGCGAATTTAGATCAGGATGTGTCTAGTTTCCATGCTTGTAGGGGGCTGTCAGTCTAAAAGTAACGGCAGGAGTTCTTGTCCTTTTCCCAGACCTGAAGGTATGGTTAGTGAAATAGTTCCCATTCACGGGCTGTTCATTCAAAATATGTCACCCTTGCTTACTGACTACTAAGTTTGATTCTGGAAACATCGATGAGATACATGGAAAGAAAATGAGATAAAAATGCCCTAACCTCAGAGAGTTTACAGTCAACAGAGGGACACCAGTGTCCCAAGGTGGAGGTACCATATCCTGTGGTCGGAGGACAGGGGAATGTGGGGGTAAGTCCCAAATTTGATCCACTAAATGTATCAAGCAGGGTCCTGATGGTTCTACTGGCTGGGGTTCCAGATGCCATGAATCCATGAATGTATGTGTAATTTCCAGAGCTCAGATATGTATTTGCAACTAATATGTTCAACCCCTGGTGATCACTGTAACTAAAAGTATGGCGTATCAAAGCCAGGAGAGTGATCCCTATCATTAATGTGGGTGATCACCTCTGTGACTCTCAGAAAACCCTACAACCACAGCTGAAAGAGTGTAACCCCATATTGAGTGACTCTGGTCATTGTAACAACAATCTCCAGCACCACTAAGAGAAGTGAAAGGGAGGCAATGGATGAACCAGCAAGGAACTTAAGCGGTGAGGCACTTGCCCTCTGTGAAGAAGATCCTGGGTTTGCTCTAGATCTGCCTTTCCCTGACAGCATAGTGGAGATGGTAGTAGCCCCCTATAACAATGATAAAAAGAGAAGAGTAAAGCAATAATTATAAAAAAAAACTAGGGGCCAGAGAGATAGGACAGTGGATAAGATACTTGTCTGGTAGTGCTGACGAGAATTCCATCTATGACACCCTGTGTGGTACCCCCAAGACCACTGAGAGTGATTACTGAGCACAGCCATGAAACAATAAAAATAAAATAAAGATGCAGTAAGGCAAGTACCAAAAGATCTCTCCTTGGTTACTGGACAGGGAGGGACATCTCTGGAATACTCGTCGGTTGAAACCTTTATAAGATGAAAGTGTATCTCATGAGCGGAAGCAGAACACCTGCTTGGGAAAAGACATGAATGCCCAAATGCCCAGAGGTCTTAGAGTCCATACAAGTACTAAAGTCTAGAAACTTGAGCAATAGTACTGAGTGAGGTACGTCACTCAACTCATATGCAACCAACTCTGGTTTGATTCCCGGCACCACATATGGCCCCCAAAACCTCCAGGCTTTGTCCCTGAATACAGAGCATAAGCCCAGGGCACACATGATCATAGCCCCCAAAGTACAACAAAACAAGAACAACAAACAGTTCTAGGGTCTACTTTTAAAGATTCATCTAAATCTCAAAGATATTATCACCTTATTATACTAATGTATAGCAAAATCAAAAGGAACTGTAGTCTAAGTGATTTCTAACTACAAATTACCTCCATTTTGACACATATTAGCTTGTTGAATCATTAAATTAAGTATTGTGGATCATTAAGTGTATGTAATTCCTCACTGGGATAATTATCATTCTTCTATAATGACCATTACTGGACATGGACAGAATTAATTTTGTTTTATATAAATAGGTAAAATAAAACCTAAATATTATTAATAAGGAATGGTTCCTAAGTATGTACTTTTAAGTAAAGTCAATAAAACTAAGAGGTATGTAGAAAGAAGGCAATCAAACCTATGTTTTGCATTTTATTTTAAAATACTCTTGAATGGTTCATAATAACAAGTACATTCATAAGTGTCTTACTGTGAGTGATTCCTTTAACAGTTTTTTTTATTCACTTCTCACAAAACTAAGATAAAGCTTTTGAAAACTGAGTTCACAACTTGTAGGTTTATCTCATCTCCAAACTCTTGGGGTGAAAGCCATGCCTCTAACTAACCATTCTGTCAATGAACATTGTGTTGTTATAAGACAAAATTGTATTTATACCCAGGGCCCAAGGATGACTGAGTTAACTATCTTAGTTAAGTCAGTAAACTGAGACTGTAAGTTTGGTCTCTAGTGCCTTCCTCATGCTGAAAATGAAGGGAGGGAGGGGAGGCTGTAGGGATGGATGGAGGGATGGAGGGAGAGAGGGAGAGATGTAGTGATGGATGGAGGGATGGAGGGATGGAGGGATGGAGGGATGGAGGGATGGATGGACTGGCATATGGCTGGCTGGATTTCTGGATAGCTGGATGGCCCACTGGCTTCTTGGCTGGCTAGATATATAGGCTAGCAGATGGATGACTGGATGGATGGATGGATGGATGGATGGATGGATGGATGGATGGATGGATGATGGATGGATGGATGGATGGATGGATGGATGGATGGATGGATGGATCGATGGATGGATCGATGGATGGATGGATGGAGGGAGGGAGGGAGGGAGGGAGGGAGGGAGGGTTGGGTGGGTGGATGGGTGGGTGGAGGGATGGAGGGATGGAGGGATGGAGGGATGATGGAGGGATGGATGTAATGGTAAATGGATGTTTGTACTGGTGGATGAATATATGGATGTATGGGCAAAGAGAATTACAATTTTCTTACATTCTGATAAAAGTCATTGTTTTGGTCGTAAACAGTGAATGAGATGAAAAGGAAGCTCACTTAATGATGGAATGAAATTCAAGCCTCCCTATGCTCACAATGTGGCTGTGTATCTTTTTTCCAGCAGAAACTTGAGCAAGATCTTCCATATCTAAAAAGCTGAAATCTAAGGCATGGGAATGGCATTGATTATCTGACTATGAGCAGCCAGACATATTCTTTGCTTTCCTGTGCACAAAATTTAAGCCCAAATACATTTGGCAAATATCTTTTCATAAATGTATTTACCTTCAATGATGATTTTTTGTGTGTTTGTTTTGAGGCCATACCCAATGGTGCTCAAGGCTTAATCCTGGCTCTGTGCTCATCACTCCTGGCATTGCTCAAGGACCTTATTCAGTGCTAGGGATAGACACTGTGTCACCTGAATGCAAGGCAAGTGCTCTAAGCCCTTTTATCCCTCTGACTTTACAATGACAATTTTTACAATAAGTTCTCACTGTGACAGTCTCTAATATTTTTGAGTCTTAAGAACCCTAAACCAAGGCAAGATATGCCAGAATAATCTCAGTGCCTGCTCTGTACTCCTAACTGTTGTTTGATTGATTGATTATTGATTGATTTTTGGTTGAGGTCCCACACCATGCATTGATTAGGACCAGTTTCTGGCTCTGCATTCAGGGATTTCTCCTGACAGGGCTCCAGGGCACTAACCCTATGTGGTGCTGCGAATCCAATATATGCGGGATCTGCCACAGGAATGGCAAGGGCCTTCCCTCCTTTATTCTCCCTCTGGGACCCTCCCCAGGACTCTTTTACCTGGAGCCAATAAGAAACAAACTCTGGTTTGGCTTTTCCAAAGAAATGCTTAGACTTTCAGAACGTGCTTGGTTACTTCTTTGTATCCAGTGAAGCATAAAACATACCTTAATTGAGGAATAGCTGTAATGTAACTAGCCTCAATTAAAAGCCCAGATGTCATTTTGAAAAAAAAAAGAATAAGCTATTTTTGCAGATTTAGAACTGACTAGAATGTAAAGACAAGTGACAGTAATGCGTGATCGATAGAGAGACATAAAGACAGACAATCAGAAAAACAGATCGATTTATGTGCTGATTATTTTTAGAAAAAAAGTCAAAATTCAAACTCACTAAAAACATGTCTTGATATTGTTGCAGTTGGGGGTCTTTGGAGTAACTAATATGGCAGTCGGTGTTTCAATAGCTTCGCTGACTTGCCTTGCAGGTGTGAGGTCCTGGGTTCTATCCCCTGGCCCTGCAGGAATAAAATGATCCTGAGGCCAAGGGAGATTGCTCAAGTGGCTGAAGCACCGGCTATGCCTGGGGAAGACCCGGCTTCAATCACTGGGGCCACATGTCCCCCGAACTCTAGTGGCTGTGGCCTCAATGTCCCACCAAGTGTGGCCTCAAGTTACCCACGGAGAAGCCTCTGGTGACTGATGAGTATGGCCATCCTCCAAACTAATATGAAAACAGGTATAATTTAGAATTATATAATGGAACTAGAATGCCCGAGGGAGAAAAGTATAGAGGGCACTAATGAGGAATGAAGCCCAGTTGAAGAACCGGATGGAGAAAAGAGTAAACAGTAATATGGATGCAAGAGTCTCGGTTCTGTGTGGGGTCAGGCAGGGAGCGAAGTGTCTGATCCAGAGAGAACCTTCCAGACAAGCCTCCCATTGCACCAAAGGCCTGCACTTCACCCCAGTGATCTCTTAGTGCTTGTGGACCAGACCAAAGGGAAGTTGAGTTGAATGGAGTTGCTTCAATTCCCAGACAAGGTGACATCTTACAGTTGTAGAGACAGCAACGTTTTTCTTCATTTTGAAAGTTAAGTTTTTCTTGGGATCAGATATAGAGAACAGTAGGTAAGCCATGTGCCTTGCAAGCAGCCGACCTGAGTTAGATATATCCTTGCTTCACATAGGATCCCCCTGAGCCCTACCTGGAGTGAACCCTGAAATCCAGCTGAGCACAGTTGGATGTGTCACCCCCCCAAAAAAAATAACAAAACAGTTCATGTTCTCAAATTGTTTTGCACCCAGGTTCTGTTACAAAATTAGCTTATTCTTAGGTTGTATACCAAGACACACCATATCTGTAGAACATTTTAAATAATTGTATTTAGTTTGTGGTATCAGGAATCAAACCCAGATCTCACACAGGCAGATCATTAAGCTCGATACCGAGAATGCCCATAATCAGATATGATTTGAAAGATTCTGTATCGGGGATGGGGTTTGGAACCACACATGGTGGTGTTCACCGATGACTCTGTGGCTCTCTGCTCAGTAGCAGGGATCAAATGATGGGCATCTGGATGCAAGGCAAAGACCTCAGCTCCTGTCCTTTCTCTGGCCCAAGAGGAATAAAAGATATATTAAAAGTGAATTCAATGTCATATGTCATTGTTGGACTTACTCAAATTAATCAGTACTTGAAATTTTCATCAACATGCTTTGTTTTGTGGTCTCATTTCCAAGTGAGAAACACTTTATGCAAGGAACTAGGGCTAGAAGAAAGGCTATATTGTATTCCATTCAGGACAGTTGATGGCAAAGCTTTATGCATATTAACAGTTACTGTTACATATTGAAAGATAAAGCACATCTTCCAAAACCTGCAGCTTCTGTGTCTAACAGAGAGATTGCAGTGCAGCAAGTAACAGACAAATGGTGGATGTAGTGGGAAGTGATGTCTCACTAAGACTTGGAGAGGAGGCATTTCACTTTGGATGGCCGGGAATAATGGCTGTATTTATACAGATGAGCAGGAAGTCTAGCACGTAGTATAGAATATAGTTTACCCAACAAATTATCCAGCCAATGTAAAATTCAGTTCTATCAGGATGCAAATGAATATCAATTATGTCCAGAACTGCAGAGTAAAAATACGTCCATCTTAAGAGAAATGTCCCATGGCAAGATTTTTCTCTTTCAGAAAGTCTTTACTAATTATTGCTGAATAAAATTGACTCACTAAAGAAATATATATTTTATTTGCATGTGTTCCTATTAACAGCAAATCTTAAAAAGGCATTCAATGACACCCAGGAGAAAACTAGTAAATAATCAAATAACAAAGCAATCGGTATTCCTTTTCCTGCCAAGTCAAATCTGAAACACTGCACCTTTTCTTTTTTTCAGAGAAGGTTAATTCCTATTTGCCATGAATGCTTTGTATTGTCTTTGGAACAGTTTTTCTTCTCTGAATAGCACTGGACTATGTTAACAGAAGCAGAGACCGAAAAGCACGGAGGATTTCCAATAGACTGCTGTCACAGTCAATAAAAAGCCCACAAGAATTTGGTTTCTTTATTTCATGTCTCTTTCTCTTTCTCTCTCTTTCTTCCGTCCCCTCTGCTCTAAAGAAATTAAGAGGACTGTCTATTTCGTTTCCCTCCTGGGTACAGGTTGCTATAATATTTGTGTTTGATAAAATACTTTCTATCTTTCATAAGGACATAATATCTAATTTATCAAACCGTATTTTACAATTCTCAGCTCAAACATACATCAAAGAGGGTACAGGTCTCAAATAAAATAAAATGATACAAAAGGGAAAGAGTTGTAGTGATCCAGGGAGGGGGGAAAAAAAACTACAAAAAAAGAAAACAAAGCAGATTTATTCCAGTTATATATGTTCCTCATCTCTTTACTACTTGATATAAACTTCTTTGATGCTTGGTGTTTCATCTTATGTCCTATCCACAATAGATAAAATTCTGCAGAGAGTGATAATAATTGATCTGCTTTTACTCAGTATGGAGTCAAAGACACAATTTCCTGGTTACTGTCTTTGTAGAAAATGCAAGATCACATACTAGCTTAGAGAAAATATACAATTAATGAATTCCTGACACTCTCTTGTCAAAAGTAACCAATCTTCTAGACCATTAAAAGTCAACATTCAGTGGGAGTGTGCATTAGAATGAAACAGTTAGGACTTATAAAATTCTGAAATCATTTTTATTTGACTTAAACATGCATTTACTACACTCAGAAAATTAACAAAAACAGCTATTTGTAACAAAATCAGCTACGTCTGTTTGTGTCATTATCATCTTTAAATTCTCTTTTGAGTAGCAGCATGTGTGTGTTTGTGTGTCTGTGTGTGATTACCATGTTTGTGTGTGTCTGTGTTTATAAAAAACAAAATAATCCATCATGCCATTTTGACACAAAATCCTTTACTTTCATTAAGTCGTTGGGTTGTCTCTTTATGTGTATTGAAAAAATATATGATAGTTAGATAAATAGTAATATTTATAGGACTAGAGTACAGAGGGTATGATGCTTACCTTCCACCCTGCCAACTAGGGCTCCATTTCAGCATCCCATATGGTCCTCTGAATATGTCAGAAATAATTCCAGAGACAGAAGTAAGCCCCAGTCATCACTAGCTGTAGTGAAAATATGAAATAATATATGCAATTATCAATTTATTAACTTACCTGTTGTTTTATATTGTATGGATGTGCTCTTTAACTTCTCTGCAACAAGAAATATGGGGAATACATCAAGTTTTCATTTCCTATAAAGAACATGTCAAGACTTAATTGTCTCTGAAGCATAATGGCATGGATGCATTGGACAAACAGATATTATACCTGGCCCACACACTAGGCTGGATAATGAAAGTATAAAGGGATCATCTATATAGCAAAAAATCAGTTGGTGATGAAATGAACTTAATTACTAGTGTAACAATATAATGATTATGTTGAGATGGAAGATGAAAACTACTGAGAGCTGAGGCTATAGCTGGTGGTGAGCTATGAGTTTTATTTTCATCTACTTACTACTGTTCAACCTCTAAAAGAACAAGTGTCCTACCACTGTTTTACATAGACCAGGATTGTGCCTTAGAGACATCGTGTCATTTGCAGAAGTTTGTACTTAGTGGCAGAGTATGGATTCAATCTTTGGATCATCCAGTTTCAGTTTCTGTTGTGTATGTGAGCACATTGTAGGTATTGCATAACTTCAGTGCCAGAGAAATACAGTTTTATCTAAAATTGCAGAAAATAAAGGGAAGGGTACACAAATGGTAGATTAAGCTGTTTGGAGATTTGGAAAGGAAAAATATTCAGATGTTTCCATATTGTTTTTTCCAAAGAGATTAGCAAGTTGCAGCTAGGTGGATAGAACTGTGGTATAAGGCTGAGTGAAGTCTGTCGGAGCAAGGCTCATGGAAAAATGCAGAATAATCTCTCTCCTCTGTGAGCTAGAAAGAAATATAGTAAGGGGATAGCGAAGGTCAAAGACAACAGGCCTTGAGTGTTGGTCTGCAGAACTGAGGTTACCAAAAAGTGTGGAGGTTATGGGCCAGCGGGGTACATGGGTCATTGGTGCAGGGAAGTGGATACTCTGATGGAGGTGTTGTAAAAACTTTTGTGCATGAAACTATATCAGTAGCAACACCCTAAGTCATGGCACCTCAATACATTGTCTTCTTGAAGAATCAAATTGTCTAAAAAAAATTAGCCTACTAAACAAAGGAGAAATAGAAAATTATGAAAAGTGTTTCTGTTTGCTACAGTCTTAAATAGTAGCTATGGAATGTTAAGGAAAAATATTCACCTTATACTAAAATAATGTGTATACTCCACATTCAGAGGCATTAAAATATACTCAATTAAAAGAGAATGCATTATTTTAACAGTTATAGGAAGATGCTTAGAACAGGAAAAGGAAAATATGTACTAAGGCTTCTACAGTGGTATACTGCAGTATTAGTTTGGTTCTATTCTTAAAACTATTGGACACAAAAGAAGGACATTTTAGGACAGAAATTACTTTTGTTTTGAACTCTTAAAATAGTGTGAGGTTTGAGTGAAGTCATAAAGGCCATTTGTTAAATAAATTATTCTTTATTACCTGAAATATACAGTTACAAATTATTTGGTGACATTTGAAAGAAAATTAAACTTATAGTGGAACATTATAAAAGCTCTCAGTAAAAGTTGCCTTTATTCCTCATATTCTTTGGCTGGAAAGCAGAAGAACTTACATGTATGATTCATATGTGTATCACATGCATGATATATATATGATAATTTGGTCTAAATTATCTCCTTCTTTAAGAACTTCTATAAATAATTATAAAATAACTAAATTTTCTCTTTATTATTGTTATTAATAATAGCAACATTTATGGAACTCTTGAAGAAAACATGTATGGTTTATTTTTATTCATAGTGAAGTAAGCAAACATTGCTGTGAATTGTGTTTTGTGGGTTGAGATGTGTTTAAATGCAAATACAAATAGAAATATAAATTTATCATGTATATTATAATTTAACTAAGTAGTTGTTAATATATTCAGTTGTGTTTGTTATTAACAGAGGAGAAAATGTAATGTTGATATCACACTTTGGAAGGAAGTTCTTGTTATCCAAATTATCATTCCCTCAATTACATAATTAGACTTGCATCCATAAATGGAACTAGGCTATGCCTAAACTCACTCACTACTGTAATTTGCACAATATGTTTTCCTTGAAATGTTTATATTATACCATAAACGTAGTTGGAAAACTACTTCCCCATGATAAAGAATGTATTTCATTTACTTTTTTACCATTTAAAACAAAGTATTTGCCAGCTAGGTATAGCAAACAGTGGAGTTCACAGAAGTGGTAGAGAAACTCTCTCTAACTATAAATTTTTGCCCTTGATGAATTGGTGAGTTCTCTTGTAATCACAACATTTCAGAGACTGATTCTTTAGGTAAAAACTTTAAGTAGGTTTTTAATGGATATGAGTATAATGTATCATATTTAAGGATTTAGTACCCAAGGTGATGATGAGAGTTTATGAAGTTTATTAGTGTTAGCTGATTTAATAATTGCTGCTATACTCAAAGATATTATTATCTTGAAAGGCCTTACTAGTTTTGCCACTCCTCAACTGAACAGAGTCTGACATGATCCCATATTGGAAGTGACTTGTGCCATTTCACATGCTTAAATTATTGTGTATAGTGTATGATATAAAAATTGCCTTTTTACTTCTGGACAGTAGATTAACAATAGAATTAAAGCTGTTGGACCAGAGAAATAGTGCAGTGGGTAAGGCTGTACCTGGCATACAGCTCATCTGGCTTCAGCCACCTGATCACTTGAACACCACCAGGAGTGATCCCTAAGCTCAGAGTCAGGATTAAGATATGAGACCTACTTAGTATGACCCCCAAATAAAAACATATTCAAAACCCAAACATAAAAATCTTAACTTGCTTCTTTTGATATTAAACACCTAGAACATTTAACTTGTGAAATTCACTTTACTTCACTTGTCTTCCCGCTGATCATCGATTTGCTCGAGTGGGCACCAGTAACATCTCCATCACTTGATCACTTAAATCCCGTTATTCATTGATTTGCTAGAGCGGGGCGCCAGTAACATTTCCATTGGACCCTATCACGTGCCACTATAGCCCAATGGCATCTGGTTGATTCAGGAATATGAAGAGCCTCAAACCGTTTCTTCAGGGTCTTTACAAGGAAGTCTGACCATCTTGTAGGTGTGTGGCCACGTGATCTTTTGACATCCCGTGGGATTCAGTCGGTAATGGCTCTAGTCCAGCGGTTGTCTCCAAATCGCATTACATGTCCAGCCCATCTGATTTTCGAAGCCTTGGCAAACGAGACAGTATCCATGATTCTGGAATAGCGAAGGAGGTCAGAACTCCGGATTCCTTCTCTCACTTGAGTGAGGCGTGATATTACAAGCATAGCTCTTTCAATTCCTCTCTGGGAGACCCAAATAGATTTTCATCCTGCTTTCGTAGGGCCCAGGTCTCTGAGGCGTATGTTAATGCAGGGAGAACAGTGGAGTCAAAGAGATGTGCCCGGAGCCGGAGGTTCTTTGTCATTTTAGCTATTTCTTTGATGCCTTTGAAGGCATTCCATGCCACTCTCTTCCTCCTGCGCAGCTCAGGTTTTAGGTCGTTCATCATGTTGATTTCTCGACCTAGGTACACATAACTGCTGCATTCAGAGATGTTTGTTCCATTGAGAGTGAATGGGGCCTCTGGAACTAGTTCATTCTTCAAGAACATTGTTTTCTTTAGATTCAGCTGTAGACCTATCTTTCCACATTCTCGGTCAAAGTCAGCCAGCATTTGTGCCGCTTGGCTAATGTTTGGTGTTATTAGAACAATGTCACCAGCGAAGCAGAGGTGGTGTAGTTGCCGACCATCTATCTTCACTCCCATTCCTTCCCATTCGAATTGTTGCATGATGTTCTCGAGGGTGGCGCTGAAGAGTTTTGGTGAAATGGTATCACCCTGTTGAACCCCTCTTTTCACATTAATGATCACTTCTTTGTAGAATGGTGAGATCCTGGTGGTGAATCCGTAATACAGCTCATGAAGGATCTTGATGTATTGGGTTTGAACACCCTGTTTGGCTAGGGCTTCGATGACTGCTTCAGTCTCCACAGAATCAAAGGCTTTCTGTAAATCAATGAATGTGAGACAGAGTGGCATCTTGTATTCCCTACAAACCTCAATGAGCTTGGTTACTGTGTGGATATGGTCGATTGTGCTGAATCCTTTCCGGAAGCCAACTAGCTCGCATGGTTTTCCTTCATCTAGTGTTCTGCTAATCCTGTTCAGGATGACTTGTGTAAACAGCTTGTAGATGACAGACAACAGGCAGATGGGGCGATAGTTGCCGATGTCGTGAATTTCTCCCTTCTTGAACAGTAGAACTGTCCTGCTGGTTTTCCATTGGGAGGGCACCTTGCATTCGGACAGGTAGCGTGTGAAGAGCCGAGCTAGTGCATTGATGAGTACCGATGGCAGATTCTTCAGGTGTTCGGGTCTGACTTTGTCTGGGCCTGGTGCTGTTCCCTTCTTTACCGACAAGATGGCATGTCAATTTCAGAAGGGAGAACGTTGGGAATGTCATATCCATCCTGTGGAATTTGGTATGGGGGGCAGGTGGATGTGGCTATCAAAGAGATTTGAGTAGAAGTCATGGATAATCTTCTCCATTGCCTTTCTGGAAGAAGTGATAGATCCATCAGGCGTCGGAGGGCAGTCATCTTGGTCTTATAGTTGGCAAAGGACAGGCGGGCAGTGCGAATGCTTTTCCCGGCTTCTGCTGCATCTTCCAGTATTTCTGCTCTTCTGTCTTTGAGGTCTTCTTTTATCGCTTCTCTGCAACGTTTAGCAAGGTTGGACGTTAGCATTTGGTCTCCCTGAGGCTCGGCGCCTTGCCACATTGGCGAATGAGCTCGAGAGTTTCTGTAGACAGGCGTCCTTTTGTGTCTTTCTCTCTCTCGGCATTCTTCGCACAATCATGGAGATGCTGAACCAGTCGGTTGTGTTCTTCATCGATGTCGTCAATGATGGTATCTTCCCATGTTGCTGCAATGGTGCCAAAGAGTTCCCAGTTGGTGGTCGTTCTGGGAGTTCTCTTCTTAAACTTTGCAGCCTTTTCTCCCCGTTGCGGGAAGTAGAATTTTGCACGAAGGAGACGGTGGTCCGATCCTGTTTGGAATTTGGGGACGACAGCTACATCAGTCAGACAAAACCGTCGATTGAAGATGATGTGGTCAATTTCATTGTGGAACTGTCCGCCAGAAGATTCCCATGTCCAACGTTTTGCTTCAGGTTTCTGGAACTGTGAGTTGCCATGAATGGTCTTGGTGGACATGATGAACTCAGATGGTCTCTCACCCTGTTTGTTCCATTCTAGGCCATGGGTCCCAATGTGGAGTTCTTCAGCCGATCTTCTTAGTCCTATCTTGGCATTAAAATCACCAACTATGATCTTGTAGAAGGTGTGATCTTTTTTATAGAACTCCTCCAATTCCATGTAGAATTTCTCAATTTCATCTTCTTTGTATGTGGATGTTGGTGCATAGACAATGAAGATAGAAATTGCTGGCAGTGGGCCACATCTCTTCAAGTGTAATCATCCTATCCGGTTTGTTAGGCATTCAAATGAATGAGTGTTTACGGCCATGTTCAGGGTTGAAAAAAGACACCAACGCCACCGATGCCTCTTTCGGTCGCATGTTCCAAGGAACAGTTCTTCTCTGGTGTCAAATACAGCATGATGCAACTGACGCCTCCTCGTCTCAGTCAGACCAATGATGTCGTACTTGATCTTTTTTGCTGCAGCATCAGATCCTCAATATATGCTTCCGATGCCAGTGTACGTGCATTGAAAGTACAGACAGTCGTTTTAGTCCTTCATTTTGTCTGCCTTGGATGGCCATGAAATTTTGTCAGGCACTGTTTGTTGGCCTTTGTTACTGCTGCCGTATTAAGGGCTCTTTCGGGATCAGGAAAATAAACATTTCATGGGATGGTTTGAGGCTCTTTATGTTCCTGGAGCTAGCAGATGTCCTCGGAGCTACACTGGCATATGACAGGGCATATGGAGATGTTATGCCCTGTCATATGCTAGTGTAGCCCGAGGTCATCTGCTAGCTCCAGGAACATAAAGAGCCTCAAACCATCCCATCATATCATGGGAATGAGGTCTATAATTGTTACTGGTATTTGGCATATCAAATATGACATGGGTAGCTTGCCAGGCTCTGCCATGCGGGTAGGATACTTTTGTAGTCACCTCTAATCTTGAGCATTTATTGATGAACCGCATGGCTGCAAAACAGTTGTAAGATTATTCTCCAAAATTTATTGCCTGGAACTAATTATACTCTTATGGGCTGTGCTTTGGGTGTCTGTAGTCCCCTGGTGCATTGGGGTCCAACAGCCATCCCTCCACTGATGGACAAAGGAACAAGACCACAAATTTGCTGGTAATCAGTAGCCCTTTAATTCACCTTAGGGTAAACAATGAGCAGATGTAAAGCTCCTTCCTTCAGGACATAATCTTCTAGGAGAATTATATCCACCTAGAAAACTTGAGACTTGAAATTGTCTTGAGATTATAAATCTCAAGTCCCAAGGCCAAAACTACATCTAGGGGTTACAGTACATTCGATTCCTTTTAGGAAGTCTCCAAGGGATGGATTCCATCTAGGTGGTTATCACTTTCTTATTTCCTTTACCAGTAATCCTTAAATAATCATATTAAATTTACTTCTCAATAATATTTCAAGTCATTTTGTATAAACACAGAGATATGGACTTTTATCTATAGTTTGGATTAGCTTAAAAGGAACTCTCTGAACTCATGGAAAAATGTTGTTTTTCCCAGGGATGTCTCCCTATATTTCCCAGACTACTCAGGTCAAGTTAGTTTGTCTTAACCTCAAGGGTTTTTAATCAGTTGTTCATTTTTAGGTCCTGACAGAATTTGTTTCATGACTATACTCCTAAGTTATTATATATCTTCTCATGCTTAGGCTGTCCTTGTTGAAGTCTGGGTAACTTACTTATGGCTTGTCCTGAATCCGTCAAAGTCCTTCCATGAGACCCTCTTATTGGGATGTAAGGAACTAATGTCAGTCAAAGGGCAAGTGAGACTTAAGTCAGGCAAATATGATGGATGTCTGGGAGTAAATATTCCAGAGTCAACTAACACCTATATTACAAAAGCATAGCATTAACTTTTTACTTGTCCAAAAGGACATTGCTCTAACATAAAAATATATACAAAAGGCTTAAAGAAAAGAGAAAAGCAATATTTCACTTACATGTACAAAGTCCAAAGTCATCGGGTTTAAGTCCAAAGTCATTGTAGGGTTCTGAGTCTGATTAAAAGATACATGTGATTTGCAGATAGGCAGGAAGGACAAAAGGAGAGGTTGAAGTTAGACACGGAAGTTGGGTGTGCTCCAGTAGGCTCAGGTGTGATACCAGGAGCACTGGAATGGCTGCAATTCAGTTAACCTATGCTCCCTGCAGGAGGAGAAAAGACACCCAATGTTAAACCTTAAATTCCTACAAGTATAATCCAGCTCTATGCCAATTAGGTGCTTGTGATGAAGAAATAATTGCAGAGTGGTTTAGGCACTTATATATAAACAAGACTATTTCAGGTTGTGGGATATTTGTATCTCAGTCAAGGGCTCTCCTCCCCTATTTTGGAAATTCTGGTTCATTCTCTCTTTCAAAAAGCAGTGGTCCACCTTTACCAGCCAACCTCAAGCTCCATTCTCTTCTAGATCTACATTTTATACAGAATTGGGGATAAGGAAAACTGACCCATTAGTAAGGCAGTTGTAAACAACTTCAAGCATCCTTCTGTGCTTTGACTTTGCACTTTTCTTGTCTTTCTCTGAAGATCCGATCAGAATGCAAACATGCAAAATTGCTATATTATTCTTCCTTGTGCATATTGAGGTGATGAGAGAGGAGGTTGCAGGAGTTGGGGGCCATACTGGAGGTACTCCGTGGCCATCTTTGCTCTGTGCTCTTAGGCAGTGCATGTGAATGAACCAGGGTATGCTGTCTGCGAGGCAAGCACCTTCCTGTCTTATCTCTCCAGCTCTTTTGTAGAAAAGAAAGAAAACTTAGAAGGAAAATGTAGAAAAGAAAAGAGATAAAAATTCAACTCTTTCCTAAGAAAAGGAAAAGACACATATACACACACATCAGTTTGAGGCTCTTTGTTTTCCTGAAACAAACAGATGCCATTGGGCTACACTGGCACGTGATAGGGTCAAATGGAAATGTTACTGGCGCCCACTTGAGGAAATCAATGAACAATGGGATGTCTAGTGATCTAGTGATGTATTTGTATATATTAAAACATTTATATGTGCATACTATATATTTTATATATGCATTCATATATATAAACTCATATTCGTGCCTTTATTTTTGTATTTTTTGCTTGAGGGAGTGGCTCTCCAATAATCCTCAGCTAGTTTAGAGGTCACCTAGCCTAAGGGGTGCAGTGCTGCTCACATCTCACAATGCTGGGGAACCGGCAGGTCCATGCTCAAGGTGCTGAGGGGTTTCAGAGCACAAGGATGCCATGTAATGGGAGAGGCTGAACCATGGCTGGGCACATTGGCCTGTGCCTTCACAGCACAGCTCCATGATTCCGTGGCTCCTTTGAACTTCTTTGGAGGTTGATTATGCCTTTTAATGAGTATGGAATTTGAATTGTTCTTCTCCTTATAATGTTATGTAAGCATTTATCAAACCTGTTTGGAAGACAGCAAAAGGAGGATTGGAACCGGGGGTGATAGGGACTCAATTTCAAATCTCAAGTCCCAGTACACCCAGTGATTGACAGACATGAGGGAAGTGCTGTTTCCCATTTCTGTTCCTATAGCTCGTCATGTATTGAGCTGGGTAAATCACCACTGCTTCCGTAGGCTGCTGTGAATTGCCAGTGACATGCATAAATCACCTAGCCCAAAGGCTGACACACAGTGGCATTTAGTAAATGGTGGCCTGAGTAGCTATTGAGATCGTTATGATGATTACCACATTCCTCATGATGCAAATAAATGTTCTTGAAGAACTAAGCCTTTCTTCTATTTACTTTATGTCCTCTCCAATATTCCAATAGGACTACCCACACACCAAGAATGAATGAATGCATGAATAAAAGTACTTTCAGAAACTTTCATAAATCTAGTTAAGCCAGTGAGTAACTACAAGGTGAATATCTCATTTTCTTTGAAGTATTCTTCAGTACCACTTATCATTAAGACGAGGTTTGCCGAAGACCTTGCTGTTCACCATAACCCTGCAAGCTAAAAGAGCTTTATCAAGTGTCCTGTTTTAGGATGCTTTGGTGTCTTCTGAGAAATTTGATTTCCTAGAATTTTTTAAAGAAATCACCAACCATTTAAGTTGTTTTCTATCCAGTTTTGATTATATAAAAATGCTTAAAACTTGACTATTGAAATAGTGTATATCCGTTATGATTTCTAAGGTATCTGAACTTTGAGAAGTAATGGCTTCTAGCTGTTGCTCTATTAAAAAAAAATCCTACTCTTTAAAAAGAGAAAAGAGATAAAGAGCCTGCCATAGAGGCAGGCTAGGGGTGGGGAGAGGGAATTGGGGACATTGCTGGTGGGAAATGGGCACTGGTGGAGGGATGGGTGCTGGAACACTATATGGCCGATACCCAAACATGACCATTTTGTAATTGTTTATCTCATGGTGGTATAATAAAATATATTTCAAAAATCCTACTATTTTTCAATTTATCTCCAGATTTCCATGATGTTTCCTTTTTCCTTGTAAAGTTAACAAAATTTGGCATAGACCCAAGAAAGTCATCATGCTCGTTTTAATTGTCAGCATCTGGATAAATTCAGATTTTTAGCTTCCATGCCCCTAATTTTGAAAATGTTTTCAGAGAGTTGCCTTAGACAAGCTTCAGATGCCCCTTCTTTCAGTTATCCCAATGTCCGTGAAATTTCCATTATTTGAATATTTATGAACCTTGGAATTTTCATTTATTAATGGGTTTGGGGGCATACTGGGTGGTTCTGAGGGCCAATTCCTGGTCCATGCTCACGAGTTATTCCCGGTGGTCATGGGTGGTTCATACACATTACTGGGAATCAAATGTGGGTTGGCTGCATGCAAGGTTGTTACTCCTGTACTTTATTTCCATCGCTCCAGGACTTTTCAAAACTGCTGTTGATCATACATTTCCAGAAACATTGACCAGTGGCCATGTCCCTTGGAAAGCTGATGCACAGGGTTACCAGGGACATTTTAGACAGTTGAAGAAGAAAAGGAAGCAAGAATGGTAGTGAGCCCATTTGTTGCATATGGCTGGAGCAAGAGCTCAGTAGCTCTCTCTGTTTTGCATCATGCAAAGTCAGGCAGGAAGCCTCAGGCTGCATGCAGAGGATCCCCGTGACCAAGCACTACATGCTGCCCTGACCAATGCATGGGGCGGAGCAGTTTTCTTCTGCTAGAGGCAATTCTAGAGTAGTCCAATAGACCAGTAGCATCCTGCCCAACAACTGACAGGGATCAGTTTTTTTACCCATATCCCTGCTGTGTATTCACAGGGAATGGGTTTGATTGGCATTCTGCTTTACTATGTCTAGAGTTGGGGGAAAGATAATGGTGTCTTACAGTTTTCGTAATGCTTGACTCTAGCCGCTTAGCTGTGCACTTCAGTCTGTTGTATCAAATAGCATCTTCATTTTATAGATCAGATTCCACCTTTTGAGTATAACTGCAAACTCCCCAACTTCTTTTCTCAGCATTCAGGTTCTGGCATTATCTACGTGGCATTGAACCATTTCTCAGTGTTTGAATAGAAGACTGCTTGGACCAGTTGATTCTGAGTCTATCTTGGATATGTCAGAGCTCATTTGCTCACAGCCTCCCTTTGAGGTTATATTGCACTTAATTTTATCATAACTCATACTGTCTCCTATGGATTGTGTCTTTTGTTGTGGAGTATGTACTTTCTAGCTTTCTCACAGAACAGCTGATCCGTATTTATTGTCACAGGGTAAACTTGCAAGAATTGATGGGGGTTGAAATTAAAGCTTAGAATGCAAGCAGATTTGCTGGTTTTGCTTCACCTAGATTCTGTTCACTTGATGGAACTGGAGAAACTAAGATGTTTAGAAGAACTTGCTGATGACAATGGCATTATTATGTGTCCGGTCTTTGGGTATTGATTAATATAGCAAATATCTATAAAGACCCAGAGTGGGGAAAGACTCAGCTAGGAACTGGGCAATTTCCTAGGGAGGCTGTAGTTTGGCTAGTGTTCTAACTGGACCAGCCCTTGGACACACTCAAAGAAAAGAAATTAAAATAGAGGTTTCTGTGCCTTAATGCTCTCAATGTTCAGACTGAACAGTGAAGGGTAGCTCTGGGGCCCAGTACCTGCGACACAGTGAAGTTTAGGGAGTTCTGGAAAGGAAGAGGGTGACAGAGATGAAAAAGCATTAGAAAATTCTGGGGAGCTGTTTTGCTTGGGTTGAGAAATCTCAGATATCTCAGGTTTATTCTTGGTTGGTGGATTTAGATCATAGGAACAGAAATTTGAAGCTTGGGGAGGCAAAGAAGGGAAGGGCCTGGTCATTCTCAGCTGAGAGTGAGTCAGTCCACTGTGGTCTTCCAACCATGCTGTCTGGCCCAGGGCCTTGCCCTTTAGATCTGTCTCTGGAAACGTCTTGTGTTGCCATGTGAGATTAACATTCCTGATGTGGATTGTTGGCCATCAAGTGTAAATCAGGCACTTGCATTACAAAAAAGCAAAGGCAGCTCTGGGAAACGCGCTAGACCCTGGGGCTAGATTATAGGATGCTGGGGCTCAGCTTTATAATTCAGCTTCTCTCTTTCAGATTCCAGTCTCCACCAAGACTTGTTTGCATTTTGTTGATCTGGCTGGTTTGAGATGTTGAGGTTGCTGGTAAAGTCAGATCTTGAGCAAATAATATACCCACGAAGAAGGTCGCAGAGCACCCAGAAAGAAGTCTCCATGAACTACTCTGGGGAATAGTTATGCTTTATTAGGTGGAACAGGAATATTTAAGTTGGGGAAGTGGGTGGGAAGTCTGTGTCAGTCAATCCGGTAGTAGGGTGGGAAACTCTGTATCAGCCAGCCAGGTAGTAGGGTGATACCCCCTTGTCAGCCAATCATGTAGTAGAGCAGAACTCAGTATCAGCCAAGCAGATAGTAGAGTGGGAACTCTGTGGCAGCCAATCAGGTAGGGCGAGAGAAGGGACTAAAGCAAGGAATTAAGGCAGGGTGTGTTCTAAACCCTAAAAGGATGGGGCGGGGCTTCTCTACAGTCTGGTTTTAGCTACAGCTTCTCTTGCAAGTCCTGGCTGCCATAGGAAGGAACATTGAGTCTGTATTACTCTGTGTCTTGTGCGCCTTGCCAGATGAGGGGGGCAAGGAATGCATATAAATATATTAAGTAAGAACAGGAGGCTAGGGAACCTTTTACATTACTTTACATTGTTTTTAAGGAAACCATTTGGTAAAATAGACTAATAAAACCTAATTTGTGTAATAAAATACACATGGAAGAGAAAAATAGGACTGTCTCTTTCTTCAAGATCCTCAGTTATTTCACCACTATTTTCTTTTAAATGAAACAAAATTATTGCCCTTTCATTGCCGCCTAAAAGGCTTTAAAATTATAAACAATATTGCAGCCGACTGAATCATTATCCTAATGGGATATTCATCAAAAGTCTATGAAGATTCACAATGTGAAGCTTTTATAACTAATACCCTAATGTTATGTACAATGGCAATTTAAATGCATATGTTCTTTTTTCAAGAATTGGCTTGAAAACATCGAAGTCTTACTTTGATTAAAAAGAGCATTATTATGATCATGAAAAATGATAGTAGTGCTCTCTGTGTTTATGCTGCATTAGTCTGGGCATGACTGAATTTCACTAGTGTTGGGATATTTTAGCTTTTCCCACCTTTTAAACAGAAATAAGGGCAAATCTGTGTCAGCTCATTCTTCATTATTTTTCTGTTTACATATTCTAAGAAAGTAATCGAGAATCAACTAGTTCAGCCTTTTAAATCATTCTGTTCTTAAATTTTATTTTCTTAACTTAGAAACACCTTAAGTCAACTTCTATTATATATTTTTTAGAAAAAGTCCTGATTCTTTGACAGGTTACTTACCTTAGAAGTGCTGACACTAAAATTAAGTTTTTCTACAGACATTTCCCTACAGGTTTTTTTTTTTCCCTTTCTCTCTCTCTCTCTCTCTCTCTCTCTCTCTCTCTCTCTCTCTCTCTCTCTCAGTGCAGATTAATATCACAAATAAAATTTTGGACTGAGGATTGACTATGAAGGCAGGCTAAAACAAATCAGATATGATTTTAAGGGAACAACTGATCAATAAGAAAAGTAAGGTGAGATCTCTGATTGCCTATCAAACTAGGAATTAAATCATAGAGGTATGATTTAAAGCAGCTAATTTTACTTTATTTTTCTTTTTCTTTTTTTTTTTTTTTTTTGCCTTTTTTGGGTCACACCGGCAATGCTCAGGGGCTACTCCTGGCTCTGCACTCAGGAATTACTCCTGGCGGTGCTCGGGGACCATATGGGATGCAGGGGTTCGAACCCAGGCCAGCAGAGGCCGGCCAGCGTGC
Organism: Cryptotis parvus; assembly: GCA_021461705.1. Lineage (NCBI taxonomy): Eukaryota > Metazoa > Chordata > Mammalia > Eulipotyphla > Soricidae > Cryptotis > Cryptotis parvus. The sequence continues at coordinate 188,894 of JAJIBD010002198.1, forward strand.
AAGGCAAACGCCCTACCCGCTGGGCTATCGCTCCGGCCCCTTTACTTTATTTTTCAATTAATATTTTAAGGTATAGTTTAAACACTTTTATCATTGTTTTGAGATTACGGAACCAAGCTTACTATTTCTCCACCAGCATTTCTAGGTCTTTCTACCATATTCCCATCAACCTTTGTCATCATATTTGGCATAAGAAAAAATTTGCTATGAAGAATTTTTTACAAAGGTCAATTTTCAGGGTTGGAGAGAAAGGGCAGTGGTTATGCTTCTTGCTTTGCAAGAGACTGACTCTGCCTCAGTTCCTAGTGCCATAGATGGTGACACAAGATTTCTGAGAACAGAGCCAGGAAGAGCCCTTGAGCACTGTGGTTTTTAGTCCCAAATCTACCATACCCAAAGGACCAAGATTTCACTCCACCTGTACTTTTTGTTTTGCCCCCATTCCCTTCATTGCTGCAAAAAAATTATAAGTAGAATTTTTAATTTGTAGCCCAATAACTTAGTTAGACTAAATCACATATCATCTCTTTTAATGTGGAAACAGAAAACAGTATTAGGCATTATTAATCTTTAATTCTTTCAAAATATGTCATTGCTTAAAGTGTCTTATGTGATACAGATTGCTGTTATTCAAATGAGGTTCTTGGCATTCCATAAATGTATTTGCAAGATTCCTTGGAAATAAGATGAATTTCCCTGCTTGATGATTTGATAGCATTTTTATGATAAGGCTTTAACTGAGAGTGAAAGATACTGCTTTCTCTAAAAATACTATGTCACTCTTTATGAAACTAACCACACATCAGTAAAATATTCAGTGCTTGGTTTTCTTTGTTTGTTTTTTGCTTTTGGGATCACATATGGAGATGCTCAGGGGTTATTCCTGGTTTTGCAGTCAGGAATTACGCCTGGTGGACTCAGGGGACCATAAGGGATTCTTGGGATAGAACTAGGTCGTCTGCGTGCAAGGCAAATGCCCTGCCCACTGGATTATCCTCTGGCCCCAGTGCTTCTTTCTTTCTATAGAATGTCAAGAGTTGCTCCGTTGGAAAGATTTGCTTATTCAAATTAATAAAATTGTATTTTAGTTTAGTAATATTTATGACTCAAAATTTGATTTATTATAACTTTACTCAACCCTATGATGATACCACCCATCTATTGAATAATATTATTATATTATCTATTATATATTAATAATATATTATACATTATTAATATATATTATAATTATATAATGAATTCTTTTTCAAATGCAACTTTTTAGGAATTTATTAAATTTTTTTTTAAATGAGGTTGTCAAGTTGAATTGGGGATTCTGCATTTGGTCATAATAATAAATTAATCAAATCTGGGCCCAGAACCAGGGACCTAGTCAAATGAACAAAACTGGAAGAAGATATCCAAGATAAAGAGCTATAAAAAGCCATGAAAAAACTGAAGCTGTACCAAATCAACTGATCAGGTCCTACAAGTTTTGCGAAGCTGACATAGCTGAATGCAGCTGGATATCTGAACCAAAATATGAGTTTAGTTGTTTAGATGTGACTAAATATATAAATATAAAATCATCGAACATATATAAGAATGTTTATAATGAGAAACTAGGCAATGAATTGACTTGTATTGACTGTCAGTTGGCAGCATACTGGAGCATTTGGACAGAACCCAGAGTTACCTTGATTGTCAGCAGGATAGTGAGGATAGAAGCCACACTTTAGGTCTACTTGCACTAGGTTTTTGTTTTGTTGCCCAACCGGAGGTGCCCGTTGAGGACTTCAGGTTCTACACTCAGAGATCACTCCTGGTAGGGGTTGTGTGTCCAACTGTGGTTGTGGATAGGAACTGAACTTGGGTTGAATGAGTTAGTACGCAAGCAGACTCACTCACTGACCCCTATTAACATATTTGAAGATAAGTCTATTAGAAATTACTATATTGAAAGATTCAAATATAGTTCCTAGATCCAATGAATATCAAATTCCACCAGACATTTTTTCATAGGTGTGCAAATCCATAGAGTTAGTTAGAATAGAATAAAACTTACTGCCTCGATTCTGTCTTTGTGAGACTCGTTTATGTCTGTTCTTCTGTGTTTAACTAAACATTATGTTAAAACCAAAAAGACAAAAAAAAGAATCTAAAAAGATCTAAGTTGTGAAATTATCTCTTTTCTCAACTTTGCAGAGAACAAATGGGTTATTTTATGAGAGCTAGAATTCCCTTATGTGGCCCTGTTTTCCTCATTCTGTCCATGAGGAATCAGGTTCTTCAATGTTAAGTGCTTTCCCCAATATACATTAGTTTATGATTCCTCATGGACAGAATTTTACTTTTTAAAATAGGCACATGGCAATTTGGTTCTTCAATGTTAAGTGCTTTCCCCAATATACATTAGTTTAAAATTGCCATGTGCCTATTTTAAAAAGTAAAATCTGGAACTCAATTCAATGACATTTCCTTAATGTTGTATGGCTAGATAGATCCTTATTATCTGAATTCAAATCCTGACCATGTGATTTCTTTATTTTTTCTTTTTTGGGTTACACCTGGCAATGCTCAGGGGTTACTCCTGGCTCTGCACTCAGGAATTACTCCTGGCAGTGCTCATGGGGCTATATGGGATGTAGCGGATTGAACCCTGCCAGGAATCAAACCCAGGTCGGCCGTGTGCAAGGCAAACGCCCTACCACTGTGCTATCGCTCCAGTCCCCCATGTGATTTCCTGCTCAGTAATATAAATCAAGTTAACTAACAGCCTCCGTATTGGCTTCCTATAAGACATGATTAATGGAATACTTTCTACATGGTGTGATTGTGAAGATCAAGTGAATTAATCCATGAAAGTGCTTATGTTCACACAGAGTTTATTCAAAAGTTGACTGATATTACAAGTTCTAATAATTTGATGAATTCCTATAATTGTTCCTGCATAGACATATATGCAGATTTTCTTAGGAAAAAATATCTTCAAAATGATGCTTTAATTGGGAGTCAGAAAAAAGAGTATGGTATAAGCCATTTCGAGAATCCAGGAAATAGAATTAATGTGTATGACTACATGATGACTCTTTAACTAATATTAGCTATAGAAACTATCTCGGATTGGCACTTATTTTAAGTAGAATCTACAAAACAGCTCTTCATTGATTGTAACTAGTGCTGGATCATGGCCAAGCCAACAGTGTGCTGTTCCTTATAAAATTATTCTATCTGAACTGTGTAAGTGAAGAAAATATGAACCCGTGTCATATCATGATTAAAAACTATGGAATTGTTTTCCCCATGTAACATTTAGTACTTAATTTTAGTAGAATATTAGAACCTTATTGTTCTATTGCAATGAAAGTGCAAGTGTAGTAGGTTTTTTACAGAATATGCTACTGTTTTTTAAAAAGTGAGTGAATGAAAACAATTATCAGTTAAATGGGCAATTCTGTTATTTCAAAATTATATGAGATTATAGAATAGTGTAATTGCCCTACTCTTTAGCTAAATTGAGAAATAATTGGGTGTTTATTAGAAACTCTTAGATGTAGGATATTGGATATTTTTAACCATGCATGGTATGTGAAAAGCAACATGAGTTACTTGCAAAAAATGATATTTTTTAACTCCATTGAATTTTAATTTAATCTCAAGTGATTAGCCAAAATGTTTGAAAAGAGACATGTTTTATTCATGGTATGGAATTCATTGTGTTGGACTACTTTGCAAACTACATATTCTATATGAATACTATTCATTTTCCATCCCTTAAGTAATCAGCCTCTTTAATAATATACCAAAGCAGATTCGTTTGAGCTAGATATTGTCTTATCATGTTCGCAATATAGTTTGGGGAAAATATTATTATTAATTTGTGAATGTTCTTCTCATAGTTCTAATTGTAGTCATTTCTCATACTTTGTGCTTCCAATACAAGCATATATTGAGATTTGGATATGATATGTAAATCAGTGGCTCTGGATTTGTGCAGAAACTCATGTTTTAATCTCAGAATAATGCTGTCGTTGACTGTCATGGAATCAATTATGGAGGCATAAAATCAATGGCGTCGCCTTGTATGTATTTGTAACTTTGATTTATATCCTTCAGAGTATGTCAGTTTAGTAAGTGATCTCATCAGTAGGAACCATCCTCAAAGTCCTCTTCTTTTCCCCTGAAGTTCTTAGCTAGGTGTAACTCCTTACTTAGGTACAAATACACTGAGATTTATTGATTTGCATCAATGTAACAGAATAACTGGGAACCACACCATGAATGGGCCATGTTAGAGATAGCAGGAGAATGTGGGTGGGGATCGCCTTGCAGCAAGAGAGGCCTCCAGTAGGTAGCGATTCTTACAAAGTGATGATGTTTGCTGTTTATTCCTTTAGCCTTTAAGGTGGATAGTGGATAGCATTTTAAGGTGTCTGCATCAACCCAATGTTGGAAGATCAACTCTAAAGTAATTGGTGTGTGCTTTAGGGAGAAGATAACTATGATTTCACCAGTGACTGTTATCTCCAGTCGGATTGCTCCTCAACCAGCTGGGCAAGTGGAGTACCGAATCCCCAATTGGATCCTCTTTCACATGGTTGCTAGAGAACCCTCACACTCTGCTCAGCAGGGCTTTAAATCAAACAAAATAAAAACCAGGAGCAGTTTCTCCTAAAGCTTTCTTAAATTACTCTAAGATTTCAGCTTTGACTTTCTCCCCAGGCATTGTCAATCCTAGTCATTGTGTTCAGAATCCAAGGAGAGAGACTTGCATACATGTTCTGTCTTCCTAAGGTTTGGGACCTTACAGAACCACCATCTTCTGCCTCAAGCCAGGTGTTCAGAATAGAACAAGAGTGCCTAGGTTCCCTTTTGACTACATACATAAAAATATTGATCATCTCAAACAAGGAACTTTTTTTTTAAATGGGTTCTCAATGCGGTGGTCAGAAGACCAAGGGGTCATTCCTGGCGTTTCCCAACCAACCATGCAGCAGCTGAATCCGGGGGTTTAGAGGTGCTACGGATTACCCACATGACCTGAAGAGGTGATTATGGACCTCAAGGCTACAGTGACTGTGCTCAGGGTGATGACAACTGAACTGGGGTCAGCCGCATGCGAATCATATTCCTTACGCCTCCGCACTGGCTCTCCAGCCCCTCAACAAGAGCTTCAAAAGCAAACAACTGAACTCTTCAAGTCAATAGGAATTTGACCCATTAATCATACTGGGATCTGTAGTTCCATGTTTAGATTCCACTTTGTTGGAATAACTAAGCAAGATTGAAAGCCTGCAGGACAAATACGGTGGGTTGAGAAAACCAAGTTGACCCCTGTTATCCATTATTCCAGACCCATTGTCTGCCAAAGCTGTAAAAACTCGCTCAGACAAGGTCCCTAGTGTTTAGTGATCATCCTCTTGGGATGAAAACTGAGTTTGGCAAGTCACAATAGTGCTGGTCTGGCCAAACCAAGATCAACATGGGAGGGCCCAGTCAACAGCAGCATGAACTTGGAGGACCTGTGTGCTATTCATCAACAAAAGTTTTCCCAGGGAGGAAGTAGACAAAGAAAGCAAAGCGCGAAGATGGCAAGGACATTTTACAGGGCTTGGTTGCAGCAGGGCTACTAAAGGCAGGAATGTAGGTCAGTGCTCCTCACACTTTTCAGTGTCTAAAGCCAAAGAAATATTACTTGCAGATTTCATAGAAGTACAGTTTGAATTTTTTTAACAACTGCCTTCAAAATATAGGTCTATTATTTTGTGTGTGGATCTTCTTGGATATTCCTATTCAGCGGCCCAAATCATTATTTCATTTCATTTCACAGTGTTTCCTTTGTGCCAAAGGAAAACCTGAGAATTAGTTTTCTTGAAACAGAATTATCTCCTCAGATACATGATTTCTTAAACATACAGCATTTTTTTTATCTTCCTTTCCATGTCAACTCTTTGTGGAATAATGGAAGTGTGACAGAAGACCCAATCAGCTGAGAGAGATTAGCATGTGCCCTTTCTGAAGAATGGCGTCAGTATTATTTTTTCTTAGAACAGTGAACAGCAAAACCTGTCCAAATATTGTCCAGAGAATATGAAATAATATCTGCTTTAAAATCCTGTCAAGTGAATAAGCAAAAGTGTTATGCATTGTAAGTTGAATATAAAGTAAAAATGTGCAAATACTTTCAATACAATAAAAGTCTTTAGAAAGAGTCTAATAAGAATAGTTATTTTTCTGAATACAATTTAAGCATTAACACAGCAACCCAGTATATATAACTGCTTCTTTTGATATCTGTTTTTCACCGTCATATTATTTAATACATATAAACAACACCTGCTCTGCTCTGCTTCATTGTCACTTGACCTTAAAATATCATAGTATAGCAGGAAGAGAGTTTGACTTGCTCATAGCCAATCCAGGTTTTATTTATGGCATCCCATATAGTCCCCTGAGCACCACAAGGGATTAACTCCTGAGTTCAGTTTCAGGAGTAACCCCTGAGCACCTCCAGGAGTGGCCCTAAAAGCCAAGAAAAAAAAATTCTAAATCATTGGCTGCAATACCCTATGGACGTGCTAAAACGATTGTTAATCATATGTCAGATGAATATTAACTAATGGAAAATGGAAAAAGAAAGAATGTGATCTAAGTTTAGATAAAGGCACAAGTTAACATTCAAAATAATGAGCAGAGACAAAATGTCCAACCCTAGAGCTTGATCATGCCAAAGACAAGATACAGATAGATACTATCTATATTGTGATTGTTATTTGGCAATAAGTGTACATGCCTAATCATTGTGGAGTTCACTGGAATGCTACTGACTACCATATAACCATTAATATCATAGTCAAGGTGGAAACATCCTCTGCCCCTTTGCTCTCTACAATTGGAGACAGTTCTAGAAATTTTCAAGGACCTTCTAATTCAGTTGACTTCCCTTGCCATTATCTAGTTTCAAAATATCCACCAATCTAGGAATTTTCTTTTTGGTTGTATCAGTCTGTTTTCCTCTGGTTCCATATTTCACTTGAACTCACAAGTTCTCAAAAAGTTGTTTTACATAATTTTGGTGGTAGTATAGTTTATTTTCCAAATTTTTATTTTGTTTAAACACCATGAATCACATAGTTATGTATTTAGAGTTGGGTCTTTGACATGCAATGTTCCATCCCCATCTCACCTCCATCGTCAGTCAACTTCCCTCAACCAGTGTTCCCTGCTTCCTGCTCCTATCACCCCTGCCCAAGCCCTAGCCTGCCATCTTATTTGATTATTAAGCTTTGGGCCTCATGATTTAGTGCTGTTGATTTGTGATTTAGATATTTATCTCTATCTTTCCTTCACACCAATGTACCTGCCCCCCTTGACTCCTGCCCTTTGATATTTTCACCCAGCACCTTAGACATCTCTATCTGATATGCTCACTGAAGACAGCTAAAACTGTCCCTGAGGCTCTTTTTTCAGTGCCAGGTTCTCCTTTGTGTGGCTTATTTGGCCTCTGTGCTCAACCTTATAAATTCCCTTGATCCTAGAGATCCCTATTTCTGACTTCTGTGTCCTCTTTTCTAAAGTTTGAACATTTCTGGGAGGCCCTTGCTTTAATCACAACCTTAAAATGTCCTCAGGCTCCAGACTTGGTTGGTAATGCTGCTCACCTCATTAGTTTCACCCTTTAGGATTCTAATTCCAGACCCTTTGTTCAACAACATTTGGATTTATACTTGTTTCAAATATTGTGTCCATTTGACCAGAGTGCTTGGTTAGTACCAGCTAGCAGTGTCCAGAGAAGGAGACCTGGTTTATATTAACACAGTCTAAAAGGATCAGAGAGAAAGTGGTCGACTCTCAAATGTTTCTACATTTGGAGAGAAAATGGAAAACACTATTGACTATCTTTTATTAATTATTATTGGCATAATCATCCTTCTTCAATATTGTCATGCTCATGTTGCAACATTCATTTTTAAAAACTTATTTCTAATTTTATAATGCTCATTTTACAAAACTTATTTTTGATTTTGTCATACTCATTTTACAAAACTTATTTGATTTTTATTATGCAATTTGTGATGCAGTCCCTTTTCCCTTGGTAGTCAAAGCTAAGGTGGAACTGTGATTCAGTTTTTGAAAAAATCTGTATCTTTTCCACTGTGCTCCTTGAATTTCCCAAAGGATTTATTATAGAAGCGTTATCTCTGGTAGGTACCTCATTATTTGTATTCTGAGTATTTTACTTTTTATATCTAATCTTGGTTTCATGAAACTTTTCTTTAGTTGCATGCACTCTGATTTTACATAACTCATGCAAGATCTACGCCATGCCTCTGGTTTTTCCATTTGAAACTTCTGCTATGCTTTTCTCATTGCCTCTAGCAATCATGATTGACTATTTTCCACTTATCTATTATTCATGTATCAGAGTGTATTTTTTTAGCATTTTCTTTTTATTGTTTTTGTTCTGTTTTTTTCTAATGTTCAGTTTATTCCTAGCCCTCCACTCATGTATACTGCTGGTGTTGGCTAAGGCCTGTATATAATGCCAGGAATAAATCCTGGGCTGACCCAGCGTGAAAGGCAAGTGCATTATCTTCTGCCTGCCTGTATCTCAGGCCCTTGTTTGCTAATGAGTACAAATACTTTATGCCTTTCCTAATTAGTAGGTCCACCTTTTAAAAGCCAGTTTTTTAAATAGCCAAATCCATTTTACTAAGGACCAGAGAGATAGGACAGTGAGAAGGTCTTTACCTCGCACACTGACAATGCGGCTTCACTCCTCAGCACCACATAATAAGTTCCTCTGCGCACCATGAGAAGTGATCCCTGGGTGCAGCATTGACCAAATCCAGGTGTGCCCCCAAACAAAATTAATATCTTAGCTGTTACTTAAGTTTTACTACTGATGCACTTGGTGGTGTAATACATTTAGTCAGCATTCTTTGTCTTCAGTTTTAAGATATACAGTATCTGGTGCTTCTTTTATCTTGAAACATTAGCTTATCAATTCTAGGTATTAATCGTTTGAGATCATAAGATTTAATTTTATATTGTATTGGTTTTAACTTTGGTCACACCTAGCTATGCTCGGGGTTTACCCATGGCTCTGTGCTCAAGAATTACGTCTGGAGCTGGTAGTGACCAGATGTGGTCCTGGGCATCAAACCTGGTCAGGCTCCTGCAAAGCAAATACCTTTCCTGTCATGCTATCTCTCCAGCCCCATAATATTTATCTTTGATGTTGAATATTGCCTTTAATGTAACAGACATATATCCAATACAACATACTACATTTCTTTAATCATCGAGGAAGTTAAAAAAGTTATCTGGGTATAGGATACGTCTGAATTCCTTTATGTCCTTCAGAATGACTTTATGTACTTCCTTCTGAATTTCTTTATGTCCTTCCTTTATTAATTCTTCTCTCTTCCTTTTGCCTCTCACTTTTCCCATCCCTCCTCTTCTCCTTCTTTCTTTCTTTCTTTCTTTCTTTCTTTCTTTCTTTCTTTCTTTCTTTCTTTCTTTCTTTCTTTCTTTCTTTCTTTCTTCTTTCTTTCTTTCTTTCTTTCTTTCTTTCTTTCTTTCTTTCTTTCTCTCTCTCCTTCCCCTCCCCTTCCTTCCTTCCTTCCTTCCTTTCTTCCTTCCTTCCCTTCATTCCTTCCTTCCATCTGTCTTTCCCTTTAACACTCTTACTTTCATATTCTTTCAGCTCATTTTATTAACCTTAGTTCATATACACAAGGAAATCAACTACTTTCAATGTAAGTTTGGCTACTGAGGTATAAACTGAGTTAGTAAAACTTTTAAAAACAGAAACATAATTCTAATTATGATTTCCATGCTTTTCACCATATACACACTATATATGTGTTTCTATATATAAAATGCTATTTATGTATGTATATATACATATGTACATATTAACATATATTTTTTGTAAAGGAAATGAACACAAGGCAGTGATCTTTATATTAAATCCGTTCCATCCATAATAATAGATCTTCACCAGCCAGTGAAGTGTATTTTGATGCTGAAATCGGTCATTTTAAGTAGCAGTATCTCAAGGTGCTGAGTGATAGTCGAGGGGGTGGGGTTGTTATCAAATCAATTCTTTGTTGGGATGGGCTTGCCTGTTAGTCATGAATGTGGCTCAGTATCTGGCAGTGCTGGGGGCCATGTGGACACACAGGGTGTGCTGCTGGGACCACCAGTCTTCTTGGTAGTGCTGGGGAACCAATTCAGGCGGAAACATGCCCACCTTTTGGACCCATATCCCTGCCTTTCAATTATCCAATCAGTCTTCTAGATTCAACAGTATCATTAGGAGTCTTTCAGAAAAAAAAAATAAACTACTGGAAATACAAAGAACTGATGTAAAGTTCTTTGGAGATACAGTTCTTTAGAGATACATAGAATCGATGTAAATCTGAGACTCTAGTTCCAGTGTCAATTTCCCTTGATCTTAGCATTTGAATAAGGAGAATTTCATCAGAGGGATCAATATTGTGAATATCAGTACTTATTTGTAAGTCAAAGGAAGCCGTGTCAACGTTGATAAAATATTAAAATTCACTTCACCCTTACGTTTAGTCAGGCATATGTTTGGTCATTCATTTATTAATTCATTCATTCAGTCCTTTAATAAAAACAAGCTACATTTCCACTTGCCAGTATTTTGTAATGAAGACAGAGTGGGATGGTGAATGTGTTGAAATATTTAATCCATAGTGAAGGGATAAAATTTAAGATTATTCCTCAATGTATTTTTATTGCATTTGGTATATTTAGTATTCTCTATGCTCAAGGTTGATTTTTTTTGCAGAAATTGAAATATGTATTTTCCTAGAATACTCTCAATTTTCTATAGTTTTGATTATAAAATCTGGTTATGGAAACACGTTTCTTATATCATCATTCCCAGTAAAGATATTCTAATTGTTTTCTTAGTGCTGCACATTTACTTTTCAGGGTTGGCCCTCCTCCTAGATTTGACTAGCTGCGCATGAAGAACTCATTTAGAGCTCTGTTTTCGGGGATTTTGGAGTGGAATACAGTATAAAATAAATGGCCTTCGATTCTCTCTAAGTAGTTTTACTCTGAGAAGTTCCAAGAGGTCCTTTTGGGAGAGGTTTCAACACAGTGTAATCATTTCCTATGAAACCTTGGGGCAAAAGAAGCATGTTCCTCCAGCATACTCTTTCCGACTTTGTGTCATTGTGTTTCATGAGTGAACTCTATTACAGAAAATGAACAGAATCCTGTATTGAAAACTCTAGGCTTAGGGTTAGGGTTCTCAAAGTTTGCTCAACAAAGACTTATAAAAGAAGAAAAGCAGAAACTTCTTCTATCCCCAAAGGAATCTGGTTTTATAGTTCATTAAAACTTAGGTGTGCTTAATTTAGATTTTTTTAAATCAAAAAGTAAAGGCATTATTCTGGAGTACTAAAAAGTAGCTTAGTAGCAGTGCTCAGAAGAGATGAACTGATTGGCAAATGAAAATGCAATATTCTGTCTTTTTCAGCACCCTGAAAAAAGAGAGACTCCCCCCTTTGGGGAAAGTGGGGGCCACACAAAATGGTCCTTAGAGTCACTTGTGGTTCTGCACCAGGGCTCACTCCTGGCAGTACACAGGCAACCATCTGTACTGCTGGGCGCAAACTGGAGTTGGTGATGGGGAGGCCACTCTCATCTCCCTGCGCTTCAATGCGGGCTGTACTGAAGGCTGGCAGTGATCTTTCAGTCACTGTCTGTTGTAACTCTTCTGCCTTCTTGTTTTGTATTTTTATTCTGGCCGGGAGATACATTCAGTTATCAGGGATAAATCTTAGTTCTGTGCTTTTGGATCATTTGAGTCAATTCTCAGGGAATTGTGTGACCAAACTTGTGTCAGCCTTGTTGGGAGCAAGTGCTGGAACCCCAGAACTCTGTTGTGGAACTCTCATCTCTTTTGATGTTCTGAAAACAAACAGAGGCAAAGTGTTAACAGATGAGCATGATTCCATGACAAAGCTTACTTCTCATTCTTTTATAGAAAGCAGTTTCTGATAGATATTTACAGGAGAGAGGTGAAATGGGAATTCTCGGTGCTACTTCTTCCTTCCTTCCCTCTCTCCCTTCCTCCTTCCCTCCTTCCTTCCTTCCTTCCTCCCCTCCCTCTCTTATTTCCTTCCCTCCCTCCTTCCTTAATTCCTTCCTTCCCTCCCTCTCTCTCCCTCCCTCCCTCCTTCCTTCCTTCTTCCTCCCTCCCTCCCTCCTTCCTTCCTTCCTTCTTCCTTCCCTCCTTCCTTCCTTCCTCCTCTCCTCCCTCCCGACCTTTCTTCCTTCCCTCCTTCCTTCCCTTCTTTCCTTCCTTCCTTTTCTACCTCCTTCCTTCCTCCCTCTTTCCATTCTTCCTTGCTCTTTCTTTCCTCTCTTTAGCTTCTTTCCTTCATTCCTCCTTTTCTCTCTCTAGATTCCTTCATTCCTTTTTCATTTCTTCTTCCTTCTTTCTTTCCTTCCATCTTTCCATCCTTCCTTTCTTCTTTTCTCCCTTTCTTTCTCCTTCCTTCCTCCTTCTTTCCTCTCTCTAACTTCCTTCCTTTCTCCTTTCTTCCTTCCTTCCATCTTTTTACCATTGCTTCCTTCCTTCCTTCTTCCCTTCCTTCTCTCCTTTCACTTTCCCTCCCTGGCTTTCTTCCTTTCTCTCTTACTATTTCCCTTTTACTTTCTTTCTTTCTGTCTTTCTTTTCTTTCTTTCTTTCTTTCTTTCTTTCTTTTCTTTCTTTCTTTTTTCTTTCTTTCTTTCTTTCTTTCTTTCTTTCTTTCTTTCTTTCTTTCTTTCTTTCTTTCTTTCTTTCTTTCTTTCTCTCAGTTTCCTTTTCTTCCTTATTTTTTAGATTTTTTCTTTCATTCTTTCTCCCCTCTATTTTTTCTCCTCCTTCATTCCTCCCTTCTTCCTTCTTTTCTTCCTTTTCTTTTTGTTTTTCAAGCACACCCAACAATATTAGGACTTACTCCTGACTCTGCTTAGGACTCACTGCAGGCAGACTCAGGGAACCATGGGGGTGATGCAGTTTAAAACCAGGTTAGTCATCAAGAGGTAAGAAGCAAGACAAACTTTCTTACCTCTTTACTGTTTCACCAGATTCACTATCATTTCTTTCATTTATTTTAGTCTGTCTAACCTAAATACTGAAAACCTGCTGTCAAGAAATTCATTTGCTTTTATATTTGTGTGTATTTTAATAGCAGATTGTGGTAGCATTTTTTATTCTGGAGACTAATTGTGAAATATTAATGTTAGGTATAGTTATGCTTTCTATATCTGTATGATTATCTAGTTTCCATCAAATACAGTGCAAATCACTTGCTCTTTATTTTTAATACCATTTACAACTTCAGATATTTGTTTTTGGATCTTTCCCTTGTTTTTTCTTGGAACTATTTCTTAGAATCCTTAATCATCCATCTGCTGGTTTTTATCCAGTTTTTTATTTATTATTTTTCTTTTACAGAACTACGTAAGTGAAGCACAAAAACCTTTACCTGATTTTAAAAGAAGTCTATGGCTTATGCTAATTCCCTTGTTCCGTGTAGCTGCTCCTCTCTTGGGATCACATGGATTTCCCTTGAGTTCTCCTTCCTTTACTGTTGGACCTTTGGCCTCCAGCATTCAGATGGCTCTGGCTCAAGTGGTGCCTTTGTCCGTAGTCTCTCCTGATGCCCCTTGCTCTTCCTACTGTATGCTTCTTCCAGAGAGTGGAAGACAGCCTATTGCTTGGCATCCCAGCCAAGAGATTCAGAGCCTGTGGGAAACTCTTAAGCTCTGATCCCTTCCAGAAAAGGTGAGTATCCCTTAATCTGAAACTGAACAGCAACTATACTCAAGTTCTCTAGAGAGTCAGATCTGGTGTCTCAAGCTGCCCCAGTAAGTCACATCTAAATCTTTGCAGTGTCTTGTCACTGACTTTTTTTTACCTGCAACTTCGTAATGTCACTATCAATATCACTATCTTCCCGTTGATCATCTATTTGCTAGAGCGGGCACCAGTAATATCTTCATATGTCCTGTCGCATGCTAGTAGAACCTAAAGGCATCCGCTTGCTCCAGGAACATAAAGAGCCTCAAACCATTATATTAGGTCATGGGAAAGACCTAATATAAATGTTACTGGTATTTGGCATATCAAATACTACACAAGCAGCTTGCCAGGCTTGCCATGCGGGTGGCAAACTCTTGTAGTCACCTCTAAATAAAGCAATTATTGATGAACTGTGCAGCCGCTAGCAGCTGCGCGCGCCGGGCTGTGATAGTCTGATCTGCTGGGTGGAGTTGTGACGGAAAGAAGTCCGGATGTGGAAAATGGCGGCCCCATGGAGTCGGGGGGTCTGGCTTGTTGTGAGGCTCTGCTGGGGTGGCAGGCCAGGGCTAGTACCCGCCATGCCTCCTGGGTGCCTCATGAGCGGCTGGGCACAGGGAGAGCAAGTAGCAGCTCTGCCCCATGTCTGAGAGTCTCTGGTTCAGTATACCTGGGCCGGATTGAAAAAAAAAAACTGCTGCAGGGTGGGTGTTGATGACCTGGGCTGTGATAGTCTGGTCTGCTGGGTAGAGTTGTGATCAGAAAGAAGTCCGGATGTGGAAAACAGCAGCCTCCATGGAGTTGGGGAGGTCGTCTGGATTGTTGTGAGGCTCTGCTGGGGTGGCAGAGCAGAGAGCGATCTGAGGGCGATCTGGCTGCGACATCTGTCACCCCATTGATTGTCAGGGTTGATTCTGCTGATCTGGCTGGCTAGGCGGGTGTCCCCTTCCTCCCTCACTGTTCCATGTGTGTCCCTCCCGAAGCTGCGGCGCAAGGTCGAAGAGGATGGCCTTCCCCCAATAGAGACGGACCGGTCTTCAGTCGAGGGTATATGAGTAGCTGCGCTCCCCTTCTAGAACCTCCAAACAAGCTCTCAACTTCGTAATGTAACAAGATAAAGTCACAATCGATTTCCTGGCTCTCTGAGAAGGCTGTGTATTAATGATTAAACTTCAGTGGGGGGCTTGGTCTCAACCATGTCCCTCTGAGTCCTACCATTTGGCAATGCTGCCAAGCACTAATCCAAATGCTGGTGCTGGGAGATAGCTCAAAGGACTGGCATTGCTTTCTTGCCGAAAGGAGCCTTCAGGAGTCCCAGTTAGAGACCAGAAGCTGAATTCTTCCTTGGCACCATTGAATGTGCCCCATTGACTCAGCTTTTCACTGTCAGTCAAAGCATTGAACCATCTGTCGTAGTTCACAGAGTATCATCATGAGTGGAGTTACTTATAGGTTTGCCCCACTCTGGGGCAAAAAAAAAAAAAAACGAAAATTCTCTCTGGGGATGAAGGCAAACAGGGAAAGTTAAATGTGTGGAAGCAGTGCTCAAGTTTGTTACCCAAGTACAGCCCAGAAACCCCTGTTTTATCACCCAGAGGTACTGGTTGGCCTCTGTTCCTCTAGTAGGAATAAAGAGGTCTCTAGTGGGAGTTAGAGGCGAGTCAAAACTAAATCATTCTGCAGCGGCCAGTGTAGTGGTTCACCCTGGGGAGAGGCCCACACATTCCAGGACTCTGCTGAGATTCCCCACTGATTCTGATGCAACTATTGGAAAACTCACCAGTCAGCCTTCTCAGATTCTCAAATGCGATATAGTAGAAATCTACAACCTAAAGGCTTTGCCTGTTAAAATAGCCTCAATTCTGAAATCTCAACTTCTCTCAAGCAAACTTTCCTCATAACAGCTACTTTAGGCACAGGATGGGGTACTCAGCATACGACCTCTACGGTGGACAAGACTATGAGCCTTGCTGATGTAGCAGAGCTTTTGTGATGTGGACACAGTCTCCAAGCTGAGCTAAGCCCTAATGCCCGAAGCCAGAGTTGGGAGGAATGAATGTGCCCCTATGGCCAGGCAAGGGTCACAGAATTTTGGACAGTCAGAGTTCTTAATCATATATCATTAACCTATAGATTCCAGCTTTGATGATTGTGCACTTTCTGTCACTGTTACTATCCCCCTGCTTGTACATTTTTAAATGATGCCAAGTGGGCATTCCTTGGGTATTGATTTTTGCATAATTTATCACATTTGACTGGGACACTCCATCTCTCGGGCTCTTGCTCCTCGTAAATGGAACTAGGTAGCTGTCTGTGGTGACCCTGCTCAGAAAGTCTGCACTGCTCTGCACAGGGTGAGCTCTTGTTGCTGTTTTTAAAGTGGTAAGGCCTTGGATAGAAGTATAGTACAGTGGACAGGGTGCTCCCCTTGCAAGTGGCTAATCTGACTTTGATCCTCAGCACCCTGCATGGTTCTCCAAGCCCACGAAGTGTGATCTCTGAGTGCAAAGCCAGGAGTAAGCCCTGAGATCTGCCAGGTGTGGTACAAAGCCAATATATAGAGTAAAATTAAATATTATATAACATATGTTAGTATACTATATAATAACATATATCACTTGATCACTTGATCAGTTGAATCCTGTTATTCATCGATTTGCTCACTCAGGCGCCAGAAACATTTCCATTTGACCCTATCATGTGCCAATGATAAAATGTTTATCTTCAAGTAATAGGATATATATGTATATATACATATATATGTATATGTATATGTATTTTAGACCTCATTCCCATGACCTGATGGAATGGTTTGAGGCTCTTTATGTTCCTGGAGCAAGCAGGTGGAGCCCAACCTTGGGCTCTACTATCATGAGACAGGACATATGGAGATATTACGGGTGCCCGCTCGAGCCAATCGATGATGAACGGGAAGACAGTAATACAGTGATGTGTGTGTGTGTGTGTGTGTGTGTGAAAATAAAGGGCTAAGGCTTTGGGCTAGGGGGAGAGAGACAGTTGCAGGTAGAGTGCTTGTGTTGTACAGAACCAACTTGGGTTAAATCCCTGTCATCACATATGGTCTCCTGAGTACCATCAGAATTGATCCCTGCATACAGAGCCGGGGCCCTAAACTAAAATTATGATAATCATGACAATGATAATAAAATAAAAAGGATTACAGTATTGCTAAGAACAGCTCCTTATCACAAGACTTCAAGTTCACTCAGGAAGTGAAACTAACCCATTTGGCTTGAAACTGTTTGTCATTATCTCTAGCATGGGCCCTTATCTTCCTCAACCTGATTTAGCTGGTGAGTCTGCAAATTCGTATAGTGGCTTCCACAAAACATGGAAGCTACTTTGGATTGGGCATCACTTTCTGTCGGGGCGCTCCCGCGGGGTCCCCGACAGTGCCGGGAAGCGAGTTCCCTTCTACCCTCCGAAGCAGGCGAGGAATGGATGAACACTCAGGAATCTGATGCGGTTTTAAAGGGCTTTACTTATCACAGGTTCAGGCATACAAATCAGCAAAAGGAAAAACCCGATGCTTAGGATTCCAGGCTAGAACCCCAGCCACGTGTAGGCCAAGATGGCGACCACCACGTGTAAAACTTCCAAGGGGAATAAACGCTCACAAGGCGAGATCCCACCGGGAAGAAGAAGGCCAAAAGCCAAAAGCCAAAAGCCGCAGGAGCCAAAAGCTGAAGGCTGAGGAACCAAAAGGCAAAAGGGTAAAAGGTGAAGGGGCCTCAAGTCAGCCCCTTATATACACCAAAGTAACCCCAATCGGGAGGTTGTCATGCCAACAAAGAACCCTAAACAGAGTGTAGTGCCATACCCTATTGTAGGTATAAACAAAGGTTACACCAAGGACTAATCCGAGATTAT
The DNA here is from genome assembly GCA_021461705.1 of Cryptotis parvus. Lineage (NCBI taxonomy): Eukaryota > Metazoa > Chordata > Mammalia > Eulipotyphla > Soricidae > Cryptotis > Cryptotis parvus. The sequence continues at coordinate 206,605 of JAJIBD010002198.1, forward strand.
CTCTTATGTAAAACACTGGAGAGAGAGGGGGCTGATATAAAGTAATACATCTTAACTTCATGAGCTTCATGTAATCTAGATGGTACCCACAAGGTCCTTATTATTATCTGCACCAGGGTGATTCTGAGTATCTTGTTCTCATGTACTGAAAGGGTCATACTCGCCTGCTTAGAGCAAACTAGTATGATCCTTCCTATAGTCTTTCTTTAGTCTCAGCGTAGCCAGGGTGGTAGTCTCCTGGTAAATTCTAACTGTCCCACGTTGGGTGCAGTGGGTATAAAGAGAGCTGTGCCCAATCTAGAAAACATAGAAGCCTTAGTAGATGTATAAGTCAGAAGTTATTCAATCAAGGTGACTTCTGTAACTGCCACACCCTCTAGAAGTGTTTACATAGAAGAGAGATCTCATTAGAATGAACATTGGCTTAAATAAGATTAAGCTGGGAGTGAGCAAAAACAACAAAACTCCCAGATTAGCTAAACATGTCCTCCAACAACTTTCTAATCAATTTTGTGTCCTTTAAAGGACAGTTGGTCAGGGCGGTGCGATGGTCCAGCGGGTAGGGCATTTGCTTTGATGTGGCTAGCCTGTGCCAGCCCAAGTTGGATCCCTGGCATCCCATATGGTCCTCCGAGCACTGCCAGGAGTAATTCCTGAGTGCAGAGCCAGGAGAAACCCTTGAGCAATGCTGGGTGTGACCCCCAAAAAAAAAAAAAAAAAAAATAAAGGACAGTTGGGCAGAGTATCTGAATAACTTTTTCTCCCAGTTATTAGGCTACGAATATTTGACAACAAAAATGATTCCACTTGTTGAAATATACTGGAGATATTGGGCAGTGGGTAGACATGTGCCTCTCATGTGGCTGACCCCAGTTTGATCCCTCGCACTGTCTATGCATCCTGAGTACCACCAGGAGTGATCTCTGAGCACAGAGCAATGAATAAGTCCCACTAGGTATGACCCCCAGTCACCCATATATAAATAAATACATAAAACACATTGTAAAACATGGAAAAAATTCCTACTTGAACATTCCATTGCCAAGTCAGTGGACATATATTTCACTACCCAGTAATAAAGCCTAAAATAGGTTTCAATGATTAGAAATAGCCCCAGTAATTTGTGGTATTTTGCAGCCGTGTCTTTTTGTTGTTCTTGCCTTTGTGCTAGAGATACACCTGGCAGTGTTTGGGGACTGCTTCAAGAACAGAGCTCGGAGGTCCACTTTCAGTGAGTTTCAGTATGTCCAGTAGTGCTGGGAACTGAACTCGGAGCTTCTGCATGAAAAGTTTCTTCTCCAGTTGTTGAACATTACCCCCCAACCTACAGCTGTGTCATATATGATGTCATCATGATGGCTTATTGCACATTCTTTTGCCTCTTATATTTTTAACACTTTTAAAATAAAAATTGTCATCTAAAACAGTTTCCCAATTCTTTTTGAGCAATGAAATGGTACAATGTGGTACATCTGTGGTACATCTACACAATGGAATACTATGCAGCTGTCAGGAAAAATGAAGTTATGAAATTTGCCTATAAATGGATGGACATGGAAAGAATCATGTTGAGTGAAATTAGTCAGAAGGAAAGAGAGAGACATAGAATGACTGCATTTATTTGCATGACATAAATATACCAGGTGATCTTACCAAAAGTGGAAATTACCACAAGTGCGTGGGAGTCAGAGGTTAGGTAAGATAGAGAAGGGAACATGTGTGAATAAATCTCAAAAGGTCTGATACCAACATAGAACTGAGCATTAAATACAGACAAAAAAATGCAAATGATGGCTTCTAAGTGTAGCGTGAGTGTAACCCACAATGTGTGGGAGAAGGAGGGAGAGAGAGAGGGAGAGAGAGAGGAGATAAAGAACCTGCCATTTAGGCAGGACGTGGGAGAGGGGAGGGAATTGGGGACATGGGTGGTGGTTGAGGGGCACTGGTGGAGGGCGGGGTGCTGGAACACTGTGTGACCGAAACCCCCAAGCGTGAACAACGTTGTAATTGTATATCTCACAGTGGTATAATAAAATGTTAATATATATATATATATTTATAAATAAAATGAGGGTGGTTGTAAAAAAGAAATGATACAATGCCAATCACAGTCTTATATATATATTATAATATATAATATATAATATACAATATACAATGTATAGTATAATAATATATAATTTATATATATTATAATATGTTGTACATATATATTTGGTGAAAATATACTTCTTCCCAAGGTTGGGTGATGGGGCTGGAGCAATAGCCCAGCGGGTAGGGCGCTTGCCTTGCAGCGGCCGGCCTGTGCTGGCCTGGGTTCGATTCCCGGCATCCCATATGGTCCCCCGAGCACCGCCAGGAGTAATTCCTGAGTGCAGAGCCAGGAGTAGCCCCTGAGCATTGCCGGGTGTGACCCAAAAAAAAAAAAAAAAAAAAACCAAGGTTGGGTGACACTGAACATAACCAGGAAGGTCGTAGTATTCTCCAGTGTAATTGGGGAGTTGCTTAGTGATTTATTTTCTGGAGAGTGGGTGTAGGCCACCGAAGGTTTAGAAACCCTTGTTTGAGAGACAAATCAAAGTTAAAGTTAGGTTAGTAATGAGAGACTGTGTTATAGCAAAGAGTAAGATGACTTTAAAAGGATGTAAGCTGCTAAGATAAACATCCAGACATCTCGAATTTGAAATTTGTTTACTATAGGTTGGAAATGAAAGGCAGAGAACTCACTGGATGTTAAGATCACCCATAGTTATGATAATCTCAAAAAATGTTCCCAGGTGAAGGAGTTAAATTACATTGGACAAGAAAGCAGAGATCTGAAGATGAAGTTAAGGACAGAGTGTCAGTCATCTTTTAACTCCCCAAGAAAAATGTCGTGATAAAAACATGAATACATACATTGACTTAGTGTTTGTGTAACTGGTGAGCTTGCAAGCAACAGAGAATGCAGCTGACTATTATACACCCATCTCCATTTCTAATTTGTTAATTTGATATACATAAGACTATGATGGAAATGTATCATTTCACTGCTCAACAAGAATTGGAGGTCTGATTATCGAAAAACAGGCATACGTTCCTTTGGGTAAATATTTTCAGCAATAAAAGCATCAGTTTGTTAAACACCAACTTTTCTAATAATTTTAAGACATGGAGCATTATATCTATTTCAATATATAGAGCTTTTGATTTGCTTATAAGAAGATTCCTTACCTCCTCAAGGGAAGGCTTACGTTATTGGATAATTCCTCAAGATAGAGAATTGAAAGAATCATAGTTGTTTAGTCACTTACTTCAAGGTTTTGTTTTTGCCGAGTGCTGTGTCCTGCTTAACAGTGTTTCTGTGAAAAGGCCTAATGGAAATACATTTTAGGTTTGGTATCAAATAAAAAGAATTGTGAAATAATCCAACAAGGCAGGCAGAGGGGCTTCAGGAGGAAGTATTGAAATGTCTTGGAGGAAGTTTGAGTTCTTGCTGTGTGGACAGGGAGAGTTTCTCCCCCTTCCACTTCTCACATGTTTCATCAAATATCTGATCTTTTGAGTGTCTCTGGACAAGGGTTTGTACTTAGCATGGCTTTAGAGTAGGTATGTGGGGTGGGAAAGCAAGACTAGCTCTGAATCACCGCAACTGAATTTTCGAGAAGCGACTAACTTACCCTCTGCTCATGAAAAGCTAAGTGTGAGGCTGCATACTGAGAGATATGGCAGGATAATAAGGAACTGGCAATGGTGCAGAGAAGAGGAAACACTTACACAAAAGGGTAAGTTGCTCTTTAAAGAAGTAGGACATGGCACAATAGCTCAGGTCAGTTAGAGATGACCCTGAGATAGTAAGAAATGTGTGAAAACTACACATGTTTGGTGCAGCGTTGCCACACCTTCAGTTACTTTATAATAAAGCAATTAGACTATTCAGGTATCTGTTGGAATAGCAATCTTGGGGAAAGTCTTAGAAATATTTGTGATGTTGTAATACATTGTAAATCCTCAGCAAGATTCAAGGAAACTTGCCCATGACTTGTGGTAATATGTAATAGTTGAAAACAACTCTGCCCACACTAATGCTTCAGACATTCCATGCTATAGGTAATGCCATGCCACTTGAGATGTTCCATACTGTCCCAACTGCAGTTTATTTAAAATCCATCCTGATATGCCAAGTGCTCCCATTTCCTCTGCATCCTACAAATTGTCTCCTATCCCAAGCATGGAGAATCTCATGAACAGCTTCTCAAAGCCTCTCTGAGAATGTCTTCCTCCTTTTCAGCAAAGCAGTGAAGTTAGCTCACGCTAGTTTTCTTTGTTCCTGGAATACTTGACCCATTCTCTTGCTAACAGAACTGCTTTCTCAAGTTACTTATCCATTAAAGTGAAGTTTAGTAAATTGTGTCTACCCCAGGAAAGGTGTTTCATTGTTCTAAAGTTCAGTGAGGGTTAGTGGCTTTTCATCAGTGTCTGAAGTAAACCCCAGGCAGGACGCTGCTTTAGTACTTAACAGAACCATATTAAAACAATCTGTTTACATGTCTGTCTCCAGCAATAGACTCTAAGTTTTCTGAGGTTAAGAACTTTCTATCCGTCATCCTCTGTGACTCAGGGGACAAAGAGGAAGCTATAGAGGAACTAGTCAATAAATACTGACTGAAATAAAGTTAAAGGCTGGAAAGGTAATATAGCAGGCAGGGTGCTTGTCCTGCATACAGCCATTCTGGGTTCAATATGTCATACACCATATGGGACCTGTACTCTGGAAGGTGACCACCGAGTACAGAGGTGAGAGGAAGGCCTGACCACTACCGGGTATAGGCTCCAAAGTAATGACAAAAAAAGTCAAATGAAGTTGAATCATTAGGAAAAGTAAAATAACTTAAGTCACCCTGTTCACTAATATCTTTGGTGTCCCACCATGCTTAATAGTCTATGTGAAAAGTATAAGTCTATTTGGCATTGAAGAATGTTTTTACTGAGACTCTTATTTGATCCTAGTTTTAACTTGTGATGTAATTCAAGACTCTTCCTAGAGCATCCATCTTCCTTTATATTCTTAATTATTTGCCAATTTTGTCACTTCTGCTCCAGAAATAGCCTTAAGACTTTACTTCACCAGGCGTACTTATTGCTAGAAATTCATTTTAGACCTTGGTGCAAAACATCTAGTGTAGCATCTTATTTTTTACTTTTATTATTTTTGATGTTGGGGCTAAAACCAATGGTGCTCAGGGCTTACTCCTGTCCCTGTATGCAGAGGTCACTGCTGATGGGACTTGGGGACCATAAGGGAAGTGGAGGATTGAACTAGCATAAAAGTCTAGTGCCTACCTGCTGTTTAATCTTGCCAGCCTCAAGTGGGTCATTTATAAAATTATCTTTCGTTTCTAAGGCATCAAACTGTTAATCGATCTGTTTTCAAAGGTACAGACCAGTGTTTTTACTGCCCACGGTATTTGGAATTGTCCTCGCTTAGTGAATTTAGTGTGTTTTTGTCATCTGCTTCAACCCACTGGCTCCCTCATTTTACACCTATACACTCTTTTGTTCCTTGGCATCTACGTGCATGTTTCTGCCAGTCTACATTTTTCTGGGTGTATCTTTCCCATTTCAATTTCTTGGCTTTATATTTTTCATGAATTCTCTTTTCTCAACTTTTCAAAATCATCTCTTACATCCTGGTTGACAAAATGGATCTTGCCCAAATGCGGGAAGATAAAGGTCTAGTCACAACACATTTATAATCAGGGACATTCTTTATAGTATAGATACTTGTGTTTATATAACTCAACATTTTAGCTATTTTTTAAGGAAGAAATATGTCTTACATATACTTCCAAGTTCTTTATTATACTTTGTCTAATTATATATAATGAAGTATGCGATCAATTAAAGTACATTGTAAAAATACTGGAGCTGGAGGTGTGATTATGTAGTCTAAATTCATCATTAGAAAATCCCACTTCTTTATGAGAGTAATGGAAATTGGAAGCCAGAGCCGAAAAACTTGTCTGCCAGTACAGTTCTCTTTCCGTGCAGTTTATTTATTTATTTATTCATCTGTTCATTCATTCATTTGTTTATTTACTTGTTTATTTATTTATTTATTTAAGAGGTGGTGTGCACCCAACTGTGCCCAGGACTTAACTCTTCACTCTGTGCTCAGGAATCATCACTGGCATACTTTGAGGACCATATGTAGAACCAGGGATCAAACCATGCTAGAGCAATAGACAATTGCCTTACCCTTGATTAATTTTCCACCTCACATACTATTTTATTTATGTATTTATTTTTGAAGAAATAGGGAAACGTTTATGGCGGTGCAATCCTGGGCAGACTGTACAAACTTGAGTCTAGATTAGAGCAGGGCCCTGGTTGAGGCTATTTGGAGGTTTTTGAGAAAGGGTAGGAAGGGGCGAAAGAGAGAGAAATGCAGACTTATCCAAAGACAGAGAATCCTAGTATACACATCTCAAGAGTGGGCATATGGGCGACACATGTGCTCCGAGAATCACATGTGCCAGCCACGGTGGCATATTCAGCACACAGGCTGGGGCAGCAGATGTACCAATGCTTTCAATTATTAGATTTAATAAGTGTTGTTAATAGGTTATAGAGCAGCATCGTTCAAGCAAATAGGTCTTAGAAGCTGCTTCAATGGTACTAAAATTTGTTTTTCATCTTGAAATTACGGTGTGTGAATGAACCATTACCATTTTCTCAAAATGACCATTGTTCATTGACTTGATCTATTGCTTGTGGTTATGGTAAGGCTGAATGAAGGAAAAAGCAGAGTCTTCATACTGCAGACTTCATGGATCACTCCAGTAGTTTAGGATGACATTAGACAGTGTGGCATCCACTGTTCGATGGGGTCTAGAACTTATTCTAAAAACTATGAAGAGTCATTTGACTGGCGCTAAGTCAGAAGGCACCAAAAGCAAACAGCTTATTGCAAGAGTCTAGTCTATCAGAATTAGATTAGCAGTAAGAGTAAAGAGGTGAGTTGGGGCTGGAGTGATAGTTCAGCTTTAGGGCGTTTGCCTTGCACATGGTCAACCCAGGTTCTATCTCTGGAATCCCATATGGTCCCCCGAGCACAGTCAGAAATAATTCCTGAGTGCAGAGCCAGGAATAATCCCTGAGCATTCACACACACACACACACACACACACACACACACACACACACACACACACACATACGTAAAAGAGGTGGGGAGCCCAAGAATTCAAGAAATCCGAAGGCCTGGCTGGAGCTATAGAAGTGTGTGTGGTGCTTGCCTTGCATGCGTCGTACCTGAGTTCAATGCCTGGCACTCCATTTGGTACCCTGAGCACTGTCAGGAATAATTTCTGAATTCAGAGGCAGGAGTAACCTCTGAGAATTTCCATAGTGCCCCCCCCCATCAAAACAAAAATCGCTTCACTTCTATCAGTTGACTTCCCGTTGTTCATCAATTTGCTCGAGTGGGCACCGGTAACATATCCATATGTCCCTGTACATGAAATGTGAAAAAAAAAGAAATAACTTTATACATTGTCAATGGCAATGTATAAAGGTTTAAAATAATTAAACAAATTATTAGACAATTTATACATTGTTTATGAGGTTTATACATAAACCTCAATCTGTTTATGAGGTTTATACATAAACCTCAATCCATCCAAATCAATATGAGAGGAAGAATTAGAAAAATCAGCTTAATCTGAGATCTCTCTACAGGGAGGCATATAAATGGATTTGAATTCCATTGTTTTTGTTTTACTTTGTCTGTCTTTCAGTTTTTTAAAGTACCTGTGATAAAATTTTGAAAGTTTGATTTGAAATTTACAACTTGTTTTTGTACTAATAAATGAAAATGAGTTACTACAACATATTTCAACCAACTCAGTGAACCAGACAAAAATAGTTTCAAGAATTAGCCTAAGTGATTTTTTCCTTGAAGACACATCAAATTATTTTCTAATTTTGTATTGTTAATATGGATTCCTGTAATTAATTGTCTTGTAGCTAGTTCTAAATTTCATTAAAACATTAACCTTTATTCTTCTCCAAAATCCTATTAATTATTAGTAACCAGATTTTATTTTTGTCTAGTTCACTAAGTTTGTTGACTATTTTCATGAACCCAGCTTGACCCCTTAAAGTGTTAATAAAATAAGTTTCAATACATGCAGTCTAATCAGCACTCTATGAAATAAAAATGAATCGCATATAAACCAGGCCTATGATGATGGCAGCTACTGAGTTGGAAAGAAATTGTTTAATTATTTATGTAAATTTAATTAAACCAGCTTAAGTAGAGGCTTGTCATAAATATTAGTCAAACAAAAGATAATTATTTGAATGGCATTACCTCTAATAAAGCAACATAAACAGACTAAACTAATTAGGAACTAAAATGCATATGCTGTGAACTTAATATGAAAATTTCAGTATGATATTATATTGTGTAACTTGATAAAGTCGAGTTTATTATTTCTGCCCTCATTAAAATCAACCCTCCTTATAGCACTTATAATGTTGGACTCCCACAGATAACATTATAATGAGGGTATGATGCATTTTGATTGAGTTACCACAAGGGAGAGATTTAATTTAATTAAACTGGTCTTCATTAAAGTATTGCATTCAAGTGAAGTAATTATATGGCACATACAGTATGAAGAAATCCCGCTGTTTAAATGGAGAACACAATAGACCAGCCATGATTTTAGTAGCACATCCCCTTTCTTGGTAATTAGCCTGTGACTTGAACATAATTATAATAGCAATCCTTCCATGATACTCTAGCATTTAAAATAAATAATATCTAATCCATATACACATAGTTTGCACAGATTAATATGTATGGACATACCTATGTCTATAGAGTAGAGATATATAAATATCAATATGAACAGTATATTTATTATATAAATATGAATATAAACTGTTAAGCCATGTTTATGTAACTAAGTAAGCAGCAAAAATCTAAATAAAATGCATGTGTATATTGGCTCTATTGTTTCTGAGCGACATAAAGTTTCTACATATACTTTGCAATTAATGACTGTATCTGTCATTCTTTAATAATTCTTTTATTCATTTATTAGTAAGGGTAAAAGTGCATAGAGCAGGTTCAATAGCTGCATTTAAAGTGTGTGATATATTTGTGTGAAAACTATGTGTGTGAAAAATGCTGTGACATTTTATAGTGAATTACAGAAAGAGCCGGAATTTCAATAGTGTTGCATATGCAGAAAAGAAAGCAAGAAAGCCGAACCGGTATCGGGAGTATGAGAGCCTCTCAAGCAGAGCTCAGAGTTCTTGGGCCACTCTGGTGATGGTTCTGACCAGTTCTATGGGCTGTGCCACCCACAGCCACTCCTGGTGATGCGGCATCACCCAGACACCAGGGCCCCCCATGCAGTGCTTGCATGGTGCTAGGGATCTAACATGAAGCCTTGCTCTTGCAAGCTCTGCACCTTCACCTTTAGCTTCCCTGTGCTATGAATCACCCTGGCCAGTTAGTGCCTTTCCTCTCTTCATGGAACCATATAAACCGCACCCACCTGCCTAGCTCTAGCTAACATCATTGTCCCCAGCACAGTAGATTATTGGAGTGTTCTTAAACCATCTGCAGATCTTCTCACCTTGCTCCCAACTAGAGCATTCTATGTCTGTATTTCAGCTCTTCTGTAGGAGCTACCCCTTTCTTATTCAGTGAGATCAGTATCTTTGCCCTGCATCCTGTTTAAACCCCCACAATGCCAGTCATGTTTCTCCTAGTTCAAATGACATGCTTTCTCCCTTTTGGTTCTGCCTTCACTCTTATTTCCTTTTGTACCTCTTTTGCTTGACTCTCTCAGTCCTATGATACAAATTGATCTTTTCCCCAAAGCAAAAATATGTCCTGAAGCCCTTAAATGCATCTAGGATATTAGCTTTTTCATTTCTTCAATAATGAAATGTCATTATTAATTAATGATTTATTAATGAAATTTCAGCAATGACATTTCATTGCTGAACCAATAATTCGGCAATATTTTTTGAATTGTACATCAGTGTAAGATAACAGCACACCTTTAATTTATTTCAAATGTAGAACCCAAAACTCATCTGATTACTCACAAAATTACAGGAAAAACTTATTTTTATTATTAAATCCTAGTTCATGGTCATCTGCTTTGTCCCTTTGAGATGGCACATATGAAGGGTGTAACATAATTCAGGAGTTTTGTGTAATCTATCTTCTCTATGTGCAAGAGTGGTTTAATGTTCTGTGAAAATATATGCATATATATTTTAATGAAGATTTTCTGAATAGCTGGGTTCACATTAATTAGTCTTTATCACAGGATATTGATTGGTAGAAATGTGTTACTTTATCAGTAGGCTGTGACAGTTACTGAGAAAATGACCTGGATTTTTCAGTGTCTGTAGCATTTCCTAAGAAATGCACTGTACTATATTTGTTTTTAAAGTACTTGAATACATTTTCACCAAGATCTGGTAGAAATGCCAGTTTCAGTCATTTGCGTCCTGTCTCTATTTATTTTTAACTTACTTGTGGCATAAATATATGTTGAAGTTTTGCAAAAGAACATTCTGAAAAGAACAAGTACACAAAAGCAGACTTGTTGCTCTTGTTGGCTGGCCATTAGACTCTGAAGGCTAGTGGAGAATGCTGTGTACTATGGTTTTCTCCTTTGTACATCTGGTAAGTTTTCCCTTCCAGCCATATTCTTTCCTTAGACACCAATAAAGCTTTTATATTTTAAAAAATAATCTCTTTTCAACTTCCATAAAGGTTTCAAATCAAAAGCTATTTTTAGTCACCCGTTTTTGGTTTAATCTAGTATTCTAAAATACAGTAAATACAGTTCAATAACTATTTTACCCTCTAGAGATAAACATTTTAAATAGAAAAATATGCGGGTTGAATTTTCACCTATTTAAATAGGAAAGTAGAGATATTGGAGATCTCGACATCATGCATAGACTGAACAGTTGTGCAAACTGTATTCACTATCGCTATCATCACTATATTCCCGTTAATCATCTATTTGCTAGAGCGGGCACCAGTAATATCTCCATATGTCCTGTCTCATGCTAGTAGAACCCAAAGGCATCTGCTTGCTCCAGTAACATAAATAGCCTCAAACCATTATATTAGGTCACGGGAATGACCTAATATAAATGTTACTGGTATTTGGCATATCAAATACGACACGAGCAGCTTGCCAGGCTTGCCGTGCGGGTGGCATACTGTTGTAGTCACCTCTAAATAAAGCATATATTGATGAACCGCGCTGCCGCTAGCAGCCGTGCGAGCCGGGCTGTGATAGTCTGGTCTGCTGGGTGGAGTTGTGACGAGAAGGAAGTCGGATGTGGAAAATGGCAGGCCCCATGGAGTAGGGGAGGGTGGTCTGGCTTGTTGTGATGCTCTGCTGGGATGGCAGGTCAGGGCTAGACCCCTCCATGCCTCCCAGGCACCTCATGAGCAGCAGTACACAGGGAAAGTAAGTAGCAGCTCTGCCCCATGTCTGAGAATCTCTGGTTCAGCATACCTGGGCCGGATTGAAAAAAAAATAAAAACTGCTGCAGGGTGGCTGTCGATGATCCGGACTCTCAGACACGGGGCAGAGCTACTACTTGCTCTCCCTGTGCCGTGCTGCTCATGAGGTGCCCGGGAGGCATGGCAGGGTCTAGCCCTGGCCTGCCATCCCAGCAGAGCCTCACAACAAGCCAGACAACCCTCCCCTACTCCATGGGGCCCGCCATTTTCCACATCCGGACTTCCCTCTCATCACAACTCCACCCAGCAGACCCAACTATCACAGCAAACTGCATTAGTCAAGTTGAATTGTATTTGACCCTTTTTTATTTAGTACAGGATTTAGTATTAATACTATTATTAATTTTTCAAAGGAGGAAACTGAGGTTCATGAGGTAATTTAGCTTGTTCAAATTTAGAAAGATGAGAATTTCAGCCCAGTTTTTATAACATGTTTAAGTTCCCATTTACTATTTCTCCTGGCTACTATTTTTATATACTTTTCTCTCCTTTTCCCCTTGTTTGTGCATTGCTTTATGAAATACATTAAAGGTGATCAGAATAAAGTCTAAAAATGTAAATATGTACTTAAAATTTCTATAAATAGCAACCCTTGGAATATGGTAAATGTGAGTTTCATGCTAGGACATTTTTCTCGAAGTATATTAAAAAGGTAATCTCCAATAATTAAATTAATCAAATTTCAAGTGAGAGAAGGAGTCTGGAGTTCCAACCTCCATAGACAATCCAGAGTCAGGGACGCTGTCTCATTTGCTAATGCGTTGAAAATCAGATGGACTGAACATGTAAGGCAATTTGGAGATGACCGCTGGACTAGGCGTTACCGACTGGATCCCACGGGACATCAAAAGATCACATGGCTGCCCACGTACAAGATGGTCAGACTTCTTCGTCAAGACCCTGAACAAATGGTTTGAGGCTCTTTGTATTCCTGAAGCAACCAGATGCCATTGGGCTACACTTGCATGTGATAGGGTCAAATGGAAATGTTACTAGCACCTGCTCGAGTAAATTGACGAATAACAGGATGTCAAGTGATCAAGTGATCAATCAAATTTCACTTTGAAAGTATTCTAATATTCATGTAGTTGGACCCCGCAGGTGGCTTACATGAGGTGGGAAGGGGAGAAAGATGGTCACTTCCTCCCCAGCCGCGTCTGCCACCCGGGCCCCTCTGGGCAGGCTCAGGACTGATAAAGTCTGCTATGAGCCCCTGCACAGTGTGGGCCTGAGCCCCACCAGCCCCATGAGGTGGCCATCAAGCCACACCCGATGTCCACTTGACCTCTAGGCATGGGGAGTTGATCCCCACCACCCAAAACATCTCCGGGAGACATGGACTCAGGCTGGAGTGAGGAATTACTCTTTGCAGTAAAGGGCAGTCAGTCCTAGGCCTTTACCCAGGGTTGCCTTAGGGTTCTTGTCTTCCTCACAGAAAAGAATTATCAGGAGACAACAAACAGAAATTTTACAGAATTTTATTATGGAGGCTTTAGGACAGGGAAGGAGTAAGGAGAGAAAAGAGAGAGAGAGAGAGAGAGAGAGAGAGAGAGAGAGAGGGAGGGAGACAGACAGACAGACAGACAGACAGAGATAGAGAGACAGAGAGAGCACATCTCCTCTCAAGAACGGGGATGCGGGCTGCTTCAGAAGCTTCAAGCCCGATTGAATTCCAAAGGGGGCTTTTATCCTTTGGGTTGGAATGCCCTGGAATCTTCTGCTGGGGCATCAAATGTTGATGGGGGGGCTAAGGGCTGCGTAGAAGGTGGTAGATCCAGGTTCCTCAGGGTCTATTGTTGGTTAATTGTTCTTATCAGGTTTTCATTCCCAGTTCCAAGAGGTGGCAGCCTAATGGGCTAATGGCTCAGTTCATTGCCATGCACCCCGCCATCTGTCTGCCTACAACAATATCACACTCTGGATATTAATTGTAAAAATGTCTGAATTTTTATCATATCAGATTGAATATCGGGTATAGTCATTGTATCTAATCTCTGATCTCCAAGGTTTTCCTCATTTATAAAATGTATATAGTGCAATATTAAAGTATGTACATGGTATATAGTGCCATTCTGAACAAGTAATAATACGTTTTTGATGATTTCTTTGTTAATTCTCATAGAAATAATATATTATGTATGTTGTTCATATATAAATCACATAAATATGCTGATACATATACATATGTGTATTTGTATAAAGTGTGTAGGTATGTGTATATATATATATATATATATATATCACTTGATCACTTGACATCCAGTTATTCATCGATTTGCTCAAGCAGATGCCAGTAGCATTTCCATTTGACCCTATCACATGCCAATGTAGCCCAATGGCATCTGGTTGGAGCCTCAAACCATTCACTCCGGATCTTTAAAAAGAAGTATGACCATCCTGTAGGTGGGTGGCCATGTGGTCTTTTGATGTCTGATGGGATCCATTCAGTAAGGGCTCTAGTCCAGCGGTCATCTACAAATCACATTACATGTCCAACTCATCTGATTTTTGATGCCTTAGCAAATGAGACCGCATCCTTGACTCTCGATCGTCGATGGAGGTTGAAACTCCAGATTCCTTCTCTCAATTGAGTGAGGCATGATATTCCAAGCATAGCTCTTTCAATTCCTCTCTGGGAGACCCGGCTAGCATTTTCATCCTGCTTTCGTAGGGCCCAGGTCTCTGAGGCGCATGTTAATGCAGGGAGAACGGTGGAGTCGAAGAGATGTGCCCGGAGCCGGAGGTTCTTTGTCCTTTTAGCTATTTCTCAGATGCTCTTGAAGGCATTCCATGCCGCTCTCTTCCTCCTGCACAACTCAGGTTTTAGATCATTCATCGTGTTGACTTCTCAAAATGGGTACATATAACTGCTGCATTCAGAAATGTTTGTTCTCCCTTCTAAAATCCGACAAGCCATTTTGTTGGTAAAGAAGTGAACAGCACCTGGCCCAGAAAAAGTCACACCCAAACACCTGAAGAATCTGCCATCAGTACTCATTAATACACTGACTGCGGCTCTTCACACGCTACCTGTCACGAATGCAAGGTGCCCTTCCAATTGAAAACCTGCAGGACAGTTCTACTGTTCCAAGGGGAGACATTCACAACATTGGCAACGATCGCCCCATCTGCCTGTTGTCCATCATCTACAAGCTGTTCACTTGAGTCATCCTGAACAGGATTGGCAGAACATTAGAAGAAGGACAACCATACGAGCAAGCTAGCTTCCGAAAAGGATTCAGTACATCAACCATATCCACACAGTAACCAAGCTCATTGTGGTTTTGTAGGGAGTACAAGATGCCGCTCTGTCTCGCATTCATTGATTTAAAGAAAGTCTTTGATTCTGTTGAGATTGAAGCGGTCATTGATGCTCTAGCCAAACAGGGTGTTCAAACCCAATACATCAAGATCCTTTGTGAGCTGTATTATGGATTCACCACCAGGATCTCACCATCCTACAAGGAAGTGATTATTGGTGTCAAAAGAGGGGTTCGACAGGGTGATACAATTTCACTGAAACTCTTCAATGCTACCCTGGAGAACATCATATGACAATTAGAATGGGAAGGAATGGGAGTGAAGATAGACGGTCAGCAACTACACCACCTCCGCTTCGCTGATTACATCATTCTAATAACACCAAACATTAGCCAAGCGGCACAAATGCTGGCTGACTTTGACTGAGAATGTGGAAAGATAGGTCTACAGCTGAATCTCAACAAAGCTATGTTCATTTATTTATTTTTTAATTAATACTTCATTATACCACCGTGATATATACAATTACAACGTTGTTCATTTTTGGAGGTTTCGGTCACATAGTGTTCCAGCACCCGCCCTCCACCAGTGCCCATATCCCACCACCAATGTCCCCAATTCCCTCCTCCCTCCCATAGCCTGCCTAAATGGCAGGTTCTTTATCTCTTTTCTTTTACCCTCTCTCTCCCATCCTTCTCCTACACATTGTGGGTTGCACTACATACACTTTGGAAACCATCATGTGCATTTTTTTGCCTGTATTTAATGTTCAGTTCTATGTTGGTATCAGCCCTTTCGACATTTATTCACACATGTTCCCTTCTCTGTCTTACCCAACCTCTGACTCCCTCATGTTTGCGGTAATTTCCACTTTTGGTAAGATCACCTGATATATTTATGTCATGTAAATAAATGCAGTCATTCTATGTCTCTCTCTTTCCTTCTGACTAATTTCACTCAACATGATCCTTTCCTTGTCCATCCATTTATAGGCAAATTTCATAACTGCATTTTTTCCTGACAGCTGCATAGTATTCCATCGTGTAGATGTACCACAGTTTCTTTATCCATTCATCAGTTCTCGGGAATACTGGTTGTTTCCAGGTTCTGGCTATTGTGAATAGTGCTGCTATGAAAATAAAAGTGCAGATTCTGTTTCTGCTGTGTGTTTTTGGCTTCCCAGGGTATATTCCCAGGAGTGGTATGGCTGGGTCAAAGGGGAGCTCAATTTCTAGTCTTTGGAGGAATGACCATATTGTTTTCCAGAAAGGTTGTAAAAGTCGACATTCCCACCAACAATGTATGAGAGTCCCCTTTTCCCCACATCCACGCCAGAACTTGTTACTTTTACCCTTTTGAATATGGACCAGACTCTGTGGTGTGAGGTGATATCTCATTGTTGTTTTTATTTGCATCTCTCTGATGATTAGTGATGATGAGCAATTTTTTCTTGTCCCTTTTGACCATTCAAATTTCTTCCTTGCCAAAGTTTCTGTTCATCTCTTCTCCCCTTTTTTTATGGGTTTGGCTGTTTTCTTCTTATATAGCTGTACCAGTGCCTGATATATCCTGGATATTAACCCCTTATCAGATGGGTATTGGGTGAATATTCTTTCCCATTCTGTGGACTGCCTCTGTATCTTAGTCACTGTTTCTTTTGAGGTGCAGAAGCTGTTTAGTTTCATGTAGTCCCATATGTTTATGTTTTCTTCTAGTTGCTTTGTTAATGGTGTTTCACCTTTGAAGATGTCTTTAGCTTCAATGTCGTGGAGGGTTTTTCCTATATTTTCTTCAATGTACGTTATGGATTCAGGTCTGATATTGAGCTCTTTAATCCATTTTGATCTGATTTTTTGTACAAGGTGTTAGACAGGTCCAAATTCATATTTTTACATGTAGCTGTCCAGTTTTCCCAGCACCACTTGTTGAAGAGGCTTCCCTTACTCCAGTTTGGACTCTTTGCACCTTTATCAAAGATTAACTGATCATGTCTTTGAGGGTGGGTGTCAGGATACTCAACTCTATTCCATAGATCCACAGGTCTGTTTTTATTCCAGTACCACGCTGTTTTTATTACTGCTGCTTTGTAGTACAGTTTGAGGTTAGGAAAGGTGATGCCTCCCATCTTCTTTTTCCCACGGATTGCTTTAGCTCTCCGTGTGGGTTTATTATTCCATATGAATTTCAGGAGTTTTTGGTCAATTTCTTTAAAGAATGTCATGGGTATCCTTATAGGAACCGCATTGAATCTGTACAAAGCTCTAAGGAGTATTACATCTTGACAATGTTAATTCTCCCCATCCATGAGCAGGGGATGTGTTTCCATTTCCTCGTGTCCTCTTTTATTTCTTGAAGCAGTGTCTTGTAGTTCTCTTTGTATAGGTCCTTTACACACTTGTTTAGGCTGATTCCTAGGTATTTGATTTTCTGTGGTACAATTGTGAATGGAATTGATTTCTTAATATCCCTTTCTTCTCTTTCGTTATTTGTGTATAGGAAAGCCACCGACTTTTGGGTATTGATTTTGTACCCTGCCACTCTACTATACATATCTATTGTTTCTAAGAGTTTTGGGGCAGAGAGTTTAGGGTTCTCTAAGTACAATATCATGTCATCTGCAAATAATGATAGCTTGATTTCTTCCTTGCCTATCTGGATGCCCTTAATGTCCTTTTCTTCTCTGATTGCTATGGCGAGTACTTCCAGTACTATATTGAATAAAAGAGGAGAGAGGGGGCAACCTTGTCCTATTCCTGATCTTAAGGGGAAGGCTTTCAATTTTTTCCCCATTGAGAATGATACTCGCTGTGGGCTTTTGGTAGATGGCTTTGACCATCTTGAGGAAGCTTCCTTCAATTCCCATTTTCTGGAGGGTTTTAATCATGAATGGGTGCTGGAACTTGTCAAATGCTTTTTCTGCATCTATTGCTAGGATCATATGGTTTTTATTTTTTTCTCTTATTGATATGATGTATTATGTTGATTGATTTGCGAATGTTGAACCATCCTTGCATTCCTGGGATGAATCCTACTTGGTCATGATGTATGATCTTTTTGATAAGTCTTTCGATTCTGTTTGCTAGTATTTTGTTGAAGATCTTAGCGTCTGTGTTCATCAAGGAGATTGGTCTGTAATTTTCGTTCTTTGGTCTGTAGTTTTCTTTCTTTGTGTTGTCTCTCCCTGCTTTGGGTATCAGGGTGATATGTGCCTCGTAGAAGCTGTTTGGGAATGTTTCTGTTTCTTCTATTTCCTGGAAGAGCTTGAACAGGACAGGCAGTAGGTCCTCCTTAAAGGTTTGGTAGAATTCGCTAGTGAACCCATCTGGACCTGGGCTTTTATGTTTGGGCAGACTTTTAATTACTGTTTCAATTTCCTCGATGGCGATAGGCTTATTCAGGTATTGGAGGTCTTCTTGTTTCAACCGTGGGAAGTTATAGGACTTCAGGAATTTATCCATTTCTTCTAGGTTCTCATGTTTCGTGGCATACAGGTTCTCAAAGTAATCTTTGATGATCTTTTGGATTTCTGTCCCTTTCTGTTGTGATGTCACCATTTTCATTTCTGATTCTGTTTATTTGGGTTCTCTCTTTCTCTGTCCTTACATGTCTTGCCAGTGGCTTGTCAATCTTGTTTAATTTTTCAAAGAACCAGCTCTTGGTTTCATTAATCTTTTGGATTTTTTTTTTGGTTTCCAGCTCATTGATTTCCTCCCTAAGTTTTATTATTTCCTTCCCTTCTGCCCGGGTTGGGCTTCTTTTGTTGGTTTTTTCCTAATATTTTCAGCTGTGAGGTCAGGTTATTTATGTGGGCCCTTTATTGTTTCCTGATGAATGCTTGCAGAGCTATGAACTTTCCTCTTAACACAGCTTTTGCTGTGTTCCACAAGTTCTGATAGTTGGTGTCTTCGTTGTCATTTGTTTCTAGGAAAATCTTTGGGTTTACTGTTTGATTTCTTCTATGACCCATTGGTTGTTCAGCAGTGAGCTATTCAGTTGCCAGGTGTTTGGTTTGACTCCCTGCTTCTGTGTATGGTTAACTACTATTTTCAGTGCATCATGATCTGAAAAGATAGTCGACACAATTTCTATCTTTTTTATTTTGTTGAGATATGCTTTGTGGCTCAGTATGTGGTCTATCTTGGAGAATGTTCCATGTGCACTGAAAAAAAATGTGTATTCAGATTTTTTTGGGATGAAAAGCCCTGTATATATCAACCATCTCTCTTTCTTCTATTTCTTCCTTCAGGTCCAGTATTTCCCTGATGAGTTTCAGTCGATCTATCCATAGTCGATAAGACAGTGTTGAAGTCTCTGACTATTTTGTGCTACTGTTAATGTCTTCTTTGTGGTCTGTTAATAGTCGTTTTAAGTATTTTGCTGGCCCCTCGTTTGGCGCATATATGTTTAGTAGTGTGATTTCTTCCTGGTATACATACCCCTTAATTATTAAGAAATGGCCCTCATTGTCCCTTTTAACCTTTTTCAGCCTGAAGTCCATATTGTCAGACATAAGTATGGCCACAACCACCTTTTTGGAGGAGTTGTTTACGTGGAGAATGGTCCTCCAGCCTTTGACTTTGAGTCTGTGTTTGCTTTGATTATTCAGATGTGTTTCTTGTAGGCAACAGAATGTTGGATTCAGTTTTTTAATCCATTTTGCCACCCTATGTCTCTTAATTGGTGCATTTAGACCGTTGACGTTGAGAGAGATTATTGTCGTTGGATTTTGTGCCATCTTCCTGTTTAAATTTGTTGTGGTTTTGGGTTGTCTTATTTTACAATAGACCCTTCAGTCCTTCTTTTTAATGTTGGTTTTGAGTCTATGAATTTCCTGAGCTGTTGTTTATCCGTGAAGTTGTGAATCTTTCCTTCACATCTGAAAGTAAGTTTAGCTGGGTAAAGAATTCTTGGTGAAGCCTGCAGTTCATTGAGTCTTTTCACAATATCCCACCATTGTTTTCAGGCTTGGAGTGTTTCGTCTGAGAAGTCAGTGGTAAATCTCAGGGATGCTCCTTTGTATGTGATTTCCTTCTTTGATCTCGCTGCTTTCAGTATTCTATCTCTGTCTATCATTGTTGTCATTTTAATAAGGATGTGTCTTGGAGTATTCTTATTGGGGTTTCTTTTAGCTGGTATCCTACGGGCCTCATGTATCTGGAAGCATGCTTTCTTCAGTTCAGGGAACTTCTCAGCGATGATGGCTTTTACAGTTTCTTCTTCATCAGGGTTTTCTTCTTGCCCTTCTGGGACCCCAATGATGCGTATGTTGTTCCTTTTGGCTTCATCCTGATTTTCTCTGGTAGTCTGTTCATTGATTGTGAGTCTTTTCTCCATCTTCTGGTGTTGTCTACAGAATCTCTGAACCTCGTCTTCTAGATCACTAATGCTTTCTTCAGTAGCCGTTACTCTGCTTTGGAAGCCTTCCCCTGTGTTTTTCAGTTCACTTACCTCATTTTTAATATCGGTCATTTCTGCTTGCACTTTGTTCTGAAATTTACTCAATTCTGCTCTCATGTCCTCTTGTATTTTATTGACTTTGTATTCCAATGTTTCTTTGATTTCCTTTTGAATCTTTAACAGTTCCTTCCAAAATTCCTTTTCAGAGAGGTTATATAGCTTATCGTTATTGCTTCACTCATCTGTATTAGTGACTTCAATAGTAGAGCTTGAAGGAATTCTGCGTTGCTTTACCATAATGACTATCGTAGGTTGAGAATGTGTATTCTGGATGACTGGTCAATAGAGTTAGTATGTGCGTGAATTACTTTGTAGTTAGGGATGTATAGCAAAGAATGTAGGGGCAAATGCTCAGTAGTATCTCAGGTAGACAGATATTACTCCGCGCAGACGCGGTTTTGAATTTTTGGAGTGTCGCTAGTTGGTTCTGGAGTCAGGGAGTCAGGGTGGAGGTAGTCCGTGGAAGATCAAAAAAAGCTGGGTGTGGCTTGGTCCCCTTTGCAAAGCCCCAGACCTTTATGCTGGAAGGGGTGCCTCGGAGACTGCCTGACATGGGAACGCACCTGGTGGGGGAGACCGGGGAGCTGCTGGGCGTCGGGCAACTATGTTCATTTAAAATGAATTAGTTACAGAGGCCCCATTCGCTCTGAATACAGCAGTTATGTATTCAGTTATGTATTAATATATACATTAATATATATATATATATATATTAATGTATATATTAATGTATAATAAGAAAGAAATCAATTTAAAAAATCAAATACCATACTTTTTTTTTGTTCACATCTGGCAATGCTCAGGGGTTACTTCTGGCTCTGCACTCAGGAATTACTCCTGGCAGTGCTGGTGGACCAAGTACCATAATTTTGAAGTTTTACTAAACACCATATAGGGTGGTTCAAAGTAGATGATTATATCAATCTTTGCATATGAATTTAACATCCTATGTATTTTTTGAATTTCATGTAAATCAGGCTTATATATTTGTGAACTAAAATAGTTTCGTTTTTAGAAGGAAATTATAAAATTGTTTTTTATAAATAAAAATTAAATTGCATATATTTAATTTATGATGTAGGGAAACTACTTAAAATTTATACTCCAGTTAAATCATATTATAAATAATAGTATAAATCAGTCAAGAGTGTTAGAATATTTGAAAATAGCTCAGTGATATCCAGAATTGAGTAATTATCATAATCCTTGGTGAAAATGATGTTGTTAGTTTGCACTTGAAATGCTCATAGCACTTTGCCAGTACTAAATAATTTATATCACTTGATCACTTGAATCCCGTTATTCATCGATTTGCTCGAGCAAGCACCAGTAACATTTCCATTGGACCCTATCACGTGCCAATGTAGCCCAATGGCATCTGGTTGATTCAGGAATATGAAGAGCCTCAAACCGTTCCTTCAGGGTCTTGACAAGGAAGTCTAACCATCTGGTAGGTGGGCGGCCACGTGATCTTTTGACATCCCATGGGATCCAGTCGGTAACAGCTCTAGTTCGGCGGTCATCTCCAAATCGCATTACATGTCCAGCCCATCAGATTTTTTCGATGCCTTGGCAAACGAGACAGTGTCCCTGATTCTGGAATAGCAACAGAGGTTGGAACTCCGGATTCCTTCTCTCACTTGAGTGAGGCGTGATATTCCAAACATAGCTCTTTCGATTCCTCTCTGGGAGACTCGAATAGCATTCTCATCCTGCTTTCGTAGGACCCAGGTCTCTGAGGCGTATGTTAATGCAGGGAGAACTGTGGAGTCAAAGAGATGTGCCCGAAGCCAGAGGTTCTTTGTCTTTTTAGCTATTTCTTCGATGCCTTTGAAGGCATTCCATGCAGCTCTCTTCCTCCTGCGCAGCTCAGATTTTAGGTCGTTCATCATGTTGACTTCTCGATCTAGGTACACATAACTGCTGCATTCAGAGATGTTTGTTCCATTGAGAGTGAATGGGGCCTCAGGAACTAGTTCATTTTTCATAAACATTGTTTTCTTTAGATTCAGCTGTAGACCTATCTTTCCACATTCTCAGTCGAAGTCAGCCAGCATTTGTGCTGCTTGGCTAATGTTTGGTGTTATAAGAATGATCTCATCAGCGAAGCAGAGGTGGTGTAGTTGTCAACCAACTATCTTCACTCCCATACCTTCCCATTCTAATTGTGGCATGATGTTATCGACGACCTGTCACTCCATGAGGGCCTCCATGTTCCACATCCAGACTTCCCCTTGTCAGCACTACACCAAGCAGACCAGCCTATCACAGTCCAGCTCATCTAGATGGACCCTGCAGCAGTCTTTTCTAATCCTGCCCAGAGCCTCACAACAAGCCATACGACCCCCTGACTCCATGAGGGCCTCCATTTTCCACATCGGACTTCCCTCTCCTCAGAACTCCACCCTGCAGACCAGCCTATCACAGCCCGGCTCGCATGGTTCATCAATAAATGCTTGATTTTGAGATGACTACAAGAGTATGCTGCCCGTACGGCAGAGCCTGGCAAGCTACCCGTGTCATATTTGATATGCCAAATACCAGTAACAATTATAGACCTCATTCCCACGACCTGATGGAATGGTTTGAGGCTCTTTATGTTCATGGAGCAAGCAGGTTCCCTTGGGCTCTACTTGCATGAGACAGGACATATGGAGATGTTACTGGTGCCCACTTGAGCAAATCGATGATGAATGGGAAGACAGTGATACAGTTCTCGAGGGTGGCACTGAAGAAAATTAATACTCTCATAGGAGTAAAATAAGTTTCCACATCTAATTGCTGATTCTACTACATTCTTCTAAAAAATATTTAATTCTCTAGTTCAGAATGCTATATTTTCCCATATAATTAACTTTCTTAATTAACTTTGTCTCTTCATTCTTTAATTGCTAAGTATATAAGGTATGACTTGATAAGTTATTAATGTTATTAATTTTTATAAATAAGCAAAAACTTTGATTGTGGGAATGTTTTTTGTTTTAGTGTGTGTAATAAATGGATAAGGGTTTTTCTGTAGTTTTTTTAAAGGGTATCAAAGAAATACCTCTCGAATGCTAATTCCTTGTGTAACTATACTGGTAGTAGTATGAATTTCCAATATTCCCAAAATCCTATGTGGTCACACAAAACCAAGCATGAAATGTCTTTACAATCTCAACCTTTAGAGTTAAATTAAATTCTGTGTATAAAGAAATAATTGAGCTCTATTATAATCAGTGTTTTTAAAGAATTGGAGCAGAATTCAAGTCTGGGTGTGTCCAGTGGGACTGTCTTAAAGATCACCTGAATTTAGCTCCATTTTATTTATTATTGATTAGCCAAAGTTACTTTTGATGCTAGGGATACAGCTCATGGCCTCACACCTCCACATAAAACGCGTGGCCTACCACTGTGCCATGACCCTGCCCTTGAGAGGTGAAAGGTTTCAGAGACAGGGCTGCAGTATACACATTGACTGTCACAATTAGTAGACAACCTCTCTCTCTTTCTCTTTTATGGTGGCCAACTGTCTCCACCAGGCTCTTTGATTTGCATTTGGAAGTCTTCACAGAGAGGTTTATAAACCTATACTGTATGAACCCTCCAAATAATCACTATATTGTCATGACAATGGACAATATCAAAACTTCTCCTCAGCCCCTTGAGCTTTCAGGGAGCCTAACCAGAATAATAATCGTTTATTCAGTCCTATCAACTCTCTAGGTCCTTTGTCTCCTTCTACTGTCTTTCTGCAGACCTTGGTAATACTAAAAGGCAAGACTTTTGTAGTACATTTTGAGAGGAAAGACCTGCTACTATTTGGGGGAGTCTAATCCAAGGCCCACATATTCCTTTTTCTCCTCACCTCTTCCTAGAGATTCTAAAGTGAGTATCAAATAGTGGAATGGGATGATAAGGATGCTTGTTTCCTGGAGCTGTCATCTTGCGCATATTTCTTAAATCTTGACCCTTAACAATGACCAGGAGCAAATTCGATGTATTGCTGTTTAGGGCCAGCAAGAATGATTGGGACAGCCAGTGAAACTTGCAGATGCCTCCCCCTAATTCCAAGAGTGCCAAGAAGGAAAGCTCATATATCTTTATTCACCTTCATCATGTCTTCCAAACATAAAGTCTTGAACTTCCATAATGTATTCATTATATGGGTCACCATATTGTTATTGATCCTTTATCTATACCAGCAGAGAACACAGTGATTTGCTTTTTTTTCTTTTCACTCTTGGTTTGTGTTGTTTTACAATAGAAATGTCTTTTAAGCAAATAAATGTAAAGGACCACAAAAGCTTTTCTTCCCATGCAGTCACTATGCATGTTTCACACAACATTTATGTTAGATCCTATGCTTTACTAGCAGTGCTGTATCTCTCGAGGAGGGCCAAGTATTAATCAGGACTTGGATCCTATTATTTCCCCCCCATCTATTCTCTTGTCTGTCTTCTGCTCATTCTTGATGTTGGTTTCTTCAGATTTTGCTCCATCTGTTTCCAGGAGTCTGCTCTGGGCTGAGAGCTAGTTCCTCCAATTAACTTTCCAATGGACCCCCTGGAAGCTTTGTCACTGCCTGCTGTTCTCCATCCCAGGCTGATTAGAATCACAGTGCTTGCCTCTCTCTCACCTCACCCTCACATACCTCTAGGCAGCTGAATGAACTATTGTTGGAAGTACTATGGATTTCCTGCTGTTTCCTACTGACCTTTTGTGGGGGTTGGGGGGGTGGCCCTGACCAGCATCCCCCCACACACACACACACAAATGAGGAAGACCTAGATCTTGCCAGACTTCATCCCTGCGGAAAAGGAGAGGGACACACTTGGGAGAAACTCTGCCTTGCTGCTGCTACTGCTGAGAAAGGAAAGAGAAAGAACAACACCCATGCAGTGCTGAGTTCTGGATAGCAGCACTCGCTTTACTGGACACCCTTTAAGCCTTTCATACAATATTTGGGCTGAGGGGGTACAAGCACACATCACAGGGCATTTGCAAGCTCTTGGGCCATTGTAACAGGAGAACAAATGACAATCACAGATTTAGCATTTGCAAGGTAACATTTGCAAGGTAACAATCATTGATTCACATATCCCTGTGATCAGAGGTCAGCAGACCAGGCACATTCTGCCTCACCTTAGCTCGGATAAGCACAGATGTTTTGGGTTTAACCTTATGGGCAGGGCCCATTTCTGGGGTCTTGCCCTTAGGGTCTTGTGGTGGGAAAATGCTAGACCCTAAGGCTAACAGCTCAGAGCCCAACAACCTTTTGTTACTTGTATTTCATTTTCTCCCCAATTCCATCTCAGGATACATCATTTTGTCAAACCTTGTCTCTTGCAAGCAGCTTTTCAAAATATTCCTAATCAAAAATCCTTTTGGCATATATCAGGAGGTCTTGTCAAAGGTGGAAATTATCACAAACGTGTGGGAGTCAGAGGCTAGGTAAGACAGAAAATGGAACAGTGTGCTAACAATTGTTGAGGGTACTAATGCCAACCTAGAACTGAGCATTAAATAGAGGCAAAAGGATACACATGACAACCTTTTTAATGTATGTTCTGTAATTCATAGTCTGGAGGGGAAGGAAAAGAGAAAGAGAGAGAAAGGGTAAGAAATAAAGAACCTGCCATTGAGGCGGGCTGGGGAGGGGGAGGGAACCGGGGACATTGGTGGTTGGAGATGGGCACTGATGGCGGGATGGGTGCTGGAACACTGTATGACCAAAACCCAAATATGAACTTTTTAATAGTATATCTTTGTAATTGTAAAAATAGAAAATTAAAAAAAAAGATACACATGACAACCCTTTAATGTATGTTCTGTAATCCATAGTCTGGAAGGAAAGGAAAAGAGAAAGAGAGAGAAAGGGAAAGAAATAAAGAACCTGCCATGGAGGAGGGCTGGGCCAGGGGGAGGGAACCAGGGTCATTGGTGGTGGGAGATGGGCACTGGTGGAGGGATGGGTGCTGAAACACTGTATGACCAAAACCCAAATATGAACTTTTTAATTGTATATCTTTGTAATTGTAAAAATAAAAAATTTAAAGAAAATCCGTTTGGTTATTTTCACTAATCTAATGAACCAAGAAACAAATCTATTTCCAATCACCTTTACTGGGAAAATTAAAATAAATAAATATGATACCTATATTTATTTAGTATATATAAATTTATGTGTTTATATATAAATATATCTACCTATATTTGACAAAGTGTTTATATAAATATAATCCATATTCACTGGCTATGATATTTATGCTTAAATTAAAAAAAATATTCCCCCTAGTAACTTGTTTAAGCAGCCATCTCCTTTCACAGACCTCACTGGGAAAACTTTCACAGACCTCACTGGGATATACCTTAAAGAAATTGGATTACTTGCTACTTTTATTTTGAGAAGAGTGATTTTTTTTTCTTTTTGGGTCACACCCAGAGATGCTCAGGGCTTACTTCCTGGCTCTGTGCTCAGGAATTACTCCTGGCGGTGCTTGGGGTCCATATGGGGTGCCGGGGATTGAACCCTGGTCGGCTGCATGCAAGGCAAACACCCTACCTGCTGTGTTATCACTCCGCCCTTTTTTTAAGAAGAGTGATTCTTGTCTACTCAAACTATATTCTATAACTCTATATTTTGACTATTAGATCTTCCATGGTCAAATTTGACTATCATACTCTAAGTCAAAAATATAGTTTTCTCATTATTGATTATTATTTGTCATGTTGGGTATCACCAAGGGTTAGGAGAGACTTCTCAAGGACTCATAATTCCCTCAACGCCAAAGTGAAGTTCCCCTCCTAATCTCACTGGAATTTCCTGATACTCCCACAAAATTTGCAGTCTGAAAACCTTTTGACAACAAAATAGATCATTTCCAGTCTTGGCATAAGCTGCTGAGTTTGACTTGATGAACGCACACACGTGGTGTAAGTGGAACCAGCACACAATAGGAGAAAGCACTATCGGTGGGAAACTGTGAAGAACTAAAATGTCATGGTAATAGTATGAACATTGGAAGTTGATACTGTATGCTTAAATTTAGCGGCCAATGTTCACACTAAAATTGTAAGGAAGATAATAATTCTTAACTGTGGTTTTTGAGCAAATCAATACTTTTCAAACTTTTGAGTTTCTAATAAAAATCTAATAGAAAAAAAATTGGGCATGTTATCTCAGAATATGTGTCATTACTATAAAACTAGCTAGGGCTCCTCATATTGGAGTGGAAGTGAGGGAATAGCTTTGTATTATTTTGTTCAGAATTCCCCTCAGGGTGACTCCTACAAAGTTTTCTATTTATCTAAGCGCCTGGAGAAAAGGGATGCTAAACTTCACTGTAGAGATGAACACAATGAATGAACCAGTAGTAGGTCAGCCTTGGTTACTGTGGTTGAGAGGGTTGTTTACTGTGTTTTAGGGAATGGTTACTGTGTTTGAGAGAGCTGGTTACTGTGTTTGAGAGAGTTGGTTACTGTGTTTGAGAGAGTTGGTTACTTTGCTTGAGGGAGTTGGTTACTGTGCTTGAGGGAAATGGTTACTGTGTTTGAGAGAGTTGGTTATTGTGTTTGGGATGGTCCCATCCTGAGACCACTGAAACACCCTCTTTCTCAGTGGAGAAGAGCAATAACATGCTACCGTTTCATTACCTGAAAGGGTAGCATGGCCCAAATCACCCACCAAGACATTCCAAGAGAGACCTGCCACCTCATCAATCTGACATCAGAGTTATAGACTCTACTGGTCCCCAAACTAATCTTTCCTTCCTGCCCCCCATGCTGTGTGGAATTCTGGGACTTTGCTCACTCCTAGTAGTCCTTATAAAGTCTGATTATTGCTTCCAGTTCCCATAAAGCTAAAAATAAGTATTTTCTTTAAAAAGTATCACTTCTAGACATGAATGACCCAAATCTGTTTGACAGACTGTGATCTCTTAGATAATTTTCTTCCCTTCACTCTATCTGAAATAATACTCTCTGCCGCCATTCTCTGTACATTTCTTGCATCTCCTTCCCTAGCTTCACTTTTGAAACTACCCCAAAATAAATGAAGAACAGAATTTAAAATCTGCAAAAGTCAACAAGCTCTTCTTGGAAGAGACATGTGTCCTTATCTTGTCCTTTAACCAAAGTTTTAAATCGGGTAATGTTTTCCAATTCTAAGAAACCTATTGCAGTTAAGTCATAGTGGGCCTCAAGAACCGAACCAGACCACCAAGGAATTTATTGACCACTCTTGTAATATATGAGGGAGTCTGCTACCGCACAGCAGAGCCTGGCAAGCTACCCGTGTCGTATTTGATATGCCAGACACCAGTAACAATTATAGACCTCATTCCCATGACCTGATGGAATGGTTTGAGGCTCTTTATGTTTCTGGAGCAAGCAGGTGCCCTTGAGCTCTACTTGCATGAGACAGGTCATATGGAGATGTTACTGGTGCCTGCTTGAGCAAATCAATGATGAATGGGAAGACAGTGATACAGTGATTAAATATTGCTTCTTCAACGATAGAGATAAGGTAGTTAGGGGGATACATTCTACCATTTTCTGAGATAGCAAGTCCCCAAATAAACCTGTGTTGCTTGTACCAACTCTTATCCCTTGAAAATTACCCTTTCTGCAAGAATCTCTCCAACACCAGTCCTGTAGTAATTCTATTAATATGCTGACTTGAATTTCCAAGTCATTGTAGTAGTCTTAGAGAGAAACTTGCAAAGTTCCCATCACTATATACCTAACCTCCTCATTTTATTCTACTTTCAAGTTCTTCAAAGCAAGACTCAATTTTCCTTTATCAATATATATTTTCTCTTATAGCCAATATTAAATATTTCTCCAGAAATTCCCTGATTCCTATATTAGTTCTTGTCTTTGCTGCATCCTTCCAAGTACCTAAGGAAACTATTACAAACGCTGTCTCACATAAATTCGCTCCCTCAAAATCATGTTTCTTTCCACTTTGTGCTCTGCTGCCTAATCACAGGATTGTTGAGCTCAGAATCCCAGTTCTAATAATAGATGGTGTGGACATAATGCTTCTGGAATAACCTGTGTTAAGGTCATGAGTAGTGCCACCAACATTATGAATTTCTTTTAAATCTGTGGTGCTGTGCTGTTTGCCACTGACAATTGATTCTCTTTTCTTTCTTGGAATGATTTTATTTCTGTTATTTTTCTGTTTTCCTTTTTCCATTTTCCTCCAGGCCTTTTATTTTCACTTCCTTTGGCTATTTATGGATCATTTCCACTCCTTGTTTTTGCCATGTCTTCCTTGCAACTCTTGCCCGTGACCACTTGGGAAACTCCGAATTGCTCTATCTAGTTTTTATGCTACTTTCCCAGTGTCCATGTCCCACCTGCCCCTGCCCATCTGGCACTGGACTCATTTTTCCATCTGCATGTGGGTGTCTAATTGATAGAAGTATCAGCGAACCCACCCCCCAGGAAAATATGTCCTGCCTCTCTGGCACATTTGTCATCTTGACAAGTGAATCAAAACAGTATCAGTCAGGTTTGCAAAGGGGGAAAAATCAAGTTACTAATTCCAGTGTGGAGAATCAACATGGTGTTTAATTCTAAAGAAATGTGGGACAAAGCTGGTGCATCTACCCATATCCAAGGACTCTGATGCATAAATCATCAGGGGATTTCAATATAACAAGACACTAGGGTACTTTCTTATTCTAAAAGGATGATTTTTTGGATTCAGAGAGAGGGAACATATTTCCTGATGAATCAGTGCTTGGATGTTAGAGAGATGGCATTCTTCTTTGGTAATCAGGAGAGCAGAGTGAACATGTAGATTGCTTCACTGATCAGGAACAGGAAAAAGACAGAAAAGGAGTTAATGCTGCGCTTCAGCCTCTGGGGGAACCATTGCTCACAGGAGGGGACACATCTGACAGTGCTCAGGAGCTGCTCCATCTTGCCTCAGGAATGAACCCTGGCACTGGCTTGGGGACCCACAGCAGTTTCAGTTATTGAGCTGGGGTCAGTCCCATCTAGGCCAGGCAATAATCTCATGTCCTCAGCTAGCTCTTTGGATCCATCATAGCTCTTGATCTGAAAAATTCTGTTTTCCTGTGCATTGGTGAACAACTCGCCCGACCCATAGTGTCTTTCTTCATTGACTTTTAATTCAGTCAAATGAATTTTTTGGGTAGAAACCCACTCTGGGCACATTGAGAAAAGCCTCTGACTCTCATAATGGAGACTGACCATCCCGAATCAAACCTGTCCCTTCGTAGCAAAGCTGAGTCACGTGACTCCATCCTACTTTATGCCCAGGGCAATACTTTTGGAAGAACCCTGAGCTCCCTCTCATTCGCTCTCATGCATCTTCTCCTTCCATCCTCAGCCCATGATTTCCCCTCTCTCTACACTAATTCCAGTATCCACCGGCATCGGCATCCCCCAACCTCACAAATCCACTTACCTAAATCTTACTCTCTTGTTCAGTGTTCTTCTTTTTATCTTTGCTTTTTTTTTTCACTTGAAATATTGAGTATCTGCTGAATTCACTGACCAGGGATCACGTTAACACTTGAAAGATGATAGATTCATCTCCGATAACAAATCCATCAGTGTTCTTCCATTCCACACACAATAAAGGCTAAAATCACCATCATGAATTTTTATTAGTGCCCATATTAGTTCACAATGAACATCTGGTGCTCTTGAGAATAAACAAGAGTCTTTCCTTTCTTTTTCTTTCTCCTTCTTTCCATTCCCTTTCCTTCCTTCCTTCCTTCCTTCCTTCCTTCCTTCCTTCCTTCCTTCCTTCCTTCCTTCCTTCCTTCCTTCCTTCCTTCCTTCCTTCCTTCCTTCCTTCCTTCCTTCCTTCCTTCCTTCCTTCCTTTCTTCCTTCCTTCCTTCCTTCCTTCCTTCCTTCCTTTCTTTTTTTGCACCACTCTAGGCTGTGCTCAGGGCTTACTCCTGGCTCTGCATTTAGGATTCACTTGCAGTAGTGCTAATGGTGCCAAAGATGCGCTGGAGATGGAACCAGGCACTGCAATATGGAAGACCTTACTGCTGCACCACCTCTTCAGTTCCCTGAGTAATTAATAATAGTTCCCAGACTGCTTGTGCTTCACCGTCTGTGCCTTCTACACAGGGCTGCCCTTTTCCTCTCTGGGAGCTTCCGCATCTTCCACACACCATCTGCAGTGACCTTGCCTCTACTTCCTTTTCTCTAAACCCCTTTCTCACTCACACTCGTCCTCTTGCCCTTCCTAGACACAGCAAAAGCATCTCCTGCATCAAGGTTTTTTCTCTGGCACATCACTTTGCAGAAAAGTGAAGGAAAGGCATTAGAAGGCGAGAACACTCTCCTTCCTTGATCCTTCTGCTCAAATCTCACTTTCCCAGAGAGGCTGCCTCAGATACCTTCCAAAATAGCTTCTCCCCACCCCTGGCCTATTTTTCCAAGGCTTTTTTCATTATCTCTCCAATTCACCAACATGAAATTTCGACGAATGTGCAGGCTTTTTTTTTTTTTTTGTGGGACTCCCTACTGTGTTATCAGCTTAAAATTGTAGCTGCTACAACAGGAAAGATGTTCAATTAAAATCGGCAGCTAATGAATTTTTAAAAATTCTGCTTCACAGTATATTGGTTCTGATTTCCTGGCTTGTCTGGCATTGATCAGACCGTAAAAAGCCAGCTCATTCTGCAAAAATTCACATAATTTTCATTCATGCGTGGAAAGCCAATGTAGTTTTATAATGTGAAGATTTTCTTGTTTCCTTTTGTTGATGGATATGCTGATATGCACGCACATAAAGGTGCAGATACACCCACACATTTACACATACATATGGAGCCTATGAAATATTCTTCATTTTGCAGTGCTTTCAAATGATGATGAGCCTCTAATCCCTGTTAATTTATATTTTAAACTCTATAGTTTTTCAAAGCATCTTGTAGTATGGTATTGCTTGCCTCTAGCTCTTATGCTTTGTAAATAATTA
This sequence comes from Cryptotis parvus, assembly GCA_021461705.1. Taxonomy (NCBI): domain Eukaryota; kingdom Metazoa; phylum Chordata; class Mammalia; order Eulipotyphla; family Soricidae; genus Cryptotis; species Cryptotis parvus. Next base: position 238,837 of record JAJIBD010002198.1, read on the forward strand.
TGGGTCCATTTTTTCCCATCAATTCATTGATCAAATATACTCAAATTAGATACTCACTTCCTAGTTAGAAAAGTTACCAGTTATTCAGAAAGACCTTTATAACTGAGGAGTTGCAGCAAGAACTTCAAATTGTTTCTGTGGATTTAGGGTAAAGAGAATTCTTTCTTCCATGATTAAGACACTTTTTTTCCATCTTGTGGCTCAAAGCAATGTTTTTGTCATAACATTAAGGAACTTTTCCTGCCAGGTGGGGCTGGTGGTACACATGCTCTAAGACTCAGGGCCTACTCCGGCTTTACACAGGAATCACTCCTCGTTGTGTTCAGGGGACCATACAGGATTCCAGGAATTTTTCCTAGGTTGACCTTGTACAAAGCAACCACCCTACCTTCTATACCTTCTCCAGCAACATGGATCTCTTTTCCTGGTCAACTTATTCTCTAGACGGCACTGTTGGCTACAATAAGGAAATTGTTTCTGTGATTTCTGTTGCTTATTCAACATTCTTTATTGCTTGATCACTTGATCACTTGATCACTTGAATCCCGTTATACATCGATTTGCTTGAGCGGGCGCCAGTAACATTTCCATTGGACCCTATCACGTGCCAATGTAGCCCAATGACATCTGGTTGATTCAGGAATATGAAGAGCCGTAAACCGTTCCTTCAGGGTCTACTTTATTCTTTATTGCATGTTCATTTTTCTTCAGCTTTCTAAAGTATTTAACTGGTTTATGTGTCTGCCTTATTATATAAGTGATTTACTATTTCTGACATACTGTCTAACTTTAACCAATTTAAGGACAATCTTGATATCTTTAGGAGCCAAATCATTGCCATAAAGCCATTAAAATTTATCATGACCAAAAGTATATTCTTAAGTATATATACACATATATCTTGTATTTCATTAACATTAATAAGGAGGTTATTAGGAAACTTCCGGACTTTAAATTAGGTTTGGAACATTGAAGTTTATCTTGAAATATATGCATTTCTAGTTGGCCCAGGTTTTGTTTATGTGATAGGCATATAAACTCATCTATTCCTATAAGCATTTAAATTGTTTCTGTGGGTTTAGGGTAAAAAGAACTTCTTTCTTATATGAGTAAGGCACATTTCCATCTTATGGCCAGATTTAACATTGATTTCATCCCAGGTGGAAATCAATTTCTACACTGTTGTACCAGGTGCCACAATTTCTACATTGCAAAATTGTCTAAAAAATAAGCATGCTTACATAAATTAAGCAAAAGGGTCAGCAGGAATATACAGATTTAACAGCAGGGTTAAAAAGGATATGATAACTTATTACCAATTATTTTGAAGTGTTTTAATTGATGAAAATGATAACTAGTACTTAATAGAAAAATTCTAATGTAAGATTGCGGTCAGTTGAATTTTTGATTTGTTTTTGGACCACTGCCAGCAGTGCTCAGCATTTATTCCTTGCTCTGAGCTCAGACTATTCCTGGTCGTTCTCAGGGATAGGTGATGTCAGTGATTTAAAGCTGCACTTACTGTCTGCATGGTAAGTCTTATCACCTTTACTATCCCACTGGCCTGAAATATCCTTAATATAAATGATGTTGCCTAGAATATTTTACACTAACAGTATATTAATTTTATTATCTAACTTTAAAAAAAAAATCTCTCTTCGCTTCTGCCAAATTTTAAAAAAATGAAACTAAGAGTAAAAGGATCAGTCAACACATTCTGGTTATTGTTTCTGTGTTCACTTAAACCTCAACTGATAGTTTAGTGGTTATGCGTTGTCTCTTGCATTATAGCAACCCTTAACAAAACTCAAGGTCCGTAGTCATAATAATTTCCTAGAGAGATGTGTTGATATATAACTAAAAGAAGTAATGTTACCTCTTCACTGAAGCTCTCTTTTCAGGTGGCCACCAATTACTTTTAGCTAATTTCAATTCCAGGGCATGTTGTCTCAGACAGAATGAGTCTCTCCTCACTTCCTCACACCTGAACTTTAGCTTGTGCTTCTTACTTTCAGCTTTTCTTGCTTAGCACCCAGGATTCCCACTGTATTTATCTGTTCAATCTGTTCTCTCTCCTTCACAAATTGTTTCAAACTCTGCTTCCACACCACTGTCCCGTTGGTCTGCCAAACCTTGTGAGCTGACTCACCCACTGGACATGTGGTGGCAGCATTTGTCTGTCTTCACTCTCCATTATTATTGCTGCTCCTGGGGTTGCGTAGTCACTGGGGCACTGGGATCACACATGACCATGCAGTTCACTTGGCGTGGAACTGGGCCAGGAGTTGAAGTCTGGGCTATGTTGAGCTGGTCTCATCTCAGAATGGAGGTGACATCTCTTTAAAATCATATCTTAATGTCCCCGTTAACTTGATACTATGCTCCCCACTATATCTAAAAGTATGCTATTTGAAGGCCTTTGCAATGCTTCATCTCTTAATTAACCATTAATTTCACCATCAGTTCTCAAGCTCAATAAATAGATGATGGATGAATGTTGGATGAGTTGTTTCTCTTGTGTTGCTCCTAACATATACCTGCAAACGTGCTTCGCTGGGCATGAAATAATCCTTTCAAGCTCAGATTCCATGATGGTCCTCAAGGTGTGCCAGGTACATGTACATACTAAAATTACAACAATTTATAGTTATTAATATGCAATTATTTACTATGATGTCTTCTGATAGACACTGTGGCATTTTCATCTCACAGAATATCATAACAACTAAAGAGCCTTCCACTGTAATAAGACACTTTGAATTGTTCAAAGCTAAATCTGATAGCAGTATTTTCAGACTCAACCTACTGTTGCTCATGAATAAACATCAAAGTAGCTAGTTTGCTTCTTAAATGTATGTATTCATATATTTAAGTATCTTAAAATTATTCAGATATATTAAAATTTTATTACAACTTATAATAATTTTATGCAATCGAAGTTAAAGTATAGCATATAACCAATATGAAGCCTTTATCATATTAGTGCATTTCTCATCTCCTGAAATAAGTAACACATTTTCAAAATTATACTAAGAGCTGAGCTAAAAACACTTTTGTTTATTTTTTTCCTATTGTTATTTGAGGTTTGGCCATTTTCCATAAGTTGCATATAACTCTGCTTCTGTTTGTCTCAAAAGACCTGATTCTTCTTCCTTTTTTTCCCTTTTTTTAATACTAAAAGGTATTACCCAGGGGCTAGCATTTGATACTCAAAACCCAGATGGCAAATTCTAGTCACAATTTTAAAGGCTGAGGTGACATAATGCTCTGTTTGGGCAAATCATTTCTTTTGATTTATTTATTTTTAAAGTTTGAGGTGCCTTTGCAACATTTTCTGATTGTGGTATTTACCTGCACATTCCAGGCATGCATTAAATTCCCTCCCACCTAGGACTCACTCAGAGTAGAGAATTTCTTTCACTTATATGAAGGAGATATTGAACTTGAGTAGGAGGACAGAGCACAAATATGAAAGTGAATTAAAAATATTTTAAAAGCTGTTTGTGCTCTGGAAAGGTGTTTCTTCAAAACAATTAGACTGTAGGTCAGTAAGAAAAGTTAGTGACCCGCCTTCAGTGTCCGCCAGAGAGTCTGGAGAGATTAATATGTGTAACAGATAACACAAGATGCTCTTGGAGCCATCATTGTCACATTGTTGACAAGGCGACTTTTGCTTAAGTGGAGACCCATGGTGCTATGCACTATTCCCAAACATAATACTGAGAGATGAATCACATGATGTCAGCACGAAGCTTGTGATACTAAGCTGGTAAACAAAAGTCCATCCTTATTATCAGAATGTCAGATATATCCTTTTAGAAGTGAAGTGGCGAAATCCCTAGAGACAGGTTGTTTGAAATATATGAACCCCAAGAAAGACAGCCTAAGCCATAAAACTCTTATCTGTCAATATCATACACAGCAAATGTGTTTTTTAAAGAAAAGAGTGTAACCGTGCAGTATTGTTGATGCCGCGTCATCAGTCTTCTTTATGTTTGCATTAGGGGCTTGTTAAGGTGCAGAATGCTTTGCCCAGTAAATGTCTATATGAGACATGGATGTCAGCTCAGCTGTAAACAGAGGGCATTCTTCCTAGAAAAAATTCTGAAATTGGCTTTGGAAATATAAACAGCAGAAAGTCTTCTCCGTTCTTGGATTTGCTTGATAATTGTTGAAGGAGGGTCGGAGGAGGAAGCATAAATATAAAAGTGAATCTACAAATATTTTGAAAGCCTACCTTAGCATTTCATTGCTCTCCTTTCCATTTTATGAGTGATACAGAGTATGCCAGGCAATTGCCAGAAACAGCCCTAACTCTTCTATTCATTGTGAATTCATAGAGCACATTTTGAGACTAGCTCTAAAATACTGAGATTTGGGTAGAATCGGGGTGGAATGATGAATGTCTTTGAGACTCTGAAGTGTCCCCATGACTTAAATTAAGCCCAGGCAGGTAGGAGCTATGAGGCTGACTTCATGCGTTACTGTAGGAACCAGGAAATCCTGACAGACAAGGCCAAGGGAGCTCCAGCAGAGGGAAGGAAAAATAAGGCACAAGTCTCACAGTTGGCTGGAGGATTTATACATTTCTCTTTTATACATATTTTCCCCTCATTTAGAAGTCAGAATAGTGAGAGGGCATTGCAATTTTATCTCTTTAATGAGGGGGAAATGGGCTGTGACCTTAGAACAGGGCCCTCCTGGGGAGGGTTGGCGGCTCCGCACAGAAGGTCCTGGGGTCATATGTGACCCTCTGGTCAGATGTGACCCTGTAGTCATATGTGGTTCCTGTGGTCAGATGGGGTGCCTGTGGTCAGAATTGTGCCTGTCGTCAGATGTAGCCAGTGATCCGATGGGGTTCCTGAGGTCAGATGGAGTCCCTAAAGTCAGATGGGCTCACTATGGTCAGTGATGTCCTTGTTGTCAGATGGGATGCCTGTCATCATAATGGAGTCCCTGTGTTCAGATAGGGCTCTGTGGTCAGATGGGATCCCAGTGATCCGATGGGGTTCCTGTGGTCAGATGGGATGCCTGTGGTCAGATGGGATATCTGTGGTCAGATGGGGTCTGTGTTGGTTCGAGGAGATGGCGGTGTCCAGATCGGGTTCCTATGGTGAGAGGCGATGCCTGTGGTCACATAGGGTTCTATAGTCAGATGGGTCTGTGTTGGTCAGATGGGATGCCTGTGGCCAGATGGGGTGTCTGTGGTCAGATGGGGTGCCTGTGGTCAGATGGGGTGCCTGTGGTCACGTGGAGTGCCTGTGGTCACATGGAATGCCTGTGGTCAGATATGATGACTGTGGTCAGATGGGGTCTGTGTTGGTCAGATGGGATGACTTTGGTCAGATGGGATATCTGTGGTCAGAAGGGATGCTTGTGGTCAGATGGGGTGCCTGTGGTCAGATGGGATGCCTGTGGTCAGATGGGGTTCCTGTGGTCAGATATGATGACTGTGGTCAGATGGGGTGTGTGTTGGTTAGATGGGATGCCTGTGGTCATATGGGGTGCCTGTGGTCAGATGGGGTGCCTGTGGTCAGATGGGATGCCTGTGGTCAGATGGGGTGCCTGTGGTCAGATGGGGTGTCTGTGGTCAGATGGGGTGCCTGTGGTCAGATGGGGTGCCTGTGGCCAGATGGGGTTCCTGTGGTCAGATGGGGTGCCTGTGTTCAGATGGGATTCCTGTGGGCAGATGGGATGGCTGTGGTCAGGGTTTCAAGGGACCATATGTGGTGCTGGAGATTGAGGGGGCTCCAGCAAGGAAAGTGCCTTCACCCTGTACTATCTTTCCAACCCCATTTTTATTTTATTTTATTCTTATGTCTTTTGGGGTGACACCCGGCAATGCTCAGAAGTTACTCCTGGCTCTGCACTTAGGAATTACTTCTGGAGGTGCTCAGTGAGCCATATGGAATCGAATCCAGGATGGGCACATGCAAGGCAAATGACTGACCCTCTGTACTATCACTCTAGCCCCCTATTTATAAATTCTGAGAACATAATCCTTTAAATTTATTTTTATTGAAATAGCAATAGTTCAGTAAAACAGTGAAGGTACAAGAGTACACTGCCTCATACTCCATCAAATGTATGTGAACCAAGTGTCAAGTGTTCTCTACCAGCTGCCAAGTGCATCTGTTCCATCTCTTCCACCTCCCCCTCTTCCTCTCTGGTAACTACATCCTGTGACCAGTATCCAAGGGTTGGTTTTTGTGCCAGTGAGATAGACCAGCAGGAAAGGCACTTGCCTTGCATATGCCTGGCTTAAAAATCTCACTTTTTTATTTTGATAGATATGAGTGATAGCCCATTTATAAATTGGACCACTTCTTATTTATTTCATCACCTGCCCATTTTCACTGAAGACTATCTAGCTTTTGACTAATGTTTATAGCCCTGCAATCTACATGGGTATTATCTCTGTGTACCTCTTGGAACTGAAGTTTTTATTTGTAATTCCCTTCAGAAACGGCACCAGATGGCAGTAGATATTTCTAAATGCATAATTCGGTTAATAACCAATCACTATCACTATCACTATCTTCCCGTTAATCATCAATTTGCTCAGCAGTCTCCAGTAATATCTCCATATGTCCTGTCTCATGCTAGTAGAGCCCAAGGGCATCTGCTCACCCAGGAACATAAAGAGCCTCAAACCATTGTATTAAGTCATGGGAATGACATAAAATAATTATTACTGGTATTTGGCGTATCAAATATGACACGGGCAGCTTGCCAGGTTACACTCTTGTCTTTATCAGAACCAATAATTTAATTTATTGAAAATGGTTTGTTTTCAGTGCAAAGGCAAGATGCTCAGACTGTATTAAGTCGCCTGCCTCAATGAGCTCCAATAAGCAGAAATAAGGCTGAGGCAATTCTGTACCTTCACAAGTGACACAAGTCTCTGGACCATGTGTGATGTCCCACAATGCATTTTGCCTGCGCCAACACTTGAGTATCTAGATCACAGGAAGCAATAGGACAGGACATTACTGTCAGCCCAGACTGAAGGTGCACCCTCATCTTCTATAGCTAGTGCAGAAATGAATCCTGCACTTTGAGAACAGCAGGCTGATGTACTCTGCATAAGGTCATTTTAGTTTCAGATCAAGGCTTTAGTACTCAGAGGAAAAGGATAGAATTTGTCTTAAATTTGTATCTTTAAAGGGGCTGGTTTTAGTCATTGGAGATGATGAGGAATTTATGCGATTTGGTTAAGAGTTCATGTCAACACTACACTGATTATCAGGACGGGGCAGTGAGGATGCTCAGAGGGCTAAGCTCATGTTTTTTTTTTTTAGGACCCCCACTCAGTCCCACTGATTCTCAACTCCTGGTGGCAAGCGCAAAGCACTGAGTCAGGAGGAGCCCTAGGGTAAACATCACCAAGCGTGACAAGAAAACCAAAGCTGAACTAAAAAATGCTTATTTTTTAATGAAAAGTAATATTGATACCTCAAACAATTAATAATAATAAATACCCAGTATTCCCATAATTCCTTTTGGGGAGGGTTATCTGGAGAATGAAAAAAAAATAACAATTCAACAATGATTCAAAAAAGTATAATTAAAAACATTGCGGCATTAATTTTAAAAGCAAAAAATATGAAACGACCTAAGTCCTTGTCAACATGTAAGTGAATAAAGTAGATTGGATAAATAATGGAATATGATTCAGCCATTTAAAACAGATTATGGGCTGGAGTGATAGCATAGCAGGTAGGGTATTTGCCTTGCATGTGTCAGACCTGGTTTCAATTCCCACCATCCCATATGGTTCCCTTAGCACCACCAGGAGTAACCCCTGAGTATTGCCTGGTGTGACCCATAAAAGCAAAATTAAACAAAACAAAAAGTTTCATTCTCGGCCAGAGCAATAGCCCAGTGGGTAGGGCATTTGCCTTGCACGCGGCCGGCTAATGCTGGCCTGGGTTCGATCCCGGCATCTGTTATGGTCCCCGAGCACCGCTAGGAGTGGTTCCTGAGTGCAGAGCCAGGACTAGCCCCTGAGCACTGCCGGTTGTGACCCAAAAAGCAAAAAAAAAAGATTCATTCTCATCTTCTATGACAGTAGGGTCCCCAGCAGTCCTCTGCTCACATGACTCGTGTCATACTTTAACCTCAAGATTTTTCTGACTTTCTTGGAATAGTCATGACACTTGATTTAACTCCAAACCATAGGTGATTTATAGAGAACAGAAATGCATGGAAGGTTCTGTCTTCCAAATTGATATAAAAGCCTAGTTCCTTTCAGTTCAAGTTTTCCAAAGTTTAAGGTGGAATTGGATGGTATTATTCTAATTGAACTATCAGGTACAGAAAGAAACATCCCATAGGGTTTTGGTCTTTGACTTGGGGAAAAATAAGCAAAACACAGTCTCTTGTCAAAAGAACATAATGGCTTTAAAGGAATCAAGTGTTTGGTGGTAGATGGAGACTAGATTTTGGTTGCTAGAGTAACACAGTGTCTACAGAGGTAAAATTTCCACCCTGTAAAACCAAAACTTATAACATGATTTAAGCTGCCAAAATAACACCTTTATTTAAAAACATGAACTGTGAATTTGATGCTTTCGTTATTCAAATTGAACATTTCACATAAAATGTAAAGCTCTTCTGGAAAACTGTGTGCTAATGTTATAAACATTCACTTATTTGAGCAAAAAGGAATTTCAGCATTATCTGTCCCAGGATTTAGTTTACTAGTTGATCATATTGATTCAACTGAACAAGTTCAGACAACACTAGTTCTTAAAGTCTGACAATCAGATTCAATATTTGGTGTCAGTGTTTAAAAAGTCTCTGATTAATACCTTTGTAAAGGCTTCACATTATGAATTCAAAAAAGAGAAAAATAGAAAATAGTTAAAAATAAACTTGAGTTTAAACTTTTGGTTTGTTTTTGGTCCATAGCTGGCAATGCTCGGGGGTTATTCCTGGCTCTGCACTCAGGAATTTCTCCTAACAGGCTTGGAGCACCATATAGGCTGCCAGGTCGGCCACACATAAGGCAGACACCCTCCCCACGGTCCTATCACTCCGGCCCCTTGAGTTTAAGCTTTGATCTCACATGTCAGCTTCTTCAGCATTTCCTGTAAGGCTTTGCAGATACTTACTGGAGATTTCTGGACTCAGAATGACCCTCAAGTGGTACAAATGATGTATACATTAAGTGCCACATTATCTTAAAATAGTTTTTCTGTGCTTTTATTAATGAATCTTAATTCTTTCTACTGTATTCCCATGTAAAAAGTTTATTTTCTTTAACTTTTTTTATATTCATTAAGATGCAGACTACCTAAATCCTCAGAAGATATTTGAATGATAATATAATATTCTCTGATTTTAATGATTGTTACATTATTTTAACCACTTGTGTGACATTGTTGCTGAGTTCTTAATGTCACTTGTATCATTTGTCTTTGTGTTGTTCATTGATTTGATCGAGCGGGCGCCAGTAACATCTCCATTTGTCCCTGTCGAGTGCTAGTATAGCCCAAGGGCCTCTGCTTCCTCCAGGAACAACATGAAGAGCCTCAAACCATTCAATCAGGTCATGGGAATGAGGTCTATTATTGTTGCTATTTTTGGCATATCAAATACGACACAGGTAGCTTGCGATATAGTTGTGAATTATTTATAAAGCAGCAAATTTGGGAAGCTCCAATTTATAAAGGAAGAAGTTAAGTTAAATCATTGGCTCAAAGTCACAAAAAATCTTTGACCAAGATACAACTGAAGCATTTTATTTATTTATTTTTTTTTTTTTTTTTTTTTTTTTGGGGTCACATCCGGCAATGCTCAGGGGTTACTCCTGGCTCTGCACTCAGGAATTACTCCTGGCGGTGCTCGGGGGACCATATGGGATGCCGGGGATCGAACCCGGGCCGACACAGGCCGGCCGCTGCAAGGCAAACGCCCTACCCGCTGGGCTATCGCTCCGGCCCCACAACTGAAGCATTTTAAACCATCTTATTTAGATGCCTAAAGTTTAACCAGTACACTACTATTCTTGGGTGAAATATTTCTATTTACTTTTTCAAATTTTTGTACTTAATTTATGTTTACTATATTTAGGCCACAGGGTTACAATCGTGTTGTAGTCTATAGTGTTGATGTATAAAGTTACTGCACATCACCATCACCAATCTGTTCATGACCCTCCATGCCATTCATGTGTCATCTCTGGCTCAATCCCCTTCCTCCACCCTGGCACTGATTAGTGTACACTGTTAGCTAGACCACTGTTACCGATTTAGCCACAATCCCACATGCTCTAGACTGTCCATCTGTGTTACTCTGTTACTTCCAGTCAACCTATCTGCTCCCTTCCATTTGTCCTTTCAACGTGGTCCTCTCTGTCTATGATACAGTGTCCAAGATTTAGTATCAGTTGTCATTGTGCATGCCCTTGATATTTATCTACTGCAGATGAGTGAGCCATGTTGCACATCTCCTGCTTCCAATGTGTTTTGCCCTATATGGACCCTCCCATTCCTGGACATACTCTTTCTTGATTTGGGACGCTGTCTCGTTTGCCAAAGCGTTGAAAATCAGATGGGCTGGACATGTAATGCGATTTGGAGACGACCGCTGGACTAGAGCCGTTACTGACTGGATCCCATGGATGTCAAAAGATCACGTGGCCGCCCACCTACAAGATGGTCAGACTTCTTCATCAAGACCCTGAACAAATGGTTTGAGACTCTTTGTATTCCTGAGGCAGCCAAATGCCACTGGGCTACACCAGCACGTGATAGGATAAAATGGAAATATTACTGGCGCCCGCTAGAGCAAATCGAATAACGGGATGTCAAGTGATCAAGTGATCAACAATAGTTAAATTTGATTTATTTTGGGGGAGAACGTTGGGAACACATCTAGATATACTCAGGGTCCCTCTTAGCCTGTGCAATTCTGGGTATCAAATTTCAGTTGGCAAATATTGCAAATTTCAGAGTGCAACATAAACAGCCTACCAACTCTACTCTTTCTGAGGAATATTTTAAATTAATTTAGTAGCAGACTGACAACTTTTGGAAAGTTTTTTTTTTTTTGGTATCATTTTAACTGTTTTATTTTCTGATCCAATTTCTTCTCCTTTCTCTATGATTGAGAAAAAAATTCACTTATGATATGCCATCCGACCCTCATGGAATCAATGCACATTCTTCTATTGAGTGCTTGAACTCACATCAGAATTTCCTTTAATGTAAATGTTAAGGGCCCTGGCAGAAATAATGGTGGATTTAGGACACTTGCTCTCTTCACAGCTCCCAGAAGACTGTGGTGTCTGCCTCTCACGTCGTGTGTACTTCGTGCAGGATATTTTTTATTAGGAACTCAAAGCAGTATTTTGTCTTGGAACCATAATGCAAACTCAGAGTTGGCACCATCTACTCAAATATCACTTTAAACTTGGGAAATTATGACTTTAATTAGAGATTCAGCAGAATGTCGGCAAGGTAATAAATCTAAAATTGATTCTTCAGTTCGGGTTCCTTTTCTGTGACCTCAGTGGGCACATCACCTCTCCCAGTGCTGTGAAAGCCAACTCGGGCTTCCCCTGGTATCTCCCCTTCTGCCTAACCCTTGACCCAGAGTCAATTCCTTCTTTTCTCCTCTGGTTTCCTGTGGTTAAAGAGCTGAATATGTTCAGCTCTGTGACACATGGGGCAGTGGACTTAGGCTTTATAAAACCAAGCTGAAGCTATGTTAGGAAAATATGTGCCATAGCTCAGCTTAGGATGAAAAAGGAGCATCACAGATGAATGTTCTTGTATCTTGGATAGAAGCCTCAATTGAAGTGTTATTCAGAGTAAGCTCAAAATATTTTTTGTCTGATGGTCTCATCTGAAGCCCAAGTACAGATTAATTAAATAAGATAGTTTCAATAGCCAGAATCTGGAAACAACCAGAGTGCCCTAGAATCGATGACTGGATAAAGAAGCTTTGGTACACAATGGAATACTATGCAGCTGTTAGGAAAAATGAAGTTATAAAATTTACCTATAAATGGATGGACATGGAGAAGATTATGTTGAGTGAAATTAGCCAGAAGGAGAGAGACAGATACAGAATGACTGCATTTATTTGCATGGCATAAATATATATATGTATATATATACATATATATATATATACATATTATGATACCAGTATCCAAGGTCAAGTGAAACATGTATAAGGAGGTCTTGTCAAAGATGGAAATTATCACAAACGTGTGGGAGTCAGAGACTAGGTAAGACAGAAAATGGAACAGTGTGCTAACATTTGTCAAGGGTACTAATGCCAACGTAGAACTGAGCATTAAATAGAGGCAAAAAGATACCCATGACAACCCTTTAATGTATGTTCTGTAATCCATAGTCTGGAGGGGAAGGAAAAGAGAAAGAGAGAGAAAGGGAAAGAAATAAAGAACCTGCCATGGAGGCGGGCTGGGGAGGGGGAGGGAACTGGGGACATTGGTGGTGGGAGATGGGCACTGGTGGCGGGATGGGTGCTGGAACACTGTATGACCAAAACCCAAATATGAACTTTGTAATTGTATATCTTTGTAATTGTGTATCTCCGGTGTTATAATAAAATACTTAAAAAACAAGGTAGTTTCATCTCTGTAATGAAAGTACCTTGATGTCTCTCAGTTGCCAAAGAATTTTTGCCTTTCCAGTTTGATCTGTAACCTTCTAAGATCTATAAGAATGAAAACCTATTTCTGTTAAAACAACCGCTAGGATACTTATGTGGTAGAAATGTTTTTCTTTTTCTTTTCTAGTTTCTAGTTCAATATCAGTTTCTCAGTATCAACAGTATTTTTCTATTAAGGCCAATAGAAAAAAATGTAAAGTTATGCTAAATGGAGTTGTTCATATTTGGGAAAATGTAAGTAGAAATCAATTGCAATCATGAAGTCATTAGCATCTGAGAAAGTTAATAAAATAGGACTCCAGTTAAAAAGTGAGAATTAAAAAGGACAAACTTCATAAGTATATATGTACGCCACGCCCATCATCTCTTTCAAAAATGGCAACTTGATACTGAGTAGTTCTATACACACACTGATGAAACTTAAAGGGGAAAGATCAGGTTTTCTTGTGGGTGGAGCTCTGAAGAACTATGGAGTCTGGATGTTGAGAATGACTGATGTTGAGAATGACCCTCATACGTGGGTTACTCTGGCTTCTTGCTAGGCTTACTGGGATGATGGGTATCAGTTAGAACCTCCTAGAACTGTATACAGTGTATAAATGTGAAAGATTCTGGGAAGGACCTGATCCTAAAATCAGTACTGCCTAAGAAAGTCGAGTGGCCACAGAGTGGCCACGTGCCAACGGAGCTGTGGGTCTGGTGTGGGTCTCTCTTCCAGGGTAGCTGTCATGGAGGTGGAGGAAAGGGTGGAGGAGCTCAAATCCCCACTCCAAGTCTGACCAGCATGGCCCCTCCCCGCACTTGTAAGCGAACCCTTGGAGCAATGCTGGACTCAGCCAGGGGCTGGCCGAGCCCCTTACCCGGAGGTCAGTTCCATGGGTTGCTTTCACGTGGGGCTGAGCGGTACAGCTGTGGGTCTGGAGTGAATGGGTCTGGATCTCTTCCGGGCTTGCCGATGGAACTATGGGTCTGGCATGGGTCTCTCTTCCCGGGTAAATACCAGTATTAAAGCAACCTAAAGCTCATTAGTTGAAGGCTCACTCCCTGTAACACACAGACACACAGAATTATATTTGGAGTTGAAATATTGTGTCTTAGTCCAACACTGTTTCTTTGACTTTCATGAAGTGCAAACTCGTGATTTGTTTTCTTCCCCTTCTAGTCTCTTTACTTAAAGAATCATCGTCCCTCCTATTTGCGGTGTAGGAAATGTGCTACATGGCTGTATAAGGGGAAAATCATCTCTGCAACTTGATTAGATTTTTACAGTGAATTCTATGACTTAGTGTAGTACTTTGCCAATGATAGTTTCACAAAGTATTGTAATGTTGAACCTTATCAAAAGGAGGCTGTGTGTCTCTCTGCATCGCTCAGGTGGGTTGATTGAGGACTTTTCTCCTTAATGTTGATCTTGTATCATCCACTGCTTTGCTTTATACCTGAACTGCTCACATCCATTTTTGCAGAAAGTCACCTCACTAGAAAACTTAATACAATGTTTTTAGAAAACAAAATTATCAGTGGAAGTGGAGTGTTTGAGCCATACCCAGCAAGTCTCGGAGGGTACTCCTGGATGTATGCTCAGGTGTAACTCTGGCAGTGCTCAGGGGACCGTGCTCACACCCAGTGCTGGGGATTGAATCAGATGTTGAGATATGAAGGACAAGCACCCCCAAATTCTTAGTTTCAGTTTCTCTACAAGATTCCAGTTTCCTACAATTATATACACACATATATATTTGCCCTCAAGGCCAACTACATACCCATATGCTTCCTGCCGTGGATGTTGTAGTCTCTCTATTATCGAATATTGCCTTTAAGATGCTTTATGAATACACATACTGAAGCTGCATTTGCACATTAAGCTTTGAGGAATCATTTAATGTACTTTGAATATTGGCAAATGATAGATCATGTTAAAGCCAGTCTAAAGCATAGGACTTTCAATGTCTTGCTGTGTGTATTAATGGCAAAGAGGGAAAACAAGCTATTAGAGTAGCTAATGAACAATAGTTTAGTCTTCACTTCTTGAAAATACTCATAGTTTCTTCTTCACAAAGACTAGGCAGGAAATATGTCTAGCAGCTAAAAATACATGGTATTAACAACATATTTGAGACTCCACAAGAAATTGTCAAAAACAAATTGCAGAACTTTTTGAGATCATTTCTTGCAAGAAGGCCTTTCTTCCACTTGTGATTTTATATATATATATATATATATATATAATTATATATATAATCACTAACTGTTTTATTCTCTCACCCTAACCTATGAAAACAACATTTTTTTTAAAAAAGAAAAATATATTGGATAAAACCACCTGCATGAAATTGAAGCATCTTCACATAATTATGGAATCACTCATCTTACATCAACATGATAAAGATTGACCAGTAGGATCACATACTCATATTTCAAAAATGTCAAAATTGGAATATATCCTCACTCCCATTAACAAGGTGGTTTCTGGTTCTCATCATGGTATTTTTCATGCATTTCTGGGTATCCCCGGCATGTTACTAATACAGTCCAAGCTTTTAAAAAACGTAGGACATTTGATTTTGTCAGATATGCATTTAGTTGTAAGACAAGGAAAAGAGGAACACATAAAATCGAGAACTTAAGGGGTCGGAGTGATAGTCCAAAGAATAGGGAATTTGCCTTGCACACAGCTGACCCGGATTCGATCCCTGTCTTCCCATATGGTCCCCTGAGCATCACCAAGAGTAATTCCTGAGCAAAGAGCCAGGGAGTAACCCCCTGAGCAAAAAGCAAAAAATAAAAAAACAACAGTAATAGAGAACTTAATATCTGACAGAATTCACAAGGAGATGCTTATTGAGCATTGGGGTTTTATTTGTAGCAGCCATAGGTATCATGCTTCTCTGTATCATCTATGTTAATACTTTTTACTCCTGACTTGTCTTGTGGTCACAATATGGCTGCCACATCTCCATATATTGTAATTATATTCACAAAATAAAAAGCAACAGTGAGCAGAGACGACAGGATCACACTAAAGGAAAAATCTCTTGGAAGTGCCATATCTATAATCTCCCGGCACAGAATTGGACCACGGCCTTACTCTGCATTGTGAGCAAGGCTGGGAACATCGGCCCTGCTTTACCCTCTTAGAATGAGGGTACAGTAAAGGTAGTATTATAGGGCTAGACTCTAGGAATTTGCTCATCCTGAGCATTCACTATCGCAGCCAACTTTTGACCCTCCCTCTTGCCTGCCCTTTGTGTTCTTATTCTCGTGCTCTCTCATACGTTGTTACTGAAGTACACTAGGTTGCTCTGGCCCTGCTGAAGTATGTGATGAGACTGAATAACAGATAGATGCAGGGTCAAAGCAGGGGTCTTGTGCCTTAACTGCCTACCTATGTATTACAGAAAGTTATACTGGAATGAAGAGATTTATAAGCAGAACACAACTCTAGCCGCTATGGAAAATGTGGGCTTACTTCTAGGAAAGGCTGAGTTTCTACCCTTATTCACTTGTCTTGTATTACTTGTTTTCCCATTGATCATTGATGTCCTCAAGAGGGCACCAGTAACATCTCTATTCATTGGGAATGAGGTTCATTATTGTTACTGGTTTTGGCATATTGGATATACCATGGGTAGCTTGCCAGGCTCTTCCATGGCGCTGGGTTCATCCAAAGGGACCCTTATTAACCCAGAACATTAAGAACTCAGAGATCAGGCTTGTGGTACTGTCACTGAAGAGCATGAAGTTCCTTTGATCTGGTGAATGTGTCCTCCATTCTCAGTAGGTGCCACTTGGACACCAACAGTGGACAAGGATCTATTTTGCTGTTCACAGTGGATGCCTTGTCTGTTCCTTTTCTTTCAAAGTCTTCATAAGGTCCCAAGAATAATCTTGATCTTTAGCATTACCTATCAGTGACAGTTTCCTTTTGTTGTTTAGTCAGCACATTTAACACAACTTATACTTGAAACCCATTTTTTGGGGGCTGAATATGTGACTCAAGTGATAGAAGCTTCAGTTTCTTCCCAGAACTTAAATTTATAATGCCCATATTTCTGGGAATATTGACTTTCTTCTGTTCCTATGCCTTAACACATCCTAAACACTAAAATTCTAATTCCCTTGATTTTTCTCCATCACATCTTGTAGTGTCTGGTACTACTATTGGCTTGGCCCTTGGTCTCCAGCCTTCTCCCCTTCTGTGCAAGCTCTAGCTGTGCTGGGAACACTTCTTCCACCAGACCATGATGCACTGACCCATTGGGCTTTCTCTATGGCCACTGGGTAATTAACTTTTAGACAGACCCGAGACTTGAGAAAACAGTCAGCCTGAAGACCTAGAGAAAGTTTCCTGCACAGTTACGATAGGGCAATTTATACTGATTGAGAAGAGTTGATGTTATTGTAGAAACACTGTTTCTACTCAATGAGAGTGAGATAGTCAAGAAAGGAAGTTGCAGAGTTTATGAAGGATCAGCAGATGGATAACCATTTGCTGGGTCCAGTTGGTGACTGCACCAAGCAACTGTAGTCTCTGCTTTAATATGTTGTGATTCTGGTCTATGATTCACCATATATATTCAAACTGTAATTGTTCTTGGAAAAAGAGGAGTGAAGAGGGAAAAGAAATCAAGAATAGGTGTTGAATTCTTATCACTGAACTAGGCAGATTTTTTGTGTCGATTGCACATGTAATTATTCATATGTCTACTCTTTGGTCACTCTCACTTGAAGTAAATCTCAGACCTCCCTTGCCTCTTAGTTTTCCTTAACTATCAGAAGTTATTCGCCATTGTTTGCGCTCAAAATACCAGCTTGTTCCATTTGTTCCTTTAGCAAACTCTGCCCAGACTTAGGAAAAATCTTGAAAAATAAAGGAGTTTCCTACAAAGAGGGGGCCGTTCCAGCAGATAGAAATGGAACGGTGGTGGTAATGAGCTTTTCAGAAAGCTGCTACAGTCACTAGCAATGATCAAACACCATTTGGGATACAAATTCTGAGCTGTTTGGAGATAGAGAAAATTGAACAGCTCCAAAGAAGGTTGGAACCATTCAGGAAAGAAAAAACATGATAAGATTATGGGCCTCCTCCCACCTCCTACAGGAGTCCAAAGCTCTCTCCCTTTTGGCCATACTCGAGTGACTAAGCTGTAATGGGACAGTTTGAGGAAAGCTCTATTATAAATCTGTCTCTGGGGGCATTGTGGTGTAGAAAAACAACACAGATTGGAAGGTCCTTACCTTGCATGTGGCTGAACCCAGTTCAAACTCTAGCATTCATTATGGTTCCCCAAGCTCCACTGTGAGTGATCCTGATCACAGCAAAAACAAAAAAAAAAAAAAAATAAATAAAAGCAACTCTGTAAATGTAATCAGGGAGCATTCTCTTTCTTGAAGGTTGACTTACCTGCGTCTCAACCTGAGATTTGCTCTCTCTCTCTGTCTCTGTCTCTCTCTTGCCCTCTCTCTTTCTCCCTCCCTCCCTGCCATAGAGGTAGGCTCAGGGAGGGAGGGAACTGGGGGCATTGGTGGTGGAAAATGAGCACTGTGGAGGGGATGGGTGCTGGAACACTGTAAGACCAAAACCCAAACATGAACATCTTTGTAATTGTACATCTCATGGTGGTATATTAAAAAAATATATAACTAGAAGATTGGGAAGCAGAGATTGCTAGTTATGACACTGCTGAGTCTTTGCCTCCCCATTTATCCTGGTTCCGGTTGCCTTAGAAGCCGGTGCGTGATAATTGATGACAGGCTGAACATAAACATCAAATGGTTGTGTCTGGGACCCCGTTAGCATGTAACTGAATTCCTATGCAGGCCGTGGGTGGTTAAATATTATCTCTCACACTTGAATGAGAATAAAAGAAACAGAATTTTATTTGACTTGACTTTGATTTGACATGGTAGCTTCACCTTGTCTGGGCTCTCACTTGAATGATGCAGGTTGCATTCCTCTGTGCTTTGAACAAAATGATTTTCTTGGAATACTTCCACAAAAATATCAACATGTTTTTTAGTTTTTGTATTTGTGACGTTTTCTTCCATTAATCTTCTGCTTGCAAATATATGTGTTTATGTGTGTGTATATATAAAACATATATAGACAAAATTGAACAGCACCCAAAGAATGTTGAACCCCCTCAGGAAAAAAAAGATCATAACGAAATCTTTTAAGACAGCTATATGTATTTTTATATCACTTGATCACTTGACATCCTGTTATTCATCAATTTGCTTGAGCGGGCACCAGTAACATTTCCATTTGACCCTATCACATGCCAGTGTAGCCCAATGGTATCTGCTTGCTTGTATTTATGCATTAAATATGTATATATGTATATATGTGTATATATAAAAATGTATGTATTTTGTACATTTCTGACTTTTTCCTACGACTTTGCCCATGGTCAACAGCAAGATCTCCTTTTCATATGTTCCAGCAGACCACCATATTTTCCTGCAGATTATGCGATAAAGCAGTGTAAGTGCTCCTTACTCCTGGTTCTCTCTCTCTCTCTCTCTCTAATTTTCATTAATTAAACTATAGTCTGCATTTAAAAGTCCTGATTCTCTTTTGAGAACATACTACATTCCTATGGAATTAGGCTCTTGTCTTTTTCAATAAAACTTTGCATTGTTTGAAATATTGTCTACATCTTAGTTCATTAACAGAACACAGTTGCATGCACCAACTCTTAGGTCAGCTTCTTTGCACCAATCTGTAGGGATTCAATCTTCTCAGGTTGAATAACAAAGGGCTAGTGTTCTTGAAAGTGGAAATAACTCAATTTTATCTGAATTCTGGGACTTTTCAAGAGCTTTTGTTTGCCAGCAAGATGATATAATGATTTGAAAAATCAGGCATTTTTTTATAATAATCACTATTTGCAAATTCCATACCTGATTCTTCTTAGAAACTTTCAAAGCTAAAATAGTGACATATTTACCAGTTAGGAAAGAAAAATTAATTTGCTTGGTGTTTTCATGCATACTGATGTATTTTAAAATACCTTGTTAAAGCAATCAAAATACTTAGTTCTGTCAGTATAGTCTGAATCAATCTATATGAGACAAATGATATTTGATTAAAATAATACCTCCAATGAAATAAGCATTGATACTTTGTAAAGATTCTGTGCTGCTTGATAAAGGAATAGAATTAAACCTTTGTTTTTCCACAGGTACATAATCCCTTTAGTAATGACATTCAAAACACATTACCTTTCATCGTGGTGATATTCATTTTAGCAATATACTATACATAAAGGGCCAGTTAAGTAATCCAATTATTTCACAAAACCATAAAATTGAACAAAATGTAAACCATGAACTTGAAAAAAATTAGCAGAATCAGAGTTATTGTATAGAGGCACAGACTCTTGCCTTGCATGTGGCCCATGCAGGTTATATGTTCAATTTCCCATTTGATCTTTCTCTAAGCATAGAGTCAGATATTTTTAGTTTCAATATTTGTTGTTTAGCATTACATTAGTATTTTTTGCCATATAAGTCCTCTATGTATATATTTGATTACATTCAAAATCAAGGAAGAAATATTACAAATGAGGTTCAGGGGCTCAAGAGCTACAGAATATTGGAGGCTAGGCACTTACTTGCATATAGCTGACCAGTATTCAATTGCTTATACTACATATGATCCTCTGAGCACTCCCAGCAGTGACATATAATGACAGAGCTAGGAATAAACCCTGAGTACCACCAGGTGTGGCCCCAAAACAAGCAAAAAAACAACAAATAAATGAAATTTAAGTTTATTATGTTTGAATCAGTTGAATGACTGCACGCATGATAGTTTATGTAAGAACATTCATGAACATTCAATGCCTACCCTGGTAAAATGAGTTAAAATTAGGCCAACAGGCATTCAAAGACTGAATAAAAGTTTTTGTGATATAAAAATGCATTAAACGATATTCCAAGTGCCTCCTGTTAAGCTCTTTACATAGTTGGCTGCTTTACTCATCTCATTATTTTCTATTCAGTAATTCACTTTGAGTTACATGGTAAATATTTAACAACAGAGAAAATTAACCTTTCAAGTTTGAAACACTATGAAAATGGATTTGTTCCAAATTACACGAGGATATTCACTCTTTTTATTTACTTTAACCTCACACCATGCCCTCCCCAATTCTCTCATGTGATTGTACTATACTCACTTAACAAAACTAATAAATTACATGGGGTAAACCAGTGAATAAACCACAAGTAGAGTGAAACTTAACTAATCCAAAAAATCAATATTTGAAGTAAATAGGATTATTTCTTCAGAATAGCAACAGCTAAAAACTATCATCAAGCAAAAACTAATTTTCTTACATTGGAGTGTTTCATGATAACATGCCTTTCTTGAACTTCCCCTAAAACCATTGCTTTCACAAAATTACATTTCAGGAATTTATTTCTTAATAAATAATACAGTGCTTTCCTTGCTAAGCTTTCAATTCCTTCATCAGTAGGTGGATAGCGTTCAGTTCTAGATGTCCCTGGTGTTTCTACTGGATGAAGTGTCATCCATGTCCTGTGGTTTTATCTGCTCGAGGCTGTAATCTCAGAGAGATATTGAGTCATACTGAAATTCCTAATATAAACTGGCTCCATAACAGTGTCCACCAATAGGAAGTCAAGCAGGCGGCCACCCCTGACTTCCTCACCTCTAACCAGGCCACACCACCCCTTTTCTCTAATCAACTTTCTAGCTCTGTATTTCCTGAAGGAAGAACTCTCAAAAATGAAAATCATCTTTTGCTTCTCCTTCTTTTCTTTGACTTTCCATCTGCTAATTTCCAGTTGTTCAATGAGCAGAAATGAATGCTGAGTAAGCATCTGAAATGGTACCTTCCTCCAGATTACTGCCCATTTCCCATGCCTGTCTCATTTGAAGATGCCTTTCTATAATGCGTACCCATTAAATCCCCACATAGACCCAGCATTGATCTTCTGACCTGTGTAAGACACAAGGAAACACGTCTTGGGCTGAAGCGATAGCACAGTAGGCAGGGCCTTTGCCTTCCTGGGAGTGACCCAGTTTAAATCCCTGGCAGCCATGTCCCTCAGGCACTGCTGGAGTGATCCCAGAGCACAGAGTCAGAAGTAAACTGTGAGTATTGCTGTCTGAGGCCCCAAAAACAATACTTTTATTTTTTTTTTAAAAAAAGAGAAACACTGGTTTGCTTCTGAGCAAATACTCGCCCTTGAACATCTATCTCCCTTTTGCCTTTTTCACTCAGACTTGGCCCAAACCTGCAGAGCTCTCTGAATGTGCTGCTCATCTAATTCAACCAATGTCCCTTTTGGTACAAAATTGGTGTTTATAATTCATGAAAGCATAAATAGGAGCTAAGGAATGTAGCAACTTGACCAAGTTACTACATCAATTAGGCTCTAGAGGTTACCAAAGGCAAAATATTTCTATTCTTCCTATCCTGTGATGTACACTTGAGAATCGTCAGTGTGTGTCAACGGAGTTTTAAAGGCCCATATAACTTACTGCCTGAAGTTTAGAAAGTCCCAAAATTTTTTTATTTACCTGTGAACTTATTGAATTGGGAATTATCTACAAAAGATTGAAAATGCGAGTTAATTTCTTTGAATCTTTCTTTCTTTCTTTCTTTCTTTCTTTCTTCCTTCCTTCCTTCCTTCCTTCCTTCCTTCCTTTCTTTCTTTCTTTTTCTCTCTCTCTCTTCCTTCCTTCCTTCCTTCCTTCCTTCCTTCCTTTCTTTCTTTCTTTTTCTCTCTCTCTCTTCCTTCCTTCCTTCCTTCCTTCCTCCCTCCCTCCGTCTTTCTTTTCTTTCTTTCTTTCTTTCTTTCTTTCTTTCTTTCTTTCTTTCTTTCTTTCTTTCTTTCTTTCTTTCTTTCTTTCTTTCTTTCTTTCTTTCTTTCTTTCTTTCTTTCTTTCTTTCTTTCTTTCTTTCTCTTTCTCTTTCTCTAAAAGTTAGGCTCACAATGTCCTGGTTTCTCATAATCATCTTTTTTTTACAAATCAAGTTTTTTTTTTCCTGCTTGTTAAAATACCAGTGCTAATTTCCTTATGATAAAGAAAATGGAAATCTTAGCACTGTGGCCTTTGTCAGTAGCAGCTTGGACTGTGACTCAATCATTTCTGCTCCTAAAGTGTTAGGAAAAGTCTTCCTGGAAGGTGTCAAAAGTGTAACACATGACATTCATTAGAATGCAATTGACATTTTGCTGAAAAGAAAACTTTCTACAACATATCTCAGCAATTTTCTGATAAGACCCTATGAGAAAGGCTTGAAGCATTTTTATTGTTAGTTTAGAATAAGGGGAATTATGTTAGTTGTGACTGTTTAAGAAGTCATTATCCAGACAGCTCCGTCAAATTAGCATTTTGAAGGGATTAACAGGTCAGCCCTTTTGGCTTGGAGGACTGGAAGGGGCTAAATTGTGGAGGAGAAACTGCTTCCGCTAACCTGCTTTTTTTCTGCATTGCGTGCCCTGAGAGTTGGTTTGGCACAGAATCAGAATCTACCCTTCTCTTGCCTCATCCAGTAAATAGGATTTTAAAGGGTCTAATTATGGTACCTTTGCATGTTGAAGGATGGCACAGAATGAAAAAAAAGTACCAACTAGCACTTTGTTAATCTAAGATGCTTTACATCATTTCATTTGCATGCCATAAATATTGTTTCATGAAAAGTGGTTTTAAAGCTGGCTGCCTTACTTCCTTGGTTTTTACATCTTTCAGAGTAGCCAACCCCATACATACACATTAACCTGTCTTGAGAATCAGTTTAAAATATCTTTCCTCATTTTAGCTAGTATAACATGGATCCAAATAGAGGCATTTAGAGCATTGACTTAATATTGAAATGCTGCTAGAGTGCTTTCCAAGCCAGTAATTGCTCCCTCTCCGTGAAGTATATGGTATGATATTGATCCTGGGTTCATCACTCACAGCTAGTCGACCACTTGGCCCTATCGACAGCGGCAGGGGAGTGTTTGGCAGGTCGGAAGCACGAGAGTACTTATGGCCTTTCTCTGGTTTCACACTTTATGTTTTCTCAGTTGATACCTGGAGTGGCTGTGGCCATCAGGAGAAGGGTGGAAAGAGACAGCATTTGGGTGGATGACCATATGGAAAACATTTTCCAGAAGCGCTGAATGAGAAGGATTTAAAAAAAAATGTTGACTGTCTTAATTGTAGTAAAAATTTTAAATTTATTGATCTTGACATATTCATGTAAAAGAGCAGTGATACTTTTGCTGTTGTGGTTTATTTCATTTGTATAGATGAGAAATATTATGAGCACATGCTAGAAACATATTAAAGATAGTGATACTGGAGAACTTTTAAGCCTCATTTTAATGTCTTTCACCCTCCTTTTGGATATTGTAGTCATGACTTTTTGTTTGTTTGTTTGCATTTTAGTTGTCTGACTTAAAAACCCAACCATTGACCACTAATTCTGCCAAGCTTGAAACCACTTTTGCTTGTTAGGTGTAGAAAAAGACCTCCTTGCTGGAATCTCTGAGTCAGAAATAGTTTAAGGCCCTGAGTCTCTAACTCATAATGATGTATGCATGGATCTTAAGAATGTCTTTTGTAACATGTCTGTGCTCATTTTGCTGGATGGGTGTGTGAACATGTTTGTGTGTATGTGTGTATGGTATATCTGTGCCTTAGTGGAATGAAATACTGGTAATACAAAGATAATTTCATCTTCACAGTGTTTTAAAATTGAATAGCATAATGGACATATTGTAAATAGATAATAAGAGTAAAATATGATTGATGCTAGGTACAGAAAGATATAATACAGTGGATAAGACCTTTCTTTGCACATGACCAACCCTGCGTTGATCCCTAGCACTCAATATGGGTCCCTGATGAAGAGTGATGCAGAACACAGAGGCAGCAGTAAGTCTAGGTGATTGCTGGGTATCACTTGTATCACTTGTATCACTTGTCTTCCTATTCATCATCGATTTGCTCGAGTGGGCACCAGTAACATCTCCATATGTCCTGTCACATGCTAGTAGAGCCCAAGGGCATCTGCTTGCTCTAGGAACATAAAGAGCCTCAGACCATTCCATCAGGTCATGGGAATGAGGTCTATAATTGTTACTGGTATTTGCCATGTCATATATGACACGGGTAGCTTGCCAGGCTCTGCCGTGCGGGATATAGTCCCTAATAAATAAACTACACACATACACACACATACACACATGTGCAGAATTATATAATGTAATACATATATTACATCTATAGAGAGGATATACACAATAAATATTTATTTATTGGGAGATCTGGATAAAGTACCTTAGAAAATTCTCATCCCAGGAATCACTACTCATTTAGTTGGAATTACAGGTTTTGATGCTGAGTTTGCATGTTGATAAGCATCATGTAAAGACAATGTTATCCAAAGAACCTCTTTCGGCTTCAGAGAGCTGGGAGGGCCCTTCGTGTTGCAGCCTCTTTCTCTTTCATTTCTTCTACGTTTGTGGTATTTTGATGTGTTTCCATTGTAGACTTCACTTGAGTTACCATGGTGTGGACATGGTCACCAAACTCCTGGCTTTAGTTGTTGTATATATTGCATTGTGATGCTCAAACACACTTGACTGTGCTCTGGCAACCACACTCCATTGCGGTGGTAATAAGGATCATATGACAACTTCTGGTGACAGCCAGGATGCGCCAGAACTACACTGAACTGTGGATGCTTTTCGAGGGTCAAACATGGCCACATGAGCTTCCACCACTGAGCCATCCTCTGAACCCCGGAATGGAATTCCCATCTGTGGGCTGGGGCTAGCCACCAGGCGGTGCTCCTGGGCAGTTCTCAGCATGTGCTCAATAGTCACCCAGCAGGCCTCAAGGGTACCATGTGGTGCTGAGGACTGTAACTCAGACTCCTGCATGCAAATACTGCATTTCAGCCCCATCTCCCACAACACACAGAATTATTAATGGAATAGATATCACAAAAATATATATGCATACATATAGAATAACTCATTAAATTCCTTGTTACCTAAATGGTTGTTCTTGCTCCCTCATAAACAAACATTCCTTTTCCTTCTAGTCATCATAATATCATTAAATGTTTTGTTACTGACTTTAAAACTTGCTCATTTACTTGGCCAGTTTCTTTCAGAACAGAAAGGGCTACATGTAAATTATGCCACACTAAATCTGTTATTTTTTGGACACTATATATCACCCAGATGGATAGTAAGCAGAGCGATTCAACAGGTCAACTAATTTAGTTGTCCAGGGGTATGTTTTGTTGATAATTTATCTCGGCAAACCCACTGGGAAACAGTCTGCTCCAGAGTTTATTTTTTCACAAGAGTGATAATAAAGTCCTCTAAATCCCGCTAATCTAAAAACAGAGATGGACAGTTGGACCACAAGCTCAGGATAAAGGAACAATTCTGCCTCTCGCTCCATCCCTCAGTCCCTCCCTCCCGCCTCCTTCTTCCTTCCTTCCTTCCTTCCTTCCTTCCTTCCTTCCTTCCTTCCTTCCTTCCTTCCTTCCTTCCTTCCTTCTTCCTTCCTTCCTTCCTTCCTTCCTTCCTTCCTTCCTTCCTTCCTTCCTTCCTTCCTCCCTCCCTCCCTCCCTCCCTCCCTCCCTCCCTCCCTCCCTCCCCCTCCCTCCCTACTATTTATCCTTTTTCCACTTTATGTTTTTCTAGAACTATGCATCAGAGTCTAGGCATTTAATAGTTCCAAAGCTAGTATTTTGGTTGGTTATTGAGCCACACGGAATATTACTAAGTATTTACTCTGTTGTGAGCTCAGGGAACCTCCTGACCAGCTCACAAGGCAATGCCTCACCTGCCAGACTTTCTCCGCAGCACCCAAAGCTGTTTTGATAACCAAAATTTATATCCTTTCAAATTACGGAAGGGAGTTAGGAACAAATTTTGTTATTTATTATAGCATGAAGTAATTTATTATTAGTTTTTAAAGATGTATGACATTTTATCTTTCTTATATTTTTCTACATTTAAATGTGTTCAGAAAAATATTGAGGTACCAATTCATAGGAGTGTGAAATTTATTTTTGCTTTTTTTTTTGGGGGTCACACCCGCAATGCTCAGGGGTTTCTCCTGGTTCTGCACTCAGGAATTACTCCTAGCAGTGCTCGGGGGACCATATGGGATGTGGGATTGAACTCACGCTGGCAAGGGCCGGCCACGTGCAAGGCAAATGGTCTACCCACTGGGCTATCGCTCCGGCCCTTAAGGGTAAAATATAAGTATCCACCACACCTCACCTTTGCAATTTCAGTTCTGTAATGGGAGTCTCAGGATTTTCCACGAATGCTATCATTTCCCTTTTTTGATATTTTATAGGCCACATATGTATGAAATCATTGGTATCTATTTTGCTCCTTCTGATTACTTCAGTTAACTTGATACCCTGCTGACCATCCATGGGCAGAAAAATGCAGTATTCCATTGTGTATACATACTATGGTTTCTTTGTCTAGGCATCAGTTGTTGGACACTTGTTTCCTGAGTTTAACTCTCCTTATATATAGCCATGAAATGAACATTTCTATAAATCTTTCATAATAGTGTTGCTGCGTTTCTGACATATGAAGAATTGTTGGGTCACAGTGTAGTTCCCTATTTACTTTATTTTTGTTTATTTTGGTTCAAGGGGCACACCTGATGGTGTGCAGGGCTTACTCTGGGGATCTGTGCTCAGGAATCACTTCTGACAGTGCTTGGGGCAGTGCCGGGAACCATATGAGGAGCCGGAAATGAAATCCGGCGTGAGCAAGACCAAGTGCTTTCACCTCTGTACTACCACTCCAGCTTCTGAGTCTGTCTCATTTTGAGATGACTTTTGAGATGATGTAAGATAAGGATCCACTTTCTTCCTGCAAGTGGCTAATCTGTTTCCCAGCAACAGTTTTAAAAGACACATTTCTTCCTTCTCTGTAGTCTTGGTTTCTTTGTCTTTATAACCAAAAGTTTATTTCTGAGCTCTCAATTCTATTCTATTGCTCTAAGTGTCTGCTTTTATTCCTACACCGCATGGTTTTGATTACTGGAGATTTATAGTATAGTTTAAATTCAGGGAGCATGATGATTCATTATTATTCTCTTCTTAGGATTACTTTAGCTATTTGGGAGGTTTTATGGGTCCATAAGATTTTAGTAGTATCTGTTCTATGTTCCGTTGAATGAAGGGCTTAGGAATTTTGCCCTTCTTTATCATGTTTAGGTAGAATGATTAATTTACGGTGTTAATTCTGGCACTTGGAGGAAAATATACAGGTTTAAATGTTTGCTTTATGTGTGAACGACTCCATTTTAATCACTGGCACTGCATACGATCCCCTGAGAACCTCCAAAAGTGACCTCTGAGCACAAAACCAGGAGTAGTCCATGAACAGTCTTGGGTGTGGCCCAAGCCAATCCTCTTACACCCACCCCCATATAGAGACACATTCTTAGTAAAATGAAACTTCACTAGTATTACTTGTCTTCCTGTTGTTCATCGATTTGCTCAAGCAGGCACCAGTAACATCTCCATATGTCCTGTTGCAAGCAAATGTACCCCAGGGCATCTACTTGCTCCAGGAACAGGAAGAGCCTCAAACCCTTCCTTCAGATCATGGGAATGAGGTCCATAACTATTACTGGATTTTTGCATGTCAAAATCCGGACTTCTTTCTCATCACAACTCCACCCAGCAGACCAGAATATCACAACCCGGCACGCCGGCGGCTGTTAGTGGCTGCATGGTTCATCAATAATTGCTTTATTTAGAGGTGACTACAAGACTTTGCCACCCGCACGGTAAGCCTGGCAAGCTGCTTGTGTAGTATTTGATATGCCAAATAGCAGTAACATTTTTATTAGGTCATTCCCATGACCTAATATAATGGTTTGAGGCTCTTTATGTTCCTGGAGCAAGCGGATGGCTTTAGGTTCTACTAGCATGAGACGGGACATATGAAGATATTACTGGTGCCCGCTCTAGCAAATAGATGATCAACGGGAAGATAGAAGATAGTGATAGTGATAGTGGCATATCAAATGAAAAATGGGTAGTTTGCCAGGCTCTGCCGTGTAGGTGGTATAGTCTCAGTAGAAGGTTCTCATCTCGAGCATTTACTGATGAAACTCAAAGATCAGGTTTTCTCTTGGGTAGAGCTGTGAGGAGCTGTGGAGTCTGGATGTTGAAAATGACTGATCTTATGGTGTAGGGGTTGCTCTGGATTCCTGCTAGGGTCAATGGGATGACGGATCA
This sequence comes from Cryptotis parvus, assembly GCA_021461705.1. NCBI lineage: Eukaryota > Metazoa > Chordata > Mammalia > Eulipotyphla > Soricidae > Cryptotis > Cryptotis parvus. The sequence continues at coordinate 267,750 of JAJIBD010002198.1, forward strand.
CAGCTAGATACTGCCTAGACCTGTCTACAGTGTGTAAATGTGAAAGATCCGGGAAAGACCTGATCCTAAGATCTAGTACTACCTAAGACTATCTAAGAGGAATGGGCGGAGGAGCCGAAATCCCCACTCCAAGTCCGGCCAAAGTGGTCCCTCCCTCGCACATGTGAGTGAACCTTTGGAGCAATGTTGGACTCTTCCAGGGGCTGGCGAGTCCCTTACCGCCCTCTGGAGGTCAGCTCTATGGGTTGCTTCCACGGGGGCCAAGCAGCAGAGCTGTGGGTCTGGAGTGGATGGGTCTGGATCTCTTCTGGGGTTGCCGGCAGATATGTGGGTCTGGTGTGTCTCTCTTCTGGGGCAGCTGGCATGGAGATGAAGGAATAGTAAAATGAAACAGGAAACAGACATAGAAAAGTGATTCCCCATGGCCTGGATGAATTAGCATTGTCTTGGGAGGGATGACTGAGCTGTGGGTGCCCCCAAAACAGCCAGGATTGAACTGGGCTTGACTGCGTGCAAGCAAACACTTCAATACTTGTAGCTGCTCTCTCCAGCCTGGCTTTTCTTTAAAAGAAAAGCTATAATTTTGACCTCATAGGATTCTAATGAAAATCAAATACCAATATCAAAGTATATTAGCCCTTGGGAGATTCTTGGTTATGTTTATTATTTTCTTCACCTTTGCAAAATTTGGTGCTTTGTTCAATAATAAAGTTATGTAACCTAACAAAATTTTATTCTTATCCTGACAGAAAACAGTTTTGCATTCCTTCACTCTCATATTATATGGACTAATTTCCATTGTTCATCGATTTGCTCGAGCGGGCGCCAGTAACGTCTCCATTTGTTGGGAATGAGGTCCATTATTGATACTGTTTTTGGCATATTGAATATACCACAGGTAGCTTGCCAGACTCAAACAATTAAAGTAGCAATTGTCTATCTCCTTTCATATCATTTTTTAAAGCTGAAAAGATCTTTTCATCTTTAAAAAAACAGGTTTTTTGTATCTATTCCTTATTGTGTTATTCTTTTATGCCTACTATGGGAAATAGAAAAAAAAATTGAAAAAAAGAAAATTACAACTTTCTTGTATTTCAGTGTTCCTCAGTATTTGTATCAAATGCTTCCTCAGATAACTTTCAGCACCCCAAAAACATAATTCATATAGAAAACATGTTAAATGTGAAATTTTAAATTACATTTCAAAAGGTTTAAGGTACATGCTCTCTTGTGGCTGACAAGTCAAGTTGAAGGAACGATGGCCCAGGTACACAAAAACATTTCATGCTTAATCACTTCAAAGAAGTTGTAGTACAGTTTTCAGAAAATTCATTTGCAAATATGAAAGAGAGCAACATATTATTAAGAAGAATAAAATGGATGCAGATAATTATTTACAAAGTAAATGTGGCAGGCAAATTTTGCTCTGAATTCCAGTACGAGGAATATATTAGAGGAGATATGAGTCATATATTGTGATTTAAATTTGCTCCTGGAGAATATATAGTATTTTAATTAACAAGAGAAAGGTTAAGTGGTACAAGGTACAACAGGAAAGAAAACCATTCGTAGAGATAAAATTGGTTCAGAGACACACAAGGAAGAGTTGATGTAGCCATTTTCATACAGTATTTTTGATGAATAGTTTTTCCCAAATTACATTCCAGAAAGAACGTGTTTCCATGAGGCATTAAACGAGAACAAATAGAATTGTGTTGTAACGAGTTGATGGAATAATTACCTAGAAATAAATATATTTATTGCAGGACTTTCCAGCATCTTTTATATACAAGGAATCTAATATCTTACCGGTGTCTCTCAAGCTGGCAGGGAAATTTATGATGGAGACTTAGGGGATAGGATTCTAATGTGACTTGGGGGCTGACTGTGGAGTATCTTGTGTTTAACTAAGAACCTTGGGCTTGTATATGTGAACATTGGCTTGCATGGTCCTGAAACTGAGCACTGAAGTCATCCCAGAGACTCTACTGAGCTGTGGACTAAGGAAGTTACTTAGCCCACCTCTTAGATCCCAGGAAGATGTTGCTATAGCTGCTGTTTTTGGAAAAGCTGTTGTGTAAATGAACTGATATGCAAATGTTTTACAAGGAACAAGTCCTCTAAAAAATGTCAGTATCATTAGTGGGAAAAGCTTGGACAATTTTAAACGAAGAAATGCAAATAAAAAAATAAAAAATAAGTGTTTTATCAATGATATTTTAGTGAAAAATACATTTTCAGTTCAACTCCTGGATTTAATAGCATGACGGAAAAGAAGAAATGGGATTTTATGTTGTGAAAATGCCGTTCGCAACATTCTAATGGATAGAGTTCCATATTGACCTGCGATTTAAATATCTATTGAAAATATTGGTGTGTGAGTGCTTTCAAATGAGCATGTTTTATGTGATTAAATAGATCCTGTAAATAAATGTTCTTCTAAAATAACTTTTTCTGTTGGGAGAATATGACTGGGTTTATGAATGTTAGCATATGAGTAAATGTGTGTGTTTATATAAGTGCTACCTAATTTCTGAAGACTTGAGACTTTTTTCCAGGGCATTTTATTATCCCTGTTGCTTCACTTTGTGATATTTTGGATCTTCACCCTGTCATTTTCATGGCATTTTAATACCTTTTGATTTAATTAGAAATTGGAGCAGACTTTTAATAAAAGTTTTCCAATAAGAGGATATTTTTGAAAAGTTAATTTTTTACTAATCTTTTGCATATGAGTGCTATTTTCTTCTGTGTGACTTTAATTAGAATATATGAAAACAGACTGAAGTTTTCAAATATAATAAGATTTTAGTTTAAGTGAACATAACCATTAAAACACTCAGAAAATTAATCATTCTAATTGTCTTAAAGAAAAAATTATAGTGCTAATGTAATTATTTTCAGGCATGTTTAATAAGAGAAATGTGAACCAAAGATACATTTATGAAGAATAAATTAAAAGATTAAAGCATAAAGTAGTATAAGAAATTATTACCATGATTATAAATTATAAATATACTTTAAGTTGAGCCATATCAAAGATTATATTGAACATGTTCTCCAAATGTGGTTTTGTGACATTTTTTGAAAATTTCAAATCTTCTTGGAACCAGAATTTTAGAAGTACTAGACAACTAGTATTTCCTTTGTGAAAAAAATAGACATTAAGTTAGATAAACTGATAGGAGATAGTGGTGAATTTACTCTTGAAGTATATTCACATTGCTATTTAAAATAGTGGTTTCAACAGCTAATTGACAGAGTTCTAACACTTGAAAAAAAAGACCTTTAGATTCATAAAATAGCTTTGTTTATGGAGGCTATGTGATCCAAAAATACGAAGTGTTAAAAAATATATTTGTATATATGTATATATACATGTATATAGATGTATATGTGTATACGTATATATGTATAATATATACATGTATATGTAAAATATATACACGTATATGTATATATTATACAATTTTATATTTTATATTGTAAAATATAATATATACACGTATATGCATATGCATATACTTATATACATATACATATGTATATGTATATGTATATATATGTATACGTATATACTTGTATACATATACTTGTATATATACATATACTTGTATATATATACTTGTATAAGTATATACATATACATATACATACAATATACATATACATGTATATATTATATTTTACTGCATGCATACATATATGTACATATATATGTACATATATACACATATATGTATGCATGTATATGTATGTATATATGCATATATATGCATATATGTATATGTATATATGTATATATATATTTGCACTGGTTTGACTACCAGTGGCTCTTAAGGCCTTTACATTTTTCTGAGGACCAAACCTGAGTCATCTCTTACCCAGACTAATGCCTTCCCTGCCACACTGTTTCTCCAGCCCTTAAAATAATTTTTATTTTTGTAGACCTTCAGGAAATTTCCATAGTTGAAACCACAAATTTCAAATGTAGATTTATGCATATGATGAAACGTTTCAGCTAATGATTTCCAAAAAGCATCGCAGAGTGTCATTGTGATTGTGTGATACTTTTTTCTTCCTACCGAATTTAAGGTCAATAGTTAAGTATTTTTTTAAGGCTGCTAGGGTCTATTTCCTGTAAACCTCTATGAATGTCTTTTGAGCGATGTTCAAGATTCACCACAAAATAAATCACTGGCTATAGTTCTAAGATGACCTTTGGATCAGATATTGGTCTCACTTATGTCAGTAAAAAAAGAGAATAAAATGAGCAAACGTGGTCATTCCCACGCAGTCAAAGATATTTTCCTGAGCTGTCTTACTTTGAGTCTAGAGAGAGTATAGTGGCTAAGATGCTTTTCTTAACTGCAGCCAACCTGGGTATAATTCCTGAGAACCACATAAATTCCCAAATGAACTGCACAGTAATCCCTGAGCACAAGAGTAATCCCTGAGCACTTTAAATAGAAATAGCAAGTGTTAAGTATTGGGGAAACATCACTTTTCTTTCTTTAATTTTTTTCTCTTGGCTTTGTGGATCACAATAAACAGTGATTCTCAGGAATTACTCCTGAAATTGCACTGAAGAATTTCTCCAGACAATATTTGGGAGACTGTATAGGATGCTAGGGATTGAACCCTGGTTTGCTGTGTACCAGGCAAATGTCCTGTCTGTTACACTGTGGCTCTGCCCTTTTGTAACTTTTAATTTCATGTTTTCCATTAAAAATGATTTTGGTCTTCAGGAAAGACTTCATGTGTCTTTAAGATAGATAGTTATCCTTGCAGTTGAATTTTGGAGGATGCCTGGTCACTAAATGATTTGATAAGTTCTATTTGTTGTGACCTAGTGTGACCGAAATTGGTATTTTTTGGTTTTTAATCCCATAAAAAAAACAAACTGATTAAGGAAATGCATATCAACAATTTAAAAAAAAAATGGGCCACACTTCTTGGTGTTTGCGGCTTATTTGTGCTCTCCCCTTTGGGATCACCACTGGAAGGGTTTTGGGGACCATGCGCAGTGCCAGAGTCAAATGAAGGTTGGCCACAAGCAAGTTCAGTGTCTGCCGCGTAATATCCTCCAGTCTGGACAATTTTTATTTGATTGCAAGTGTGTGATATAGCTGGAAGCACATGGTCTGTTTGACTTTATTTTAGAATAGACTGAAATAGATTTGAGTCTATTTTATTCACTCGATTCTCCCAAATTAAAGCACTGCTGGGATTCATTAGTTATTTCCAAAAAGAAACCAAGTTTCCCTTTTTAGATTCCAGCTGGAAAGAGTGATAGCAGAAAGAATTATTGGAGAATGCCAGATGCTTCTGCCTTTCTGCTTTCTTCTTGCTGAAATCCCTTTCCACCATGATGATACTCCTTAACACCAACCCCCTTCAATTTTTTTTTTTAATTCCAGCGAAGGGAAATAAGTTTACAGCTGACCAGACACTCTCATATGCATATCAGGAGTTCAGTATTTTTATTCATTTTTTCATTAATTTGGGGAGCCACACTCAGTGGCTGTACTCAGGCTTTAGGCTTTACTCCTAACGTTACATTCAGGAATCACCTGGCAGGGTTTGGGGTACCAGATACAGTCCTGGGGACCAAACCAAGTTGGCCACAAATAGGACACTGCCCACTGTAATATCTCTCTGGCCCTAAGCCAAAATTTTGGACATGGATTTTCTGGCAGCCCAATTGTTTTCTCTAAATATTCAGTGGCATATTTCTCTAAACATTCCTTAGATCTCCCTGTGGTATTAATGTGGAGGCGCTGGGCTTGCATCGTGGCATATTTGAATTCATTCCTCATGCTCGGGAGTGACTTCAGGTTTAGCACACAGGCAGACAATTCAGATGTGTTACACCTGCATCTTTCTGACCTTGTGATTAGGAAAATATTTTCTCACTAACACTTCACCAGAAGACTAGCATAGTTATAAATTAAGAAACTAAATGAAAATCTTTCAAATCTCCTGAACATATTAACCTGCTCATTCTTCAGTGGGTTATTCTCTTGGACTAATTTTCAGAGATATACAGAATATCAATATTTAAATCTTTGTAGGTTTTGATATAAAAATAAGAATCACATCTAATTTTTATGTGAATAGAGCTTTTGAAAGTCAGTTGGACACTAGTGGGGTTATAACCTATCATTTTGTTCATTTTCCTCATCTGGTATGCCTGACAGCTAAATTTCTATATATGAAACCAAACTTTTATCTTTAATTTGCTGTATTAAAGGCCATCTAGCTAACAGCAGATGCCTTGCAGGTAAAAGTTCCTGTGCCTTTTAGGGTTATTTGGTCAACTTGGCCTCTTCTTGGAATCAGAATATTTATTCGATTTTGCTCAGTTGACTGGACAGGAGAGTTTTTCCAGTTGTTAATCAGCTTGGCTGGTTCCCTTGATGAGAGCAATCAGTCATTTTAGGCACCCGCTCTTTCCCTTTGTGTTCTATAGGTATGCACGGCTTTCATAGAAGGGGAGGAATTTTCTTTTCATTATCTGGCTCTTGGTGCTTTTTTATATTTCCTGTAGACTAAGTGCGCATCAGTGGACAGTGTCTGGATTTTCTAGGCATACTCCTCAAACTGCCTTTATAACTTCACTGTATCACTGTGTCACTGTCTCCCCGTTCATCATCAAATTGCTCGAGTGGGCACAAGTAACATCTCCATATGTCCTGTCTCATGCTAGTAGAGCCCAAGGTCACCTGCTTGCTCCAGGAATAAAGAGCCTCAAACCATTCCATCAGGTCATGGGAATGAGGTCTGTAATTGTTACTGGTATTTGGCATATCAAATACGACACAGGTAGCTTGCCAGGCTTTATAACTTAGGTTGCTTTATTATAAATTAGGTTGCTAGATTTTTTTGTTTCTAGTGGCCACATATGATATTTAAGCTACTGCTTTAGAACCAGATTAAGTTGTTCGAAATTTCATTATCCCTTTTCTACTTCCTCTCTGTAGACTGTCCCTTTCACCACCTGTAAGACTCCATTTACTGAATGGGTAAATACAAACACAGACTTTAAAACAATTCTTCAAATGCTTTGAACACCCAATTAATGCTACTATGAACATGCATTAGCTTCCATCTGGACAAGTGCCACAAACACTCTGCTCCATGCGTCTTGAAATACAGCAGTAAAACACATTTTATTTTATTAGTTACCAGGCCCATCCACTCTTGCACATACGTCTGGGATTGTGGAGGGCTCTGCCATGACTTCACATAAATGCAAAGAATCTGAGGAAAACACCACCGGTGTGGAAGGTGGGAATGGGCCAATATATATACATATATATTTCCACTGTAGTCAGTAACTGTTGATCACTGTTCATTTGTTAACTGGTCAGGAAGAGTCTTGCCTTGGTAGAATTACTGAATTCTTTCTCCCTGCAGGGTGATTTCCTACAGGAAGGAGAAATGGACTTCTCTGTAACTCACAGAGTTCATTCTCCTCATATTCGCAATGTCACCATCCTTCTCTTTAATACGGGAGCAAAGGGGCAAAGGGACTTCCCCAATGGTTGTTTTGTGAACCAGTACCCAGGGCTGTATCAAAGGCTACGAGAATCAGGAGAGCCGATTCTCCATATTTACTGCATGATGGCAGAACATTCCCTCATCTTTCATCTTAAACTATGAGGTCCAACTACAGTACTCACAGAGAGCATGATTGTCATTTTAGTAGACACCGACCAAGGCATTGTCCTTATTAAATCTCCATCGAACCCACTCTTTACATACATGGAAACTTTGTACTTTTCTTTGACTCTTGTTCACCATGAATTGCTTTAGGGCATTGCACAAATATAGTTGTATCTTCTGTGGAGTTGAATTGCTCTATTCTATTTTGACTTATGTTAATTTATTTTATAAAAGCAGATGGCTGTTACATGATGTGATTTTTCCACTGTTCTTCAACGTCACCAAGACTTTCCTATCTATCTTTGTACCTTGTGCCTTAGTTATGCTGCTGGAGGAATACCTCTCTTGACTTTTTTTTAGAGGGTAAAATAAAATATTACTTCATCATAAAAGAGGGAAGTTTCTCTTGGTAGCATGAAACCATAGCACAGACGTGCAGGTCTTTGGAACGAGGTGAAAAGAAAGGAAAAAGAAAAAGGCTTTTTTTGAGGAGTAATTTATTCCTCTAGAATCAATAGTAAGTTGATGCGCTTTGAGGGTCTTGGTCCTCATACCTCTGCCTTGAATGCTTTTAATTTTTTCTTTATAAATCAAGCAATATCTGTGAAGACAGTGAATCTATAGCTGACTTCCCAGTTCTTATTGATAATATGAATATTGATTTTGGGAGCCCTCATTACTATGGTCTTGAGGAATCAATGTCTCTGTGATTACAGGATCAAAACATAAAGACACCTTAGAAAACATGAAGTTTTCTGTGAGGAGGAGATAGTCTCCAACATCTGAAAATTCCAGTAGCTTGCACCATCTCTAAGTGTGTGTGACATAAAGAACAAGTGAAGACATGTACGCTTATTTTGTCATCATTTACAAACCCACCCATACCACAGAAAGAAGCACTGAACTGAAAGTTTTCTTTAAGAGTCGTTGGAAGATTAATTTAACTGTTGCACCCACTTGCTTATTTTTGATTATGTGTGTGTTTAGCATCTCCATAAAATTGGAATCCCTAGAATTTAGTACCTTCATTTTCTCCAGTAATGCCCTGAGAAACTCTTTTCTGTAACTTCATAAGTGGATGCTTATATTGGTGCTATCCTGCGCAGAAAAAAAAATGGAAGAATAAGTCATTACAGGGTATCATCACATTTTGGCATTTGTTGTGTAAATTATAATGAATTATGTCTAGGCTTGGGGCACATACTACTTTGCAAATGTTGCTCGTTTAATTACTACCATTACACTATGCATGTATAGTTGCATGGTCAGTAATTGAATATCATCTGTACTGCAAGTAAAGGATGTTCACTTCTAATTCTCCAGATATTTGTCTATATGTTTTTCTCTGCCTTAAATATTCTCATTCATCTTCCTTCTGGCTTCCTTCCCATTAGTTTCTACTTCAAATTTCAGTAGGACTTACCTCTGTACCTTATTGAGAACTCATCTCTTGCCTGTTCTATTTTCTATGATTCTTTTTGTTATGTTTATAAGCACTTAACATTCAAGACATTGCATTATTTAATTGAATTATTTTGTTTATTATTATCTCCACCAAACTAAATGTAGTTGTGTTTTATTTTTTCCGCTCATAAAAATTCACATTTCTTTAATGTTTTCTCGAAAATTTTAGTTGCTTAACAAAGAATAGCTGAGTGAATGGGATTTTATTTTAAACAGTTTGGCATTCAAACCATGGTGGTGTGTGAAATGTTTACAGAATGCTCAGAAACTCTTGTCTGAGTAATACTCAGGGAATATAGTCTAAACATATGATTCTATCCAATGATATTCTATATTGCTGAATATTTTTAGGGAATTATAGTGAATATAATTTCATCTTACAGTGAATATGTCTATCAAACTGTGAAATTGCATAAATATATGGTGAATATGCTCAGGAATAGTGGTAAGAGAACAAAGAAGCCCTCCAAGGCATAGGGAGTTTGTGGATTTTTCATTGACTTCTCAATAGTTCAGACGAATGTGGGGAAAGCTTGACTGCATCTGAGTTAACGTATTAAACTGTTTTGTATTCTGATTCCCAGTGTAGACTGGTAACAAGTTAATGATTTGTGTTTCAAACACTGTAGGAAGTTGATTCCCATAACATCTGCACAAGCGCATCGCCTTGGGGAAGACATAAACTGAAACTGTTGGTAAATCCACATTACAAATGATTTGAGAGGCTGTACCACGTTTTGAGGGTCTCTATTTCTGTTTGTGATGGGCTGTGTATGTAGAACACACACAACACACACATTAAATAGCTATGATCTTATCCTGGAAGCTCATACTTGCAACTCATCCCTTAAGCATGATTTTAAAAGTTATTTTTCATGCTTTTCACTTAGTGTGTCTGTGATGATATAGAATAGGAAATCATTTATCTTTTAGCTAGTTAAAATATTTTTTCTGTATAGTTGCCTACAGCTAGAATAAACTGTACGATATTAAGAAATATTTACTACATTTATTTTACTGAAATAAAACTCCCTGAAGGTCTTGAGGCAGAGTAGATGGATAGACAATTGTATCACTGTGAAGCTATAGCAAATACATTGTTATCCCATATAAAGAGTAATTCTTTACATGATTTTAACACAATAATTGCTTATATAAGATACTTTCAGAAATTCATAAATTTTGTTACCATAACTCACTAAGTAGTTTCAAAAGCATAAAGTCGGTGCACATTTGTAGCTTAAATTATAAAACGATAGTATTATTAAATGAACTTCATAGAGATATGGGCCACAGAGGTAATGTTTACAAATGTTATATAATGCTCAATGTTTATACTGGATTCCCTTGTAATAATAGAGATTTATTCTAAAGTATAGGAATTATTTTATTTTATTTTATTTTACTTTGGAGCTACACTTGTTGTGCTCAGAGCTTAGTCCTGGCTCCACACTTTGGGGTCATTGTTGGTTGTGCTTGGAGACCAATCTATGCAATGCAGGGATTGAACCATAGTCAGCTGCATTCAAGTTAGACTTATCCCTGTACTAACTCTCTGCCTTTATTTAATTTTAATTTTATTTTTTTGGTTGGGCCACACCTTGCAGTGCGAGGGCCCACTCCCAGTTCTCTGCTTGAGGCTTGCTCTTGAGTTCTGGTAGTGCTCAGAAGACCGCGTGGTGCCTGGGATTGTATCTGGATCTTCTGTATGCAAAGCTTGTGCTCATCCCACTGAGCTCTTTGTACCTCCTGATTTTAGTTTTTAAGCAACATAGCACATGCTATCACTGTATATTCCTTGTGATTTATAATATAGGCATAGATGTGTGGGTATATTTGATGTCTCTAGTTATTTTGATTAGTTTGCCTTGACGCTTATATCTATTTTTCAAGCTAAATATTTGATTTTAAACTCCTTGAATTTTGAGCAAATGCTTTCAGGAAGATTGACAACTAAATAGATGTGGTATAATATTTGTCAGTAATTAAAATATACCTATAGGCTTTATAAAGAGATAAAAAAAATAAACACCTGGATTCCTGAAATAACCTTGTGCTGACAAGAAGTATTCTGTGTTGTCATAAAAATCAGCAGATATATCATAAAGCAATCTATTTTGGTGTCGTTTTCATGAGAATCATTCTCTATATCAATACTTTTAGGAACCAGTAATATTTGTAAAACCAAATGCTAAATATACTTGCATATTTCCAAGCACCTGTATGTGGATATAAGAACAATTCCCTAGTTGGAAAAGGTGAATAATAATGAATATTGTGAGTGACATGTAGAATGTGCACCATTGAATGAATGATAGGGGTTAAGAATATTAAGACCAGAATCTGGACCACTGGGGTACAACATTTAGGGGATCTCTTAGGTCAAAGTAAACTGCAAACTTTTAGAATGGAATATAAAGATATAACTCAGTCAGATTGACCTGGTGAGGTCAGAGGCTTTTATAAGGTACAAGGATGTCTAAGGTACAAAAGGAACATTTTAGAAACAGGACGGATGGCTAGCTGGAATATTAGATACAAATAATTGAACGTGGTTGACAGAGGACCAACAGACAAAAGATTAGGGACTCTCTCTGGGAATGGTCTTGGAGAATCTTATACTCTGAAGTGTAACAACTTAGGGAAGAGAATTTTTGACTTAGAACAAACCCCTCAAACATAGACAAATGTAATTCACAGGAGTGACTTTTGTTTGCTGGTGGTAGGCGGGCGAATGAGGGGTCAAGTGGGATGGATTCATGGCATACCGAAGAGGAATCCTAGTCTGAAACAGAGCTCCATAAGCAAAGGAAAGAGTATGAGATCTTTAGACACAAATAAGATTTTCAGATCCCCAAGGTACCACAGTCAGTCCCATGTTTCTTATTGTAGTGGTTGAACATTGCTGGAAGTCTCAGCTCATTAAATATCATATCTATAATGACAAAGGAGTTGTAGAAGAGTATGTCCAGTAAATAGAAGATGAACAATCAAATTCCTCTTTTGTTGTGTTTCTAACATCCCCCCTGTGATCATAATCCACTCACAACGACAGTTATATTTTAGTCAATTCACTAACACTGCAGTGGTCCTCTCATGCCCCTTATGTGATACATGTTTTGACTTCGTCTTACTTCCTTACTATGGGAAGAGAAGAAGAACCATTTCTCTCTGCTTCTCCTTTTTCTCTCTCAGCATATTTCCCTTAGCTCAAACTTCTCTACAGCTCTTTTTATGATGAACTTGCTTACGCTGCCGATGCTCATTGTGGATTATGAGTATCACAAAATGTCCAGTTTGTATTGTCTAGTGTCTGGTATGTGATCTGTGTGTATGTTTTGTGTCTCTCACTGGAAGGTCAATTTTTTTAATTATAACACTGTGTGATACACAGTTACAGAAACATTCATGATTGGGTTTTACTCATACATCATTCCGGTATCTGCCCATCCACCAGTGCCCTATTCCTACTACAAATGGCCCCATTTCACTCCCACCTCCCCCAGCCTGCCTCGATAGCAGGCACTCACTTTCTTTTAGTTCTCTCTCTCTTTCTCTCACTCTCTCTCTTTCACTCCCTCTCTCTTGGGGTGAAATTGTGGTTAAGAAGTGTGGGGCCTGAGTGATAGTGTAGTGGTTAGGGCACTTTCTCTGTATGTGACTGACCTGGGTTCCATCCCCAGGATCCCATATAGTCCCCTGAGTACCACTAGGAGTATTTCCTGAGTGCACAGGGAGGAGTAACCTCTGACTATCACTGGGTGAGATTCCCCCTCTCCGAAAAAAAAAAAGAAATATTTCACTTTATCCACCAGCCACATTAGATGCATGAAACTGATGTTTGAGTAATGTTCAAAATCGTGTTCCTCCTTAGAATCATAGAGAATTTACATACATCTCTATGATACAGCACATACAGCAGTGTTCTTCAATCTTTACACCCATAGAACGACACCTGTTTTGCACTCCGGTACACAGACCAACTGTTGGAGGACAGGTTTAGCTATTCTGGGAGTTTTGTTGTTTTGCTCACTCCCAGCTTAATCTTATTTAAGTCAAGGTTCATTCTAATGAGATCTCTCTTCTATGTAAACACTTCTAGAGGGTGTGGCACTTACAGAAGTCACCTTGATTGAATAACTTCTGACTTATACATCTACTAAGACTTCTATGTTTTCTAGATTGGGCACAGCTCCTCTTTATACCCACTGCACCCAACGTGGGACAGTTAGAATTTACCAGGAGACTACCACCCTGGCTACGCTGAGACTAAAGGAAGACTATAGGAAGGATCATACTAGTTTGCTCTAAGCAGGCGAGTATGACCCTTTCAGTGCATGAGAACAAGATACTCAGAATCACCCTGGTGCAGATAATAATAAGGACCTTGTGGGTACCATCTAGATTACATGAAGCTCATGAAGTTAAGATGTATTACTTTATATCAGCCCCTCTCTCTCTCCAGTGTTTTACATAAGAGATAATCTCAGGATTAGTCCTTGGTGTAACCTTTGTTTATACCTACAATAGGGTGTGGCACTACACTCTGTTTAGGGTTCTTTGTTGGCATGACGACCTCCGATTGGGTTACTTTGGTGTATATAAGGGGCTGACTTGAGGCCCCTTCACCTTTTGCCTTTTGGTTCCCTCAGCCTTCAGCTTTTTGGCTCCCGGCTTTCGGCTTTTGGCTTTTTGGCCTTTTGCTCTTTGGCCTTTGCTCCTTCTTCTGAGTAGGACTCAGCTCGGGTGAGATCCTCTCTCTCTTTGGTGGGAGACTTAGGCTCTTTTGTATGGTCTAAGTTCGGACCAGAGCCAAAGTTTGTTCATTATATTGGATTGCTGTGGAAGAGGTTTTGTACTATTAAAAGCCATTTTTGGAACTGCACCGGACTCGTGAGTTTTCATCTTTCTCCCGGCGCCCTCGGAGGTAGAAGACAACCTCTGTCCTGACACTGTCGGGGACCCGCGGCGCCTTCCCCGACAACCAACAATTAGAAAAAAAGCATTAGATCAATGATTTCAAATTTTTTTACACCTACTGGTGTACTGGTGCTTAAAGTACTAGTATAGTATTCTCCATATATTGTCTTCTCTTATCTTCCTATTTTTCAGCAATTTGCTCTAGTGGGTGCCAGTAACGTTTCCATTTGTGGGGAATGTGGTCCATTGTTGTTACTGTTTGGCATATCGAATACACAACAGGTAGCTTGCCAGGCTCTTCTGTGACTCTGAGTTCATCTCAGGGGGCCCAGTCTGCTGTCAGGCTAAAAGCATTCTTGTGTCCTTCCTTTTCTCCTCTCAGTGGATAGAGTAATTGTAACAGGACAGGTCTTTAGGTCCACTGAATACTGGGCTTGAAATCTGCTTCATCCTAGGGTAGGGCTCTGATAAACTGGGTTTGAGATTGGTTTCTCTCTTTAGTGGGGCTCTGACAAGTTGTGGAGTCCAGAAGTTGAAAATGGCTGCCATTATGGTGTGGGTGTTTCCTCTGGGTTCTTCTGAGGCTCCATTGCGGTGGCGGTTCAGGTCCAGAACCCGCCCTCCCTACTGGACGCAACATGATCAGCAGAGCACAGGAAGAGCCAGCAGCAGCTCTGCCCTGTGTGTCAGTGTCTCTAGATCACAGTCGACAGCCTCAGAGTAGTTTGTGGGTAGGTACACCAGGCCTCCCTGCAGTGATGGAGGTGGGGAAGAGGGAACCCAACTCCATCTCCACGAATGCCTGGTGACTTTAGAATTGTCCTTAATAGCTTAATATCTCTTCATCTTTTTGGTGATAGATGTTCTATGTTCTTGATCTCTAAGCTTAGTTCTGTGGAGTCTGTACATAGCCGAGTGGGGCACTATTCAGATAGCAGAAGTCTGTGCCCACATGAGCTTATAGACTCACAGCCCTGAACTGAATTTTGGGAGTCCCTATTTTAAACAAACCATGTATTTCCCAAAAGTATTTAAGAACCACAGATATAATGAATAAAGACAGACACTGATTTGAGTTTTAAAAGGCATTTATTTGACAAAACATGTACAGCAACAATGATAAAATCCCCAATAAAATTATAGGATTGTTGTTTGCATTCAAATGTATAACTTCTCTCATAACCAAAAAATAATCTTATATTACCCTAAAGAATACGTTCTTTTTATTTGGAAGATTTTACAGTAGAAAGAAAGATCACTTTCCTGTGCTGCTCTGTTCAAATTCAGAGATGTGCTTATTCTGATAAAAAAAAATGTAAAACCAGATTATGTTAGATAAATCTCTTAGTCTTACTACTTATTCAACTGCAGTCTGTAGAGATAACAGAAATATGATAGAAATATGATCTCTTAATTAAGGTAAGTGTTTAGATGAGGAAACAAATTTTACTATCTGCTAGAATATAGAAAAATAGTTGCTTTCCTCTTTACGCCTGGAAAAATTTGTCTATTATACTCACGATTAATTTCATGAATGGGACTTGTTTATACAGGCGAAATATCTTTAGAAATAATTGAACTACTCGCTGATTTTATAAAATCTATAGAATTCACTCTTATTGAAAATAGCTTGTTACTGTTTATACCAAACAAGATGCACAATTAAATAGTACTATAAATTATATAGAAATATATGACTTTCCTTTTCACTCACACAGTTAATTTTTAATACACTTTTATTAAGTCAAAAGATGTACACAGATACCTTGAAATTCAAAGACATCACACAGGAACTAAGCTGGTGTAACCAGCTTCTCAACAAATGAAAGAAAGAACATTTGGAGCCTTCTACAATTCTCTCACATCTACTATTTCTACCTCTCCCATTTCCTCTCCTCACATGTGACCAGTGACCTAAATTATAACACCATAGATTAGTTTTGACAGTTTTGAACTTGATAGAAATTGAATCACACAGTTTGGACTTGTTTGTGTCTTGCTTGTATTTGCTCAATATAATGTTGTGGGATTCCTGAATGTTTTCATGTAGCAATAGTTACTGCTCGCTATTGTAATGCTCAAGCCATTGTAATGAATGATGACAAATGTACGTGTAGAAAATTTAGACAGGAACAATTCTACCAAAAGAGAAGTCCAAAGGTATTGTAAATCTGAGATCCAATAAATTTTAATTTCTACATTTATTATTTTTAATTTTATTTTCCCATTACACCTAATATAAACACTGTGGCTACAGGCTTGTTCATGATATTTGTTACAGATGCTGAAACTACTATCACAAATCCCACCAACATTATACTTTCCCCCACCGTTATCTCCAATTTCCTCACCCTCCTCTTGAACCTGACCCCATATAGCAGACTCTCGATCATTTATTTTATATTGCTTGTTATAATTTGCTAAAAGAATAATCAAAAAAGTTTCCTCAAAAAAGAGTTGGTGAATATTTTGTATCTCACCGTGGTGCTATTAAACCCTGTATAAGATATTTCTAAGATGTTAGAGGTTAAGCCTTTTGTGTTGATATTTGGAATTGAGATTGGATGCCTTCTATATTACATCCCATCCAATGGGGTGCGGTACTCCTGGTTTATCAGTCTTGTGGCTGCACACTCCAGGAAGTGTAAAATTTTTAATATATATTTCTACTTTTAGACTGGATGAAAAATGAGTGTCCTCGTTGATAAACTGTCCATTTCTCACACCTGCCTCTACCTTCCTGCCCCTGCCTCAAGCCAGGAAATCCTCTTTGCTAATTTCTTAACCATCTAAAACAAGATGTGCACTGAAAAAAGATGAGATCAACCACATTTTCCTCCTGCATCATATATTCAGATCTAAGTGAGATATTTACAAATGGTTTATTTCATTCATAATAAGAAGACCTTTTATTTTTTTTGAAAGCAGAGAATCTTTTTCTTATCTTCCGTGCAGTGTAAATTCTGCGAAGCACAGTGAGATGCTTGGGATCAGTGGGGGTGTCAGAAGGGAAACCCTTCCAAGATTCTGGTTCCAGGACCCAGGGTTTAAATTTAATGCTTCTAACACCCACATAACCATGTGTTCTCTCTCTCTTGGTGTTTCATTATAAGCCTTATAAATGATCATTACTGAAAAAAAGACATCTTGAAAGCCAATGGCACAGAACATTTGAATGTACTTGCCTCCTGTACAAACTTCCTAAGATTCAGATTTTTAGTAACACCACTTAACTTTTGTGATAACTGTAAGGTAAATTTGGTTGCTAGCAGCAGCCCCCTTTATGTTAACATTACGAGATAATGTTATGCCATAACAATTTAGATTTAATCAGATGCATTCACTTCAGTTCCGAGCCAAGTGTTTTTCGTCTGGGGTTCTCTGTTGTCATATCAAATGTTAGCTATGTTTCACTCTTCCCAGAGTTGCCAGGATGGGATGTATGTGCATAAGCATTATGAGTGAGAATGCTGTGTAACTCAATTAACTAAGCATAATCGATGCATATTGTAAATGATGTTAAGATGTACCATAAAATATCATTTGTTATTTAAAATATCTAGAACATGAAGGGAAAGGGCATGGTATGGTTGATAATTAAATATAGGAAAAATCAGATATAAAATGTTTATTCAAACATTCAGTATGGTTTGTTATTCATAATTTGCATTATGCATCCCTGCAGATCTAAAAATTAGTATTTCTACATTTATATTATTGCACTATTGAAGAAAATTGAATTATGAATACTGATCTTAATAATTCATTTGCATTTTAATTCTCCAGAATAAATAGTGAGCCCTCTCTCACATCACTAAGAAATTTTAGTACACAGTTGACAAAAGGAAGAAGAAAGTACTCTTAATAAATGTAATATGTATAAAGAAAGTATATACTAACTCTGTGCCAAGTGATCAGTTGCAGATAATGCATTTATAATTCTGTCACTCCGTGAAATACATGTGGTCACTTTAGAAACTTAATACTTTACCCATTATCCCATATTGGAGATCATCATAATGAACAGGTGTGATGTGACAATTTAATATGTCACTGATGTCACATTTAATTTTATCATTAATAATGAAGCGGAAACCAATGTTTCCACAATATTATTGAAGTAGAAATTCAAGATTGTAAAGTTCCTTTTGATAGATGCTAGCATTAATGATACATTTATTATATATGTATATGAAGGTACTAATATGTTGTAATTATTAGACTACCACTGTACATTTTTTCATTGTTAAAAATTTTGTTAGGCTCTGGTCACATTTATACATACTTTCAGTAAATTGATGATTTCATTCCATTTCAAAGTATAGATAACATAACCCCAAGATACTATGGTATGTGTTTCTAACACAGTCTTTCAGAAATGTCAAATGAAAGCATTATTAGATGAGGTTAATAATCTGTTAACTTAAGTGTTGAGAATGTATTTTTCCCAGTGAAATTTACTTTCAATTTGTCAATTTGATATCTTTTGAATACTTGCTGCTAAATTCCCAAAACTGATATTTTTACCATTTTTACTGTGTTCGGTAATATCCTATTTTCTTTGTCTTAGCTGTATCATAGTTGCAGGAGGACAATTTGTTTAATGTAAGAAGGAAGGAATAAAGCCCCTATGGAATTCTCCAGAATCTATTCTAAAGTTCTATGCTTTTGCTTGCTCAAAACCATTTTCTAACATAGTCTTGACCTTTCAATGATGTACCAAACTGTGACTTCAGAATTCTTTTAATTATTTCAATACAGGTGTCATGTTAATAACAACTAATATGAAATGTATTTTAAGTGTCAACTGTTTAAAGATTTGTATTTAAAAATCACAAAGTGTTCAAAAGAAAACTACATGTAAAAGACATAGTCCTGTCTTCTACATTGTGATGGCGAGGCAGCATAAGAGAAGGGTGATACGTACTGAAAGCAGGTCATACTCAAAACTTAAATAAAAATTTGAACATGGCCAGGAACTAATAAGGGAATTACACACAAAAGTTAGATCTCCAGTACATAAAAATAGTAAACAGGTTTTATTTGGTAGAATGTATAACAGCAGTAGTAGGACATAGTTGGATGTGTGAGTATTGGCAAGATGGTGTGTGTTGATCACTTCACTTGTATCACTTGTCTTCTGGTTGTTCATCACTTTGCTCAAGCGGGCACCAGTAACATCTCCATACTGTCTCAAGCAAGTGTACCTAAGGGCATGTGCTTGCTCGGGAGCACGAAGAGCCTAAAACCATTAGTTCAGGTCATGGGAATGAGGTCCGTAATTGTTACTGGCTTTTGGCATATCAAATTCAACATGGGTAATTTGCCAGGCTCTGCCGTGTAGGTGGTACACTCAGTAATATGCTCTCATATCGAACATTTTTAATATATCTTCTTTTCTTTATTTAAACACCGCAATTTACAAAATATGAAATTTTTCAAAATACAGTTGTTAGAAACATTCATCGTTCAGCACCAATCCACACCAGTGTGCCCGCACCACCACCAAACCCCTCATTTCCCACCCACCCCCATCCCGTGCCTGCTCCCTTAGCTGGTACTAATTTATTGATCATTACAGGCAATATAAGGGAATGGTACTGGTAAAGTCACATAGAAAGTCAATTTTGTATGTGCCAAGGGAGGTAGGTTGGGATTGGGACGGAACCTGAGGATATTGGTGGAGGGAAGGTCATACTGATGGTGTTGGAACACCAAAAATTCAAAACAGATGCAGAGTGGAGAACTTTATAAATTACGGTGTTTTTAGTAAAGATTATTTTTTTTAATTTTTTACAAAATATTTTAGTATACGATTGTGAGATATACAATTACAAAGATGTTCATGGTCGGGTTTTGTTCATATAGTGTCCCATTACCCACCACCAAAACCCAAATCCCCCCAGCCTGCCTCTATAGCAGGTTCTTTATCTCTTTTCTCTCTCTCTTTCTCTCTCTCGCTCTTACACATTGTGCACTGCAATATATATATATATATATATGTATACACACACACACACTCACACACACACACATATATATATATATATATCACTGTATCACTGTCTTCCCATAGATCATCGATTTGTTCGAAAGCAGGCACCAGTAACATCTCAATACGCCTTGTCACATGCGAGATAATCCAAGGGCATCTGCCCACTACAGGAACATAAAGAGCCTCAAACCATTCCATCAAGTCATGGGAATGAGGTCTATAATTGTTATTGGTGTTTGGCATTTCAAATACGACACGGGCAGCTTGCCAGGCTCTGCCTTGCGGGTGGGATTACCTTGTAGTTACCTCAAAACTCAAGCATTTATTGATGAACCACACGGCAACATTTGTGGCCACACGAGCCAGGCTGTGATAAGCTCTTCTGCTGGGTGGAGCTCTAAGGAGAGGGGAGTCCGGATATCTAGTGTATCTTTTTGCCTATATTCAATGCTCAGTTCTAGGCTGGTTTCATCATTTTCGATGATTATTAGCACGCTGTTCCCTTCTCTGTCTTACCTAACCTCTGACTCCCACACACTTGTGGTGGATTCCAACTTTGACAAGACCTCATGATTCTTTTTTTTTAATGTTTTTATTATACCACCGTGAAACATACAATTACAAAGGTGTTCATAATTGGTTCTTGGTAATTCCTGATTCTTTTTTACCTGACCTTAGATATTGGTAATATAATATATTTGTATTTATGTATATATTCATATATATATGTATATTTCATGCAAATAAATGCAGTCATTCTATATCTGTCTTTTTCCTTCTGGCTAATTTCAGTAAACATGAGCCTCTCCATGTTCATCCACTTGTAAGTAAATTTCATAACTTCATTTTTCCTAATAGCTGCATAATATTCCATTGTGTAGTTGTACCAAGTTTCTTTATCCAGTCATCAGTTCTTGGGCATACTGGTTGTTTCCAGATTCTGGCTATTGTGAATAGTGCTGCTATGAAGATAAAAGTGCAGATAGTGTTGCTGCTGTGTGATTTTGGCTTCCCAGGGTATATTCCCAGGAGTGGTATGGCTGGGTCAAACAGGAACTCAATTTCTAGTCTTTGGAGGAATGTCCATATTGTTTTCCAAAATGGCTGGACTAGTCGACATTCCCATCAACAATGGATGAGAGTCCCTTTCTCCCCACATCCATGCCAGCATTTGTTGTCCTTGCCCTTTTTGACATGTGCCAGCCTCTATGGTGTGAGATATCTCATTGTTGTTTTGATTTTCATCTCTCTGATGATTAGTGATGATGAGCATTTTTTTCATATGCCTTTTGGCCATTCAAATTTCTTCCTTGTCAAAGTTTATGTTCATTTCTTCTCCCCATTTTTTGATGGGGTTGACTGTTTTCTTCTTGTAGAGTTCTACCAGTGCCTGATATATCCTGGATATTAACCCCTTATCAGATGGGTATTGGGTAAATATTCTTTCTCATTCTGTGGACTGTCTTTGTATATTGGTCACTGTTTTTTTCAACGTCAGAAGCTTTTTAGTTTCATGTAGTCCCATATGTTTATCTTTTCTTTCAGTTGCTTATTTAGTGGTGTTTTATCTTCGAAAATGCTTTTACCTTCAATGTCGTGGAGAGTTTTTCCTATATATTCTTTGATGTACTTTATGGTTTCAGGTCTGATATTGAGATCTTTAATCCATTTTTATCTGATTTTTTGTGCATGGTGTTAGACAGAGGTTCAGATTCATTTTTTTGCATATAGATGTTTCCCAGCACCACTTGTTGAAGAGGCTTTCCTTGTTTCATTTGATATTTTTTGCTCCTTTATCAAAGATTAAATGGTCATGTATTTTAGGATGGTTGTCAGGATATTCCACTCTATTCCATAGGTCCATAGGTCTGCTTTTATTCCAATACCATGCTGTTTTAACTACTGCCCCTTTATAGTATTATTTGAAGTTGGGAAGGGTGATGCCTCCCATCCTCTTTTTCCTAATGATTGCTTTAGCTATTCTTGGGGGTTTATTGTTCCATACAAATTTCAGGAGTGTTTGGTCAATTTCTTTGAAGAATGTCATGGGTATCTTTATAGGGATGGCATTGAATCTGTATAAAGCTCTAGGGAGTAGTACCATTTTGATAATGTAAATTCTCCCAATCCATGAGCACGGATTGTGTTTCTATTTCCTCATGTCCTCATCTCAAGCATTTCCTGATGAACCTTAATGGGGAGAGATGAGCTTTTCTCTTGGGTGGAGCTCTGAGGAGCTGTGGAGTCCAGATGTTGAGAATGACTGACCTCATGGTGTAGGGGTTCCTCTGACTTCTTGCTAGGCTCATTGAGATGCCGAGCCATGGCTAGAACCTGCCTAGAACTGTATACAGTGTATAGATGTGAAAGATCCTGGGTAGGACCTGATCCTAACTTCCAATACTAAGACTTCATTAATATCCTTTCAAATGTTTTTTATTAATAGGCAAACTTATAAAATGTTAGTGTTTGTTCACTATAGAATTCCAAGTGAAAATTGCACCTTTTCTGGATATTGTTGTAAGTTCTATGTAGAATTAGTTCAGATTTAATTAATATTTTATTGCAAATTACTGTGTGTTTTGCCTCTGAAACGGACACTTGACAATATTACTGTTCAGTGACTATTGCAGAGTCTTATTTGCAAACCAAATTCTTGGTGTCTTTGTTACAAGAAAGATATCTATGAGAAGAATGGATAATTTCTATTTTTGTTGTCATTAAATGAATAAATTCCTTTACATTAAAGTTATAGCTAGCTTATAGAATGAAAACAAAACATAGATATAAGATTGAGGCTGTTTATAACAAGACTGTCTACTTGCTTTATTATAACTCAATAAGTCTATTCCTATAAATATGATTCATCTAATCTTTTGCCATTGTGGGAGTCAAGAAGGATACAGATTGCATCATTATTACTTTCAGAAAAAAATCACCAATAATAACAGTGAATACTAAGAACTGAGTTAAGTGCTTAGCAATGATTTCTCATGTAACATCAAAATCTATAAAGTCAATTCTATAATTAGTACCATTTAAAAGATCAGCAATGTTGGTGGGCTAGTAAGAGTTATTGACAACCTTTAGGCCCAAGTTTCAGATAAAGAAGATTGTGCTGATATTTGTGAAATGATGGTGTTTCTATAGTGTTCCAGAAAAAAATATTTAAGGGAATTTATTGAAAATCAGAAATAGAAAATGGTCAAGGTCATTATGGTTCATAGATTGTTATGTTGTAATTTTCCTTTCTTTTCTTTTTTTTTTTGCTTTTTGTTCTCACACAGCGATGCTCAGGCATTGCTACTGTCTCTGCTCTCAGGAGTTACTTCTGGCACTGCGTGGAAGACCATATGGAATGCAGGGGACCGAACCGAGGTCGCCGCATGCAAGGCAAACACCCTACCCATTGTGCTATTGCTTCAGCCCCAACCTTGTTTCTTTTTCATCCTTTCAAATTTTCTTGAGTATATCCAGGCGACAGAATTGGTTAATTGCTATTCAATGAGGATGAGGAGGAAATATTTTCTACTTATAGAAACCTGCAGAATTTAGTCTATTCCCAAATGAAAGAACTAAACCTATTAAATCTGAGCTATGCAACCTTTTATTGTGAAAGATTCACATTAAGTCCCAGCATACACGCATTTCTTTTGTACTGTACAAATAAAGTAGTCTTAGAAACATTTCTAAGACTTTGAAATTGCCTATGGTGAATGGTACATCTCCAGAAACAGGTGATTCAGCTGCAAAGTGACTATATGTGATAGGTATTCTGGAAAGATTAAAATTTGAAATTAAGGGCCGGAGCGATAGTCCAGCGGGTAGGGCGTTTGCCTTGCACGTGGCCGACCCATGCCGGCCCAGGTTTGCTCCCGGCATCCCATTTGGTCCCCGAGCACCACCAGGAGTAATTCCTGAGTGCAGAGCCAGGAGTAACCCCTGAGCATCTCCGGGTGTGACCCAAAAAGAAAAAAAAAATGAAATTACTCACAAGCCAGATATCTCAGGTGGTTTGTTCTTCATGTAGTGGAATTCATTTCCAGCAGCCCTTTTAAATGTTTACAAGTTAGCTCTGGCAACCTGGGCGGGGTGGAGGATTCCTTTGTTTCTTAATTACTTTCTGAACCCTGTGAGTTCAGAAAGAACATATTTCTTGGATGTATTGTGCATCTGAAGTAAAAACTTGGTTTTTTGTCCTCAGTTTCCCTTTGCTTAACTAAACGTATCGATCCTATATTACTATGGTGGCAAGTAAGCATCTACTTGTACCTAAGCAGAACTGAGGCTATAGTCAATAGTCACGGACTGGAACCAATGCTGAATCCCAGTACTTAGGTTTCAGTTTCACGTCATTGAGACATTTGAATCAAAACTATTTTTCACCATTAAATCACACAAAATAGTTCATACCTCCAAAGGCCACAAACACCTCATTTTTGTTTTTTGAGGAATGTGACCATGAAAATGCTAGATAAATAGTAATATGGATAGGCGAGAGAGAAGACGGTAAGAAAGATCAGAGAATCCTGGGCTCTGAGCCCTCCTTCACTCTGTCTCCACCTGCACAAGCCTCTCAGCTTTGAAGAACAACAGCCCCATGATCTGGGAAGTTAAAATTAAGACACATTTTTGATGTGGCTCACCCCAGTTCAATTTTCAGTGCTACATGGTTTCTTAAGCATCACCAGATGTGGCCCTCAAGGCTCCCAAGTATCTTCGGGATGCCCCTGGATGCACTTTCTTAGTACTTAAATTGAACCATTTGCCAGGATGGCTGCGAACTACAGGAAGGAATCCCTGGACCTCCTTTTTTTTTTTTTGCTTTTTTGGGTCACACCCGGTGATGCTTAGGGGTTACTCCTGGCTCTGCACTCAGGAATTACTCCTGGCGGTGCTCGGGGGACCATATGGGATGCCGGGGATTGAACCCGGGCCAGCATGGCAAACGCCCTACCTGCTGGGCTATCACTCCGGCCCCATCCCTGGACCTCCTTAGCACTGCTTGAGCATTCCCCAAAGAATCAAGAACGTGCTCAGTTTATAATTAATGAATATTTAATAAACAAATACCTCATACAACAAAACAAAGCCAAGCTGTTTTCAAAGAGACAACATTATTTTGCATTTTTCTAGCAGTGTATGAAAATTCCTGTGGTCTAACATTCTGTCCAGATTTTATCGTTGATGCCAAAGGAGTCATTCTAGTAGAAACATGGTGTGTTCATTTTAATCTGAATTGCCTTCATAACCTATGAAAGTCCTAGGATTTTTTTTGTTTTCATCCTTAATAACATGTCTATGGAGCCTTTGTAAAAGCCTTTTTTGGGTTTTTTTTTTTTGGGTGGTTCACACCCAGTGATGCTCAGGGGTTACTCTTGGCTCTTTCCTCAAGAATTACTCCTGGCAGAGCTCAGGGGATCATATGGGATACCGGGATTGAACCCGGTGGCCATGTACAAGGCAAACGCCCTACCTGCTGTGCTATAACTCCGGCCCCTGTAAAAGCCTTTTTCATCATTGTAGTGTGTTATGTTTTCTTTGTATATTTTGCTTAACACTGATTTTTCAGTTGAGTTTGCAAATGTTTTCTGTTTGTGACATGGATTTTTCTTTTCTGGACATTACCATCTCTGCTGTGTGGCAGCTTGTCCAGTAATATAGCCTATTATCCTTTCATGGATTGTGCCTTTGGTATTGCAATGATAAAGGCCTCAGCATATGTGGCAAACCACCACAATAAAGCCAGTCAGATTGGCACCTTTAACCTCCATCCAGTGTGGGGTCTATTGCAGGAATGAGATAAACACTCAAGAAAAGAAACATAGGAAAATGCCTGGGCATCCATGACTGAGAACAGAATGGCCATTGATTCAATACATGATTGCTCACTCATCGTGCTTCCCAGCAAGTGGCCCATTGTTTAAAATGGCAGCACTAAGGAAGTTAATAAACTTGTCAAAATTCAATCTGTATATTAAGAGCAGGTGCTGGTATAGTCCACATAGCCAATTCATAGGCACCGGAAAGCATACACTAGAATATGACAAATTATGCCCTGTTTTTTGCTTATGTAGCCCTGTACTGACAGACTCTAAATTGTTTTATTCTGTCCTTTCCTGGGGACACAATTGCTATTCCATAATCAACTCTATTTTTTTCCTGAGCACACTTCATTGCCCATTTTCTCTGAAAAGACCTGTGTTTTGCCCAGAGTTCTAGCCCACCATGGTGCATTTGTTATGGAGCTGTTTTCCCACAACCCTAGTGGAGATCATTAAATTTTCTTCTAATCACTTCTAGAATTGCATAGGTTGGTTTCTTCCATTTATGTTTATTGTGTGATGAGTGGAACCAGAAATGATTTTGAGCACTTTGGTGGGGTAATGTACAGTGTTCAATAACACTACACTTAACTTAAAGGCGGGTGAGGATACTGCGAAGGAATACTTCACAGCCCCCTACTCACCTTGTGTTCCAAAACAAACTCTGTTCAGTGTGAAGACCTGTGCACATAGTAGGCCCTCAATGAGTGTTTGATGACTGGAATATACTGTCATGCTGAGCTGCTCAGTCCCACGTGGAAGCAACCCATGGATCTCCGGAGAGCGGTAAAGGGCTCTGCCATCCCCTGGCCAAATCCAACATAGCTTCAAGCGTTCGCTCACATGTGTGGGGTAGGGTCCATGCTGGCCGAACTTGGAGCCGGGATTTGGGCCTCTCCTCCCTTTCATCCACCTCCATGCCAGCAACACCAGAAGAGAAACACTCCAGACCTACAACTCCGTTGGCATGGAGCAGCCACTCGACAGTCTTAGATAGTACTGGATGTTAGGATCAGGTCCTTCCCAGGATCTTTTACATTTATACACTGTATACAGTTCTAGGCAGGTTCTAGCTGTGGCCCGTCATCCAAGTGAGCACACCAAGAAGCCAGAGGAACCCCCATACCATGAGGTCAGTCATTCTCAACACCTGGACTCCACAGCTCCTCAGAGCTCCACCCAAGAGAAAACCTGATCTTTCCCCATTGAGTTTCATCAGTAAAGGCTCAAGATGAGAGCCTTCTACTGAGAGTATACCAACTACATGGCAGAGCCTGGCAAGCTACCCGTGTTTTATTTGTTATGCCAAAAACCAGTAACAATTATGGACCACATTCCCATGACCTGAAGGAATGATTTGAGGTTCTTCGTGTTCCTGGAGCAAGCAGATGCCCTTGGGCTACACTTGCTTGCAACAGGATGTATGGAGATGTTACTGGTGCCTGCTCGAGCAAATCGATGAACAACGGGAAGACAAGTGATACAAGTGGTACTACACTTAACCACTATTGCAACCTGGTTGACTGAACTAAAATCATTTACAACTGAAAATAGAATTCTCTTCTTGATTAATTTTATCATTTTGTTTATTTTTTGCACATAAATATTCCTTTGTTCCAACATTCTATGTTTAAAAAATCATCTTTGCTCCAGTATAGAGTATTTTAACTGATTAGGGAGTAGATTCCTGGAGTCTATTACTGAGTTCTCGCTGCTGTATATTATCTTTCTGTTTTGAAATTTTATTTTAGGATCCATTTGCAAATACTACTTGATTGTATTTTGGCTCTGGATTTCACTTTTTATTATTTCTTGCTTTGGTTTTGGGATGCAACATCTAGTAGTGCTTGGGGATCCCTTGAGGAGAGACTCCAGAGGTCAGAGATGTTCGGGATTGGGCTGGAAGCAGTCACCTTTATGGCAAGTGCCTTAACCCTTGTGCTTTCTCTCTGGCCCTGCTTGTTGAAATGTTAATTGGGATTGCATTGAATCAATATAAAAGTAGCACAATAGTGACATTATACTCTTATTTTCCAACAAGCCAATGAGAATAGTTTCTGATCTTCATTTGGCCTAATTGTCTTTAATCCACTCAACAATTTGCTCAGGAAAACATTTCTGTTACCTTAGAACACCACAGAATTGACCAGCAATGAATTGTTAAAGATCATTTAAAAACATTTAAAAAATATTTCCAGAGACTTTCTGTGATACTCAATATTTAATCCTTGTTCTGCCATCTCCTTAGCTATAATTCAAATAGCTCCTTCTCAGTTGAAAGATTTATAATTCATGGAGAGAATATTAGCCCTTCAAAATTCATTTAGCTACTTTTCTTACTACCATTAATTTCAGAAAATATATTGATAAAAGAGTTGAGGTCAGTTGAGAAAATAAAAATATAAATAGTATATAAATAAATACTTTTCAGAATTTATGATGACAAGATATGCAGCTAATATAATACATAAGACTTTAAAACTGCACTTAAATAAAACCAAAAGATTACATCTAAGCCTTTTCATGTTTTGCTGGGATTCCTTCCAGTGGATCATTTCAATATTCAATGTGTTTAATTAGGTTCTATAATGTTATTAGATTTTGCACATTATTGGAGTTTGTTATTGCAAAACGCATACATGATCTGAGGAATGTGTCCATTGAAGACTCTTTGTTAAAATACAATATAACCAAAGGAGGTGTGGTCAAAATATCCACAGATCTAAAGAACAGTGTTTGGTTTTGTTCTTGCTTTTGGAGCCCAGAGAATATAGAGTAAAATTATCTTCCCAAATCATGTGCTGGCTTAGCTGCATTTGCAAATGCTCTCACTCCAACTTACAGCACGTTTAGTAAAGAAGAATCCCTTGTTTCTGAAGTCACCTTTGCAAAGAGCTTAGAACCATAAAGGGCCTGTTCCTTTTGACTCTTAAATAAAGCATTTCTTCTTGGCAATTTTACACTTTTAAAAATTTACCTTAGATTGCATGCCCCAGCTTCTACTTACACATCTGTGGAAGACAGTATCTAAGATGCAAGTTACTACAATTTAAATTTAACACCTTACAAGTATCTTACGGATATGTAGCAACCCAAGAAAAGGCTTTGAACTTCAGAATTCCTGACTAATTTTGCTGCTGAAAGTAATTTGCT
This sequence comes from Cryptotis parvus, assembly GCA_021461705.1. NCBI lineage: Eukaryota > Metazoa > Chordata > Mammalia > Eulipotyphla > Soricidae > Cryptotis > Cryptotis parvus. The sequence goes on from JAJIBD010002198.1 coordinate 296,775, forward strand.
CTCGGCTTTCCAAATTTAGAGAAGGCAGTTATAGATATCATTTTAATTCTACATTTGAGTGCCTATTATAGGCAAAATACTATGCTAGGTTTTATGAAGGATTCGCAGAACGTCTCAGTGTTCATTACATGGTCATTCCTTTAAGCTAATAACTAATTTTTTTCGCCTAGCATTTACTTTGTTTCAGGCACTGCACTTCTTTGCAATATTTCATTTCATCTAATTATCATAATACTATTTTTATGATAGGCACATTTATTATTCACATTTAAAGAAGAAATAGGAAGGTTGTAAAAAAATTAAACTAAATGCCAGAGCTTGTTCTAAAAAATATGTTGGGTACATTGGCTGTTGGAAGTAAGTCTATGATTTTAACTCTGACAATTTTCTATTCTTATCAAGATTTAGACCAGAAAAAATAGGAAATAGAAGGAGATAGGAAAAGTACAACAATTTCTAGATGAAAAGTAAACAGGATATTAGGATTGGGGGGTGTTGCTATGGAGAAATAAAATATGCCAGAAAGATTTTTAAGAAAGCATGCTATTTTTTCTCACTTTGAGTTCTGGGTAGAACTTCCAACGCTAAAAGACATGTACTTGGAACTGTGATTGACTTGGAATTGTGATTGGTTGAGGGCAGAACCCTGAAAAGAGGTCAAAGAACAGGGTACTCCAGTTTTGCTAGCAGCACTGAACTAATGAGATTAATCACTGCCTTTTTCAGGTATGGAGAGTAGGAGAGTGTGTAAGTGAAGATAGACAGTGCACATGTTGTTTACTGGGGGGAGGATTCAGAGATTAAATGCACTGTAGTCATCTATGTGAAGCACCTGTTTGATCTAGGGCTACAATTCCCAGAGCCTATCTATATCATTCTTAATCATGTTCACATTTTGTTTTAGCATGAAGTAAGTGCTAAAACTTACTTCATGCTAATCCCAGGTTGTGGGATCCCAAGTTGTGTGTGAATCCCAAGTTGTGTGTGAATCCCAAGTTGTGTGTGAATCCCATGTGAATCCCAAATTGTGTGTTTTTAGTGTCACAGAAGTAGTTCTTAATCTGTTATTTGCCACAGATGAAAATTCTCGGGGCCAGAGTGATAGCCCAGCGGGTAGGGTGTTTGCCTTGCACGCAGCCTGCCCATGCCAGCCCGGGTTCAATCCCAGGCATCCCATATGGTCCCCGAGCACTGCCAGGAGTAATTCCTGAGTGCAGAGCCAAGAGAAACCCCTGAGCATCACCGGGTGTGACCCAAAAAAGCAAAAAAAAGAAAAAGAAAGAAAAAAAGAAAATTCTCAACTTAAATGTAATACTTTCTATTAAATGTTGCATTTTTAGGTTTTAAGTCATATTCTCGGTAATACACAATTAAACCATATATGTATGTCAATATATTAGTAAATGACAAAAATATTTTATGTATTTTTTCTTTACAACTGAATAATCAATAGAACAAAACACATGCATTTATATATCACTTATTTATAAATTTTTATATGTTATACAATTATAACTTGCTAATCTGAGCTTCATTACAGAATTTGAATTACATTTAGGCATGTGGTGATTTTTACCTTTAAAATAGAAGTATCATTGGAAATAAATCAGCATAAATCATAAAACTTAGGTGATTTTTTATATAAAGAAGGTATTAATTTTTTACTACACTTAACTCAATGTGAAATATCATTTTTCTACTTATAAATTTGAAATTCAGGAAAAGAGGGAGAAAACACAAGAAAGAATACTGGACATTCCAGGAGAATATCTTCAGACATTTCACTTAATTATGGAGTTTTGTACCAGAGTTACCAACATTAGTAGGTAGGGACAGAAAGCTGCTGGAGCTTGCTTGAGCCCAGGGCCTCTGAAGCTCGCCTGACTATCTTCAGCCCTTTGGGATGTTGCCCAGGTCCCCATCCATTTACTTCCTGGCTGGTCTCTACTTAGCCAGTGCTACTGATTTGTCATACTTTCTTTCATATTTATCCTGTAAAATGGTCCCTTGTGGTTGAAAGGATAATCATGTGATCAGTATTCTACCTATTACATTCTGTGCAAGAGTGGCTAACTTGGGTCTTCCCTTCCATCCTTGAGGCACTCCACCCTCCACCAGAACAGGAAAAATGTTGATCAGTTTAACACCTTCCTTTTTCTTGCATGTGTATAAGTGTATGAGTTATAGGTCAATTTGCTCTGTTTTCTTAGTATTGTGCAGACATGTATATATACTGTATTATATTGTCTATAATGTATATATATACATTATATATATACATTATATATATACATTATATATATAATGTATATATAATGTATATATACTGTATATATATTGTCTATAATGTATTGTATAATTTATGATACATTATATTATTACATATAGAATATGTGTGTATACACTTCAGTTGTACACTTGACATCCCGTTAATTATCGATTTGCTTCGAGCAGGCGCTAGTAACATTTCCATTTGACCCTATCACGTGCCAGTATAGCCCAATGGCATCTGGTTGCTTCAGGAATATGAAGAGCCTCAAACTGCTCATTTAGGGTTTTGACGAAGAAGTCTGACCATCTTGTAGGTGGGCGGCCACGAGATCTTTTGGCGTCCCATGGGATCCAGTCTGTAATGACTCTAGTCCAGCAGTCGTCTCCAAATCGCATTACATGTCCAGCCCATCTGGACATGTAGTCAGCGCCCCTGACTCTGGAACAGCGACGGAGGTCAGAGCTCTGGATTCCTTCTCTCACTTGAGTGAGGCATGATATTCCAAGCATAGCTCTTTCAATTCCTCTCTGGGAGACCGAATAGCATTCTCATCCTGCTTTCGGCTTTTCGTAGGGCCCAGGTCTCTGAGGCGTATGTTAATGCAGGGAGAATGGTGGAGTCAAAGAGATGTGCCCGGAGCCGGAGGTTCTTTGTTCTTTTGGCTATTTCTTCGATGTTTTTGAAGGCAGTCCATGCCGCTCTCTTCCTCCTTTCGCAGCTCAGGTTTTAGGTCATTTATCATGTTGACTTCCAACCTAGGTACACATAACTGCTGCATTCAAAGATGTTTGTTCCATTGAGAGTGAATGGGGCCTCAGAACTAGTTCATTTTTCATGAACATAGTTTAGTTGATATTCAGCTATAGTCCTATCTTTCCACATTCTCGGTCAAAGTCAGCCAGCATCTGTGCCGCTTGGCTAATATTTGGTGTATCACTGTCACTGTATCACTGTCTTCCCGTTCATCATCGATTGGCTCGAGCGGGCCCCAGTAACATCTCCATATGTCCTATCTCATGCTAGTAGAGTCCAAGGCAACTGCTTGCTCCAGGAACATAAAGAGCCTCAATCAATTCCGAATGAGTCTATAATTGTTACTGGTATTTGGCATATATATAAAATACAACACGGGTAGTTTGCCAGGCTCTGCCGTGCAGGTAGCATACTCTTGTAGGCATCTCTAAGTCCAGCATGTATTGATGAACCGAGCGGCCACTTGCGGCCGATGAGCCGCGGCAGATAGGCTGGTCTGCTGGGTGGAGGTCTGACGAGAGGAGGAGTCCGGACATGGAGAGCGGAGGCCCTCATGGAGTTGGGGGTCATCTGGCTTGTTGCGAGGCTCTGCTGAGGTGGTGGGCCAGGACTAGAACCCACCATCCCTCCCGGGAGCCTCGTGAGCAGCTGGTCACAGGGAGAGTCAGTAGCAGCTCTGCCCCATGTCTGCGAGTCTCTGGACCGGCATACCTGAGCCTGATTTAAGAAAGACTGCTGCAGGGTGGAACTCGATGAGCCGGGCACTGATAGGCTGGTCTGCTGGGTGGAGGTCTGACGAGAGAGAAGTCCAGATGTGGAGAGCGGAGGCCCTCATGGAGTGGGGGGGTCGTCTGGCTTGTTGCGAGGCTCTGCTGGGGTGGTAGGCCAGGACTAGAACCCACCATCCCTCCCGGGCGCCTCGTGAGCAGCTGGTCACAGGGAGAGTCAGTGGCAGCTCTGCCCCATGTCTGCGAGTCTTGGTGTATACACACATATATATTAGTTTAGTAATGATTGGACCAACAGTATGGAGTGTCCAAATTTAGGTTTTTGAGCTCCAGGACAGCATGAGAAACAGGCATTAGTAGAGAACCCATTTGTTAAATAAGCTTTAAATTGTATATTTTAAATTGTCTTATTTGCTACATGTGAAAATTCTTAACTTAAATTTAATAATTAGGATTATATTTTGAATTTGAAATTTTAGGGTTTTAAGTCATGCTCTCTGTTTAGGTTTTAAATAGTTTTAATTTTTATAGTTTAAGTTTAAGGCATATATGTGTGCCGATATATTAAAGTGAGGAATAAATATTGTGTATTTTTTCTCTTTTCAAGTGAATAATAAATAGAACATTGTATGAGGACTGTGGTTGTGTGAGCAACTATGCCTGTTTGGAAGGTAGCTAATGCTAAGATGCTACTCGATTTTTTCTTAAATCACCTGTCTGAGCTTAGCAACTGGGTAGGTATAGTTTGATGGACTGGTTTATTATGGTTAAATTGAGCATGGAACAATCTAAATTGATCATTAAAGAGAGAAAATCCAAAACCATCCAAGCCTTGGCTGTTTCAATTCAGTTCTCTAGCTACCTACAGCCAAAATTGGAGGGAAAAAATGTATAGATTCTCTAAACATTTCTCAGCAATGTTTTCAACACTTCTTTGTTAGAGAAAGAACATAAAGATGTTTTCAGTGACCAGATAAAAGGGAATATTGCAACTGACAGCATATTAGCCTTTAAAACATTTCCAACTATATTACTTTTATTTTTCATTTTCTATTTGTCATAAATCAGTTGTCAAAGGGAATTTTTAAAACCTTTTTGTTTTTATGTTAAGCGTTTCTTATGTGTACAGTTGTTCCGTATTCTCTACAAGCACTTTACTTAGTTTTATCTTTCCTTAAGACAAACATGTTATTTTCATTTTGGTTTTACAAGTCATACTCTGGTTCTAGAAAATATATTTTTGCTAAATGTAACTCAACCTTTATTGCTTGAACTATACAACTAGGACTACATTCGTTTTATTTCAGTTTTAAAAAAGTAAGCATAACCAAGTATATAAGATTAATCTACCTGTGAAGTCTCAATGTTTTGTATAATAATGTGATAATTCAGTTGATCCTCTCTGAGAGTCAGAGGGAATTTAGCTTTAAAAAAGAGTTTTTTTATGATCTTCTCTATTCTTACACACATAGATTAGAAGAGTTAGAAATCAAACATATCCTTTCAAAACTAAAATAATTTTACTGCACTATTCAATTATCATAAAACTGTATTCATTTTAGGCATGAGAAAAATCATAATTTTAGACATAAAGGAAATAGAAAGCAGTTGCTAGAATTCTCCAACACCCAAGGCTGACACTAAGTTTAAATTCAAATTATTATAGTTTTAGACTTGATGTGAAGACAGTATTATTCTCTAGCTTTTTTGTTTGTTTGTTTGCTTGTTTATTTGGGGCTACAGCTGAATCAGCTCAGGACTTAATCCTGCCTCAGTGCTCAGGGATCATTCGTAGAAGGCGCGAGGGGACCATATAGGATTCCAGAGATCAAACCAAAGGTTGGTGTGTGCAACTCTAGTGCCCTTTCCACTGTAATATCACTTCAGACTCTCTAATATTTTTATTTTGGGTTAATTTAGCAAAGCTAGTTGGTCTGTGTTGCTACTTTTAGTATTCTTGTACTTTAGTGTCTATTTATACATTTTTCATCAATGATTGCTCTTAAATCTCATTCACTTGCATCACTTGTATCACTTGTCTTCCGTTGTTCATCAATTTGCTTGAGCGGGTGACCAGTAATGTCTCCATTTGTTGGGAATGAGGTCCATTATTTTTACTGGTTTTGGCATATTGAACACACCACGAGTAGCTTGCCAGGCTCTGCCGTGGCTCTTGGTTCATCCCAGAGGACCCAGTCTTTTTCTATGTCAGATCATCAACCATCCAGGCCCACGGGGCACAGCACTGGGTGTAGAAAAGCCTGTCTCCTGTCTGCCACCTGCCGATGCAGCTGAGCACCACAGCCACACCTGCAACATCTCGAGGGGCAGAAGGAATAAAACTAATTAAGTAATATATTATTTTCCTATAATATAATTATTTCATAAGTCACCAATTTTTATCTAATGCTTATTTTTAAATTTCCAATATTATTAATTATATTAGGCAATTATTATATTTCTCATTTAATTTTAAAAATGTTTACGAATCTTAGTATTTATATAAAGGGCTGGGGAGTACAGAGAGTAGGGCATATGTCTTCTTGAGGCTCACCTGAACTAAATATCTAGCAACAAATCTGGTTCCCTGAGTTCTGCCAGGAGTGATACCTGAGCAGAGTCAAGAGTAAGCCGTAAGGACCTCCAGGTATGGCCCCAAAACATATCTATATCTATATCTATATCTATCTATATCTATATCTATATCTATATCTACATCTATATCTATATCTATATCTATATCTCTCTATCTCTATCTCTATCTCTATCTCTATCTCTATCTATATCTATATCTATATCTATATCTATGTCTATATCTATGTCTATATCTATATATCTATGTTTGCACATATGTATGTATGTTGCCAAGTCGTCAAAAAATCAGATGGGCTGGACATGTAATGCAATTTGGAATGACCGCTGGACTAGAGCCGTTACTGACTGGATCCCACTGAATGACAAAAAATCACGTTGCTGCCCACCTACAGGATGGTCAGACTTCATCAAGACACTGAATGAATGTTTTGAGGCTTTTCATATTCCTGAAGCAACCCGATGCCATTGGGCTACACTGGCATGTGATAGGGTCAGATAGAAATGTTACTGGCACCCGCTCGAGCAAATCGATGAATAAAGGGATAGCAAGGGTCAGGTGATCAAGTGATACATATATATATATATACATATCTATATATAACAATACATATATATGTTAGCTATACATAAATATATGTATGTATAACATGCATATAAACATATATTTTTGATCATAAAACTATATATTTCAATAAACTATGTATATTTTGATAATAAAACTATTTACATTTTATGTAAAACTATATATATATATATATCTTTTCAATCATACCAAAAATTATATTTATGGATTTTTTCTCCACATTCAACTGTATCTTGCTTTAATTTTTTGTTTTTAAAAGGTTTATGAAAATGAGAGTGATGAGAGATAAAAAAGTTTCATAAGTTATTTTTTCTTTGTTTTTCTTATCTATTATACAGGGCGAGAGCTTGTCATTGAGTAAATAACTTTAACCAGTTAGTGGAGTCCTTTTTGAAAATCAAGGACTCTATATTCTGTGCAATCTCATAACATCAAGTAAAGAGACCGTGGAACATTCATATGAAATGTAACTTGTTCTAATTCACTTTTTTGGCAATAACTATTAAATACCAATAAAAATTATTTATGTACTTATTGAGACAGACAGCTTTGGTCTAAGCTAATTATGGTCTGTCGTCACAGGGCATGTTTTATGCAGATGTTCTGCACTTTGAAAACCATGAAACGTGGTTTGTTTCTTAATGAAATGAAGCTTAGTATCCTCCCGGCCCCTGTGTTTTGGTTGACATGGAATTGTTTCCCCATGGTAATAGCATAAATTACCAGTCCTTCCTAACATCCTTTTGCTGTGCCCAAAACATTCTCAACAACACTACCTTTTAATATCTTTGGCTACTAAATTAGATAAATTATAATCCCTGACAAAAAATGAGATAATTTCTCACTGTCCTGAAATGATGATGGTAGTCAAGCAACAATTATACTTGTTTAAATATAGTCATGTTAAAAAATAGTCTGAACATATTAAAATTATGAACTCAGTGTTCATTAAGAGAGTTCAATACAAGGCTGTCTGTTCTTTCTCAATGTTTGGATGACCACAAGAACTAATTAACTCCTGTAAGGATGGGCCCCTTCAGCAAGTTTATTTCAGAGAATATAAATTAAAGACAGAGCTATAACTCAGTAGATTTTAGCCTGATATTCAGACTTAATTTTCATTGAACAGAGCCTTATTTATGGTATAAAGTATAATTTTTACCTTGTGCTCATATTTTATTGGCCACATAGCATTTGTCACCGTATTGTTTAATTCTTTTATTTCTAAGACAGAGAACAGGCCATAGAAACATACTGTATCTCAATTACCTTTAAGTGTTTTCCCTTATATAAAAACTAGAACTGAGCATTAAATAGAGGCAAAAGGATACACATGACAACCTTTTAATGTATGTTCTGTAATCCATAGTCTGGAAGGGAAGGAAAAGAGAAAGAGAGAGAAAGGGAAAGAAATAAAGAACCTGCCATGGAGGTGGGCTGGGGAAGGGGGAGGGAACCGGGGATGTTGGTGGTGGGAGATGGGCACTGGTGGAGGGACGGGTGCTGGAACACTGTATGACCAAAACCCAAACATGAACTTATTTTTTTTTAAAAAGGTTTTTATTTATTTATTTTTTTAAGTATTTTATTATACCACCGTGAGATATACAAATAAAAAGATATACAATTGAAAAGTTCATGTTTGGGTTTTGGTCATACAGTGTTCCAGCACCCGTCCCTCCACCAGTGCCCATCTCCCACCACCAACATCCCCGGTTCCCCTCCCCCTTCCCCCAGCCCCCCTCCATGGCAGGTTCTTTATTTCCCTTTCTCTCTTTTTCTCTTTTCCTTCCCCTCCAGATTATGGATTACAGAACATACATTAAAAGGTTGTCAGTGTATCCCCCTGCCTCTATTTAATGCTCAGTTCCAGGTTGGCACTAGTACCCTCGACAATTATTAGCACCCTGTTCCATTTTCTGTCTTACCTAACCTCTGACTCCCACACGTCTGGGATAATTTCCACCTTTGACAAGACCTCCTGATATATGTTTCACTTGACCTTGGATATTGGTATCATAATATGTACATATATATTTATGCCATGCAAATAAATGCAGTCATTCTGTATCTGTCTCTCTCCCCTCTGGCTAATTTCACTCAACATAATCTTCTCCATGTCCATCCATTTATAGGCAAATTTTATAACTTCATTTTTCCTAACAGCTGCATAGTATTCCATTGTGTAGATGTACCAGAGCTTCTTTATCCAGTCATCGATTTTCGGGCACTCTGGTTGCTTCCAGATTCTGGCTATTGTGAATAATGCTGCTATGAACATAAAAGTAGGGATGGTGTTTCCGCTGCGTATTTTTGGTTTCCCAGAGTAGATTCCCAGGAGTGGTATGGCTGGGTCAAATGGGAGTTCAATTTCTAGTCTTTGGAGGAAAGTCCATATTGTTTTCCAGAAAGGCTGTACCAGCCGGCATTCCCACCAACAATGGATGAGTGTCCCCTTTTCCCCACATCCACGCCAGCACTTGTTGTTCTTGCTCTTTTGAATATGTGCCAGTCTCTGTGGTGTAAAGTGGTATCTCATTGTTGTTTTGATTTGCATCTCTCTGATGATTAGTGATGATGAGCATTTTTTTCATATGTTTTTTGGCCATTCGAATTTCTTTCTTGCTGAAGTTTCTGTTCTCACGGTGGTATAATAAAATACTTAAAAAACAGGATTTAAAGGGAAGGAAAAGAGAAAGAGATAGAAAGGGAAAGAAATAAAGAACCTGCCATGGAGGCGGGCTGGGGGGGTGGGGGAGGGAACCAGGGACGTTGGTGGTGGGAGGTGGGCACTGGTGGAGGGATGGGTGCTGGAACACTGTATGACCGAAACCCAAATATGAACTTTTTAATTGTATATCTTTGTAATTGTATATCTCACAGTGGTATAATAAAATATTTTTTAAAAAAAACCTATTCAACAAATAAAAAAAAACAAATATCTCTTCTGCACATGGTCTTGTAATGCATTTATTCTTCAGTCTTTGACAGAGAATTTAACATGAAAATTCCACTTAATTATAATCTTCAAATTCTATTAATATATGTTAATATATATGTCATCTATGCATAGGTAGTGTTCATATATTAATCATAATTCTTAAGAATGATTCTATTATTCCCTAATATCCCATTACTATAATCTGTTTCTTCTTAATAGAACTTTTTTACTCAATTCATTTATTTTTCATCAATAAAGTTGTATTATATGTTAAACCACTCATCACCCAGAATACTTACTTAATGCATCAGTGTCTTGTCTATCTCTGTGAAAGATCTTCCATATCTTGTCTCTTAGGACATTTCCCAGCCACTAAGAAGGCCAAGAGTGTGAAGAGACAGTCAAGAAGAATCATAAACAAATAGTCTTTTCTGGTCTCCACCATGTGGAGGTCGTGTATTTGTGGCAAACTGAGAAAGGTGTTGTGTTTCCACGCCTTGGCTTGGTGCAGCCCAAACAGACTTTCACCTTGGACTTCAGCAACAATCAATTTTGCAAAATTCACTATTGGCTCCTCAAGAATTCCCTAGTTGTTATCCTTGTGCTAACTGAGACATCGTTATGTGCTATCTTAATTTTACTCAAAAAATCCCATGTGCCTTAAAACCCCATCCTTTCCCTGTTTACTATTGAAGAAACTAGAGTAAATAGATATGTGCTCTCTGAAAAATAAGTCTGAGAATATTTTTGACCTACAACTCAGTGATTCTGTATTCTGAAATGTTCAGTACTTCATTTTCCAATTTTAATTTACAATCTCAAATATAAAAATAATTTGTACTTCAATGTACCATTTTACTCTCAAAAACTACAAGCTATTTTACTAATTATTTAATACAAATAATTATGTTTTGCTAACTGGTTCAATATTATTTTCAAATTTTCTTCAGAGATTATACTCAACTTTTGTTGAGTATTTTTTCATTTTAAATAAATTTTATTTTCATCGATTTGTAGAATGTCTGTATTCTATTCCAGCCACCATGGTTTATGATACTATCAGTGATAATTCGTGTATACCACGATCCTGAAACAAACCCTGTACCAGACTGTCTGCTTCCTCAGCCACCTCAGCATCCCCAGCCTTGTCATCTTCCTAGTCCCCCATCTCATCAGCACAGTTCTTTAGAACAGCTCTTGCCTCTAAATTAGTGCTGTGGAACTTTCTAAATTGTATGGGGCATGTTTGTTTTGCTCAGGAACAGATGAATATGCTTAGAATGTCCTTGTTTCACTTGAGATTCCAGAGACGGGATGGGACGTATCCCCCAGAGCTATGGTGAACGCTCCTTAGTCACATTAGTCTCCAACCACTCATTGCATTTCTGAGGAAAGAAGGAATATACAAAATGAAACCCAGTGGGGTACATTTCTCTGTAGCAATGATCTAAGACCCTTTGGAAGCTAGTATAAAAATAGAGTAAGTGGGGCCTAAGCAATAATCAAGCATGGAGGACCATTTGCCTTGCACACAGCTGAACTGGGTTTGATACCCGGCATTCCATATGGTCCCCCACGCATGACCAAGATTAATTTCTGTGTGCAGACACAGGAGCATCACTGAATGCAGCCCCCAAGAAAAGAAAGAACGAGTACAGTATACTGGTCAGATGAGCAACATTAATTCCTGAGGGTTGGTAGGTTCAAGATCTAGGCTCTAATAAAAGACTCTAGAATGTCCTCCCTGGTGAGAATGTGCTCCATGGTTGATTGCCACCTGTCTTCTGGTTGTGTGTACAAGTGGTGGAGGCTTAGAAAACTGTGTAGGGTTGTGTGTGCATGTGTGTGTGGGGGAGGGGGTGGGGTGAGTGTATGTGTTGGAGGGAGGTATTGGAGGCCACACACCGTTGGGTCCATGCTCAGGGGCTGCTATTCTTGGACCTTTGATCTGGGCTCACTTCACGTGAGTCTATGCATGACACCAGGGTTCACTGCAGGCCAATTTGCCAAACATGCATGTTACCTGCTGTACTACATCTACTGCCCTGGGTTATATACAGACACTAATAATGCTCATCAGGACTGCACCCTCCAGACCCAGTTTCCTTCCAAAGCTCTATGTCCAAGCCCTGTTACATGGGGGTGGGGGAATCCATATTCCAGCCTATAATATATAAAAAAAAGCTGGACAGAAAGGCCATTGCCTCGAGTCCATGTAATAGAAGAGAAAGAAGAGGACGGACATCGCTTTCCTGAGAGTATGATTCTCTGACAGAGCTTCCATATATTAGGTCTTTAGGAAATGCTATGTGACAGATACATTAAATTCGTAGTGACACCGTGTTTTAGCATCTCTGCAGGGATGAAAGTCCATGAATGTCCACAAGGACAAACAATGCTAGTAGTTTTGTGAACCCCAATGTGGTGTCTTTGATAATTGTACGCATGCATTTCCTTTGGATGCATGAGTTTCTAAGGAAACTCATCCCAAACTGGGCAGCTTCATAAAGAGGTTCTAATGCATTACCTCTGGATATTGACTGAGCTCTTTTAGTGTTAGTTCTTTATTTGGAATTCACAGGGGAGAGCTCTTCCGTGGCCCTCTCTGGTTTCTGGTGGTTGTAATCTTTGTGTCACTAATCCTGTGGTGGATTCCTTTTATAACCAGTGTTCTCTCTCTCTCTCTCTCTCTCTCTCTCTCTCTCTCTCTCTCTGAGTTTTTGTGTCTGTTTGTTCTTAGAGTCTCTGCATTAGGTACCACTGTAATACAGAATAATTTCAATTTGATTATATATATATATATATATATATATATATGCAAAATTCCCTTTTCTAAAAGAGGTCACATCCATGGGCTTTAGAGTTTAGGACTACAAGAGATAAGTTTGAAGGATCCAGTTCAAGGTAGTAAGGCAATGTAGAAGAGATCTTTCACTGATCAAAGGATTTTTTTGGTTGTTTTTTGGATCACACCCGGCGATGCTCAGGGGGCTACTCCTGGCTCTTTGCTCAGTAATTACTCCTGGCAGTGCTCAGGGGACCATACGGGATGCTGGGTATTGAACCCAGATCGGGCACGTGAAAGGCAAATGCCCTACCGGCTGTGCTATCGCTCTGGCTGATTAAAGGTTTTCACTGCACATGTGTGGGAGTCAGAGGTTAGGTAATACAGAGAAAGGAACAGTGTACTAATAATACTGTAGATAATACTAGCATAGATATGAGCACTGAAAATAGGCAAAAGGATATACATGATAACCTCTAAATATATATATTGCAAGCCACCACGTGTAAGAGAAAGGGAGAGAGAGAGAAAGAGAGAGAGGGAGAGAGAGAAGTGAAAATCGCCTGCCATAGATGCAGATGGGGGCGAATCAAGGGGCATTGATTGTGGGGAATGGACACAGGCGGAGGGATGGGTGCTGGTACACTGTACGATGAAACCCAAATATGAACATTTCTGCAATTGTATATCTCACAGTGGTATAATAAAAAAATTTAAAAAAAAGGTTTTTAGGATTTATGGTGACAAAGTACTATGTGAGCAAAGGGTATACATTCTCTGTAGTAGCAGCAGTCAGAGGGGTTGCATTTTATTTTCAAATGTGAATCTTTTTGGGAAGATTCTGAGTAGGATTGGAGAGTGCTACTGTATTTATTTAGCCATATTTAATTGCCGTTTTTGTCCCTTAATTAACATTAATATTGGAAATTTTTCATGAAATCACTTACTTGCAGTTCAATTGAGAATCAGAGAATTATTATGCATGAAAATGTGGCCATTTTTTTTTATCTACCTAACATTCAAAAGGATTGAGTTATATGATTGACTTATAACTTCACCAAACACATTGGTTCCTTGAATGTATTTAAGTACTTTTAATATCTATAGGTGAATTTATTGAATTTATTATAATATTATTTATTACAGATATGTAAGAGACAGATTCCAGGAGCCTGAGCGATACTGCTGCGGATAGCGCCATTGCCTTGTAAAAGGCCAATGTTAGTTTTATTCCTGGCATCCTTTTTAGTCCCCATTGATCCACCAGGGATAATCCCTGAATGCAGAGCCAAGAGTAACTCCAGAATATCGGAGGATCTCTGAGTGGGACCCCAAAACTAAAAAAGTAAATAAATAAACAAACAAATAAACAAACAAACAAATAAATAAATAAATAAATAACAAGGAAGGCATGGAGGAAGGAAGGAAGGGAGGGAGGGAGGGAAGGCAAATGTCCTACCCGCTGGGCTATTGCTCCAGCTCCTAACAACACAAATTTATTTCTGGTTGCCTTTCCAATTTATCAAAATAATTTATATTTAGTACTATTTTATAGGCATCGGTTTAGTCAGCTCTGTGCCCCTAGATTGCACACCTACTATTCTGAAATTCTGAAATACCTACTATTCTGTGGGGTCATCTCCAGAATTCACTTTTATTTCATTAAATTTATTTAATTTCAGGTCGCACCACTTTGTTTCAGGTTGCTAGAAATGTTATCTCCAAAAAATATTTTCAAATACTAGCTTAGGTTTAGGAAGATTCACTCAAGAGTCAGTGAAAAAAAATATTATTTGAAAAATGTATGTTGAAAAATATGCCTTTGATGTCATTACTTTGGTTTATCAGTTTTCTGAACAAACCCTCATACAAAATTCATCGGAATGCAATTGACAAAGTGGTAACTGAATAAAAGTAAAGTTACTCTGTTATTCAGATGTGATTCTTCCATCGGACTGGGCTTCCTTTTGAGATCTGTTTAAAACTTCCAAGAAGATGTGACCTAAAAGACAAAAACAGTCAATCAAATTCTGGTAGGAAACACAAAAGAGATTACAAGTGAAATGCTGCAACTCTGTTAGCATGTTATTTATATGTTATTCTACTTGCTCTGAGATCATCAAACTGAGCATTCTGTCTCTTTCAGCAAAAAGGTTTGGTAAGATTTTATTGATTTTGACACTGTTAGTGATCTATTGACATTTAATTATTTTAAGGAAAAAACACATACATGCATCTTTCATTTAGTGTTTTGTGATGCTCTGCTACTTATTATGTGTGTCAAGGATATTTCTATTTGATTTCTCCTGGTGCTACACATCCTGGTTGCTTGGAAGGTATTTCTAGCAGGGGCAAGGAGTTTCATTAAGCAGTGCCTGGAGGAAATATAGAAAGCGAGCCACAAATAAAGGAAGCTACATAATTCTGACCTCATTACACTGCTATGTGAACGTGTCTTTAGCCAAGCTTCAGCTTCTTTATCTCTAGTGCTGGTCTATGGACAATTTTTTTTCAGGAAATGTATTGAGTAAGGCTGAGCTTTGTTGTATTGGGAAAGTTAACAGCATTCAGGAGAAAGTTCATTTCAATTCAAAGCTCTCTCTGTACGTGTCTACTGAACAAACTAGGCAAAATTGGGGCCAGAGAGATAGCCCAGGGGTAGGGCGTTAGCCTTGCACGTGGCCGGCTCATGCCGGCCTGGGTTCGATATCTGGGATCCCATATGGTCCCCCGAGCACCACCAGGAGTTATTCCTGAGTGCAGAGCCAGGAGAAACCCCTGAGCATTGCCGGGTGTGACCCAAAAAAAGGCAAAATTGGTGATTAATGCTTTGTGATTTTTTTTAAATAGTTTTTTGTTTGTTCATTTTGAGGACACACCAGCAGTGTTCTTTTTTTTGTGGTATTAACTTTTATTTATTTTTTAAAAATATTTTATTATACCACTGTGAGTTATGCAATTACAAAGAAATACAACTAAAAAAGTTCATATTTGGGTTTTGGTCATACAGTGTTCCAGCACCCATCCCTCTACCAGTGCCAGAATCTGGAAACAAACAGAGTGCCAGAGAATCGATGACTGGATAAAGAAGCTTTGATACATCTACACAATGGAATACTATGCAGCTGTTAGGAAAAATGAAGTTATATAATTTGCCTATAAATGGATGGACATGGAGAAGATTATGTTGAGTGAAATTAGCCAGAAGGAGAGAGACAGATACAGAATGACTGTATTTATTTGCATGACATATATATATATATATACATATATATATATATATATATATGTGCATATTGTGATACCAATATCCAAGATCAAGTGAAACATGACCTTGTATATGGAGGTCTTGTCAAAGGTGGAAATTATCACAAACATGTGGGAGTCAGAGGCTAGGTAAGACAGAAAATCGAACAGTGTGCTAACAATTGTCGAGGGTACTAATGCCAACCTAGAACTCAGCATTAAATGCAGACACCAGCAGTGTTCTGGGCTTCTGAATGGCTCTGGTCTCAGGTGATCCTTCTGGCAGGCTCCTGGACTTTGTGTGGTGCCTGGGATCCAACCAGCATCAGCCACGTGCAAAGCCTGTGCTAAACCTGCTGTATCAACACTCTATCTGTCTTTTTAGCTTTTACCCTCCATAACTAGGAACTTTTACTTACCTACAATATGGCCATCATCTTAGCTTACACTCAATAACTGCTGGTAACCTATACTTATCTACTATGTGGTTCTTGAAATTCTTTAAGGGTGCATGTATACTATAAATGGAGATCTCTAGGTGAGTAATGCCAAATAAGGTGTACAAATCATATCCTTAGTTTTGAGATCCTCTCTATAGAGAGGAAGATTCCCATAAACTCACTGAGGATGTTGTAAAGTACCATGTGGAATTGATAGGTTATATGGGGGTATAGTGAATTTTTCATTTATCTGGGGCAAAAATCATCATCAGCCCTTCTTCTAATATCAATGAAAGTTAATTTCTTCAGGCAGGAGATGGGTTTAGGCACTTGGTTTAAGGTAATTTCATTAAATTCAGCAGCCCTTGTTTAATCCCAACAACACTGTATATGTTCGTTCGCTCATTTGTAGTTGTAATTTCTGAGCACCTGGGTAGACTAAGTTCCTATAAATGGCCAAAGCCTCCTTCTACATGGAAACCCCCATCCTCAGTAAATTGGTAATAAACTTCAGAGTGTGTTGTGAGCTTCAAACTTAATTAGCATACAATGTGGATTCAATGATGTTATATTGTTGGTTGGAGAGATAGCATAGTTGATAAGGGTTTTGCCTTGAGCACGCTGTATCTGTCTTGGTTTGATACCAGGTGCAAATACATGGCTCCCTGAACTCCATGAGACTAATCCCTGAACAAAGAGGTAGGAAGAAACAGGGAGTGCAGACAGATGTGCCCCCAGAAAACAAGCAATAACAACAATGCTGTATTGTTTGATAATCTAAAAAAAAAAAGATATGATATAGTCATGTTTTTCTAGAAGTTGAGTAAATAGATGGCAATACATATGATTTTCTCTGTTTCCACTTTATAATTAACAAGTAATCACTGAGTGTTAATGACTAATATCGGTGTCATTAGAAACCATGCATTGGAAATCAAATCATTCTCCAGTATCACTAACTTCTTTTCTATGATCTGCTTGCATACATTTGATTAATTAAATTAAATTAATCAGATGTATGCCAATCAAATGTATGTAAATGTATTAAATAAGGTGTAATTAATTAATTACACCCTATTGTAAGTGTAATAGGGTGCTTTACTATGAACTCAGACATTTTAAATATTTAATTTTTTTTTTGCTTTTTTGGATAACACCGGGCAATGCTCAGGGGTTTCTCCTGGCTCTGCACTCAGGAATTACTCCTGGCAGTGCTCGGGGACCATATGGGATGCTGAGGATCAAACCTTGGACAGCAGGGGCCGGCTGCATGCAAGGCAAATGCCCTACCCACTGGGCTATCGCTCCAGCCCCTAAATATTTAATTTTTGAATAGGACATCTTTGCCCTATAATAAAGACAAATGAAGAGTACAAAGGACACAATGCAAACCTGTATTTTACTAAACTCAAATACGTTCTTTTTATTTTCTTATACATATAAATATACACAATGTCAGTTTGGGGGCCACTTTCAGCTTGCTTAGCAATTACTCCTGATTCTGTGCTCAGAGATCATTCCAGGCAGTGCTTAGCATGTGGTGTGTGGGAGACAAACTGGGTAATCAGTGTGCAAGGCAAATGCCTTACCAGTCAAATAATTGTCAAATAATTTTACTTTTGTTTAATAATTTATTTGTGGCTACGCCCAGCCGTGCTAAGGGTTTGTGCCTGTCTCGTTCTCAGCCTTTACTCCTGGTGTGCTCCAGCAACTGTCTGCAAGCACCCTAGCCTCTGCCGTATCGCCTGGTTTCCCTACTTTAAAGGCCAACTATCCTTGAGGTTTTGCTACATAATGTGTTAGCATTTTCATCTTGTTTATATTTGCATATATATGTGTGTGCTCATGACGCAATCTGGTTTGTTTTGGCATGTGGCAATCATTGGCTTGATAGCCCAGAAACCTTCATTTCCAGGGTTTTGGCATATCAAATACGACACGGGTATCTTGCCAGGCTCTGCCGTGTGGGTGGTATACTCTAGGTAGTAGGCTCTAAGTTCATGCATGTACTGATGAACTGTGGTGCCCCAAAGTGGCTGCACACAACAGAGATAAGCTTTACTCTTGGGTGTAGCTCTGATGATCTGTGGAGTCCGGATGTTGAAAATGGCTGCCCTCATGGTGTGGGGATCCTCTGGTTTCTTGCATGTCTCTATTGGGATTTATATATTTACAAATTTTTTGACTTTTGACCTTGACTTGAGAATTTTATATATATATATTATAATATATATAATAAACATACTGATATATATGTATAAACATACTGATAAAATGTTTTATAGTAGAAAAATTATTTGACTTTTGCCCTTGACTTGAGAATTATATATATATTATATAATATGACTTAGAGTAGCACATACTTTACTTGTGGTTATGAAATATTAATATATTATATATAATATCACTTGTATCACTTGTCTTCCTGTTATTCATCAATTTGCTCGAGCAGGCACCAGTAACATCTCCATACATCCTGTCACATGCTAGTGTAGCCCAAGGGCATCACCATTATATATATATGTATGTATATATATATATATATATATATATATATATATATATATATATTTCTCAAGTCAAGGTCAAAAGTCAAATAATTTTTTCTACTATAAAACATTTTATCAGTATGTTTATATATACATACTTATATATACTATTATTATCAAGACAAGATCAAAAGTCATATATTTCTACTATAGAGCATTTAATCGGTACATGTATATATGTATATAAATTCTGTACATATAATTTAATATTCATTAAATTTAAAAATATGTTTAAGTGAAAATGTACAGGTACATGAATACATATATTCTCAGAATATTATTTACTTCTTTAGTATTTATAGCACAAATTCTTTCACTGACTGTTCTCTAAAGGTTAACATAGTTCTATTTATGAAGGACAAAAAATATAATCACAGGATCAAAGTAAACTAACCTTTTTTTCATTTACAGCATATTCTGGTGCAGATGACATTATTTGTGTATAGTTAATATGGTATTTGAAAGAATATATGGATATGAGAGCATTTACTACTAACTTCTAGAAGATACATTTGTGTTAGCATAATAACCCTAATTTATAAAGCCTTTGGAATGCTCCAAAATAAGAAAAAAGAGAAACCGGGGAAATAGTCTAACAGGAACAAACTATGCCTAGAATCATGGTTTTGGGAATAATACATTCAATTTGTAATCAATTATGAATTAAATGCCTGGTCCATATTTTCCACATCATCTACCATTGTTGCATTACCCATTCCAAAATTGATTATGGAAGTAGCACGTATTCTTTCAGGACTGTCTGGGCCAAGAAGAATATGATACCTGAAGAACACCAATTAGCATCAGAAATCAGTCGTCCTGAGGCTATTTTCTAGAGTTCATCTAGGAAGAAAAAACATTCCAATTGACTTTGTTAGTCTTTGTGTATGATGATGAGCCTTATTTGTAGTCTGTAGAACTAGAAAGCTGCTATTGTTCTGCTTATATTTGAAAACAAAACAATCCAGTTTAACTCTCTAAAGATGAAGGAGGTACGCCTGTCACATAGAAGAAAGCTTTGAAACAAACTTTTGAAGGTTAAACATCCATAGCAAAATATATAGATTTTTATATGCTGATTGCCTAATCAATACAATCGACTGTGGTTGATTTTATTGTCCTGTAAACTTCACATTGAAAGTTTTCTTCAATTTATATGCTAAAATACCTGATGCATGATTTGGTTTAAAATAACAGTAAAACAGAAAAGATAAAGATGACCCAATTTAATTTTATATAATTGTATGTTGTCATTGCTACTGAAAGGCAATATAGCTATTATTAATGAGTCTGGTTTGAGAGTATAGGAGTTACGGTTCTTGCTTTACCTGAGTTTGATGCTCATGTATTTATAGCACTATATGAATTCTCCTAAGCAGATATACAAGATTAGCCCCTGAGCACCACAGTTATATCCTAAATTCTAAAGTTCACTCCAGTCTTTTTTTATTAATAGGTAAATAAGCACATCTGCCCCTTGAGGCATTGCAGGTGTGGCTGTGGTGCCCGGCTCTGTCAGCAGGTGGCACACAGGAAACAGGCTTGTCTACACCCAGGACTCTACCCCGTGGGCCCTAGATGGTGGATGGTTGATGGTCTTACATAGAAATAGACTGGCTCCTCTGGGACGAACCCAGAGCCAGAGCAGAGCCTAGCAAGCTACCGTGGTGTATTTGATATGCCAAAAAACAGTATCAATAATGGACCTCATCCCCAATGAATGGAGATGTTATTGGCACCCACTTGAGCAAATTGATGAGCAATGGGAAGACAAGTGACAAGTGACAAATAAGGTTGCTTGAGGGAATGGTCAAAAATGCAATATACATATATGCATATATATATTTGATAATGTTAATATAATTTATTTAGTAGAGGGTAAAGGTTGACAGTTGAACAATTTGATAAGTCAGTCTATATGGTTATTAATAAATTGCACGTGCTATATTTATGGAAATTTTAAGAATACTAACGACCATCTTGAGTCTAAGTCTTATGCAGAATAATTCACTGAGCTAAAGAAACTGCCAGTAAAGAAAGTGGTGAGGAAATGGTACTTCTCATAGGTTTCTATTTCAATTACTGCATCTGCCCTGTAAACAAAAAAATGAGATGTTACTTGACTGGGAATGTGGCTCAGAGGTAGAGAATTCACTTTGCTTTCATGAGAACTACTTTGACCCAAGAATCATATACAGACACACACAGACACACAGACACACAGACCATGTTTTGCTCACAACTGCATCAAGTACCAGGACATAACTACAAAACAGATGAGATATTTGGGTTTTTTTATGTCTCTTTTTTATTAGTACTACATGTTCAACATAATTAAGGTAGTAACTGAATCTCAGTCATTAAAAGGCGAAATTTTATTTTGTAGAATCTTCCCACCAAATATTTGTTGATAAAGCTTAAATTAGTATACTAATTTCTTAAAGTCAGCATATAAAAATAACTAGGCAAATACGTAGACAATTTACATAGATAAAATGTTCAAGTTATTTATTGGTTATATGAGCTTATTTTTTGCTGATATAAGTGATAGATAAAAATGATCATATTTTCAATTGGTCATATCAGTTTCTCATTATTATTTGTTTTGATGATGACTTTAGGCTTAATTATGCTTATTTGGTTAAAAAATCATTATTTGATTCAGTAAAACAATCTCCAATAAAGATTTTGTTCATAAGTTTAATCTTATTCTCTTGACCTAATGAAAAATTACAGACATGCTTTTTATAGTTTGCTTTATAATGTGAGGCACTTTTGTGTTTACTTTACCTGTTCATAACTGGATAAGCACTATTCTATATTTCGAAGACTATAAATTCATTCCACAAACATTTCCTTTATTCATAGACTATTCTCCAGAGTACTTGTGATATATAGTAAAAAAAAATTCTCATGGCAACATTCCCCATATGTTCCTAAACTAAGGTGACATTAACATTATATATTTTGCAAGCACACATTCTATTTAATAGCCAATGCATTAAATGTTCGACACTTTCCTCAAAGCTGGAAATTGTCAAAAAGACTTTGGGGAGCATTCTCGTGATGTGATCATCTTAAACTAGAAATATAGAACTAGCACTTTCAAAGAAAAGTGATGAGTTTTGTGAAATTCCTGTATTTGCCTTAATCAAAAGTTGAAATGTGTTCCACTTGATCCTTTGAAATTGTTTCTGACATTTGCTACAGTGGTCATTAAATTAGATAATAATAGGCCAATGTGTATTTTGGATCCTTTCCGGTTTTTCAGAAATAAAGAAATTGCGTTGGCTACTTTTCCGCTTTATGAGCCTCTGCAGGAACAAATGTGCTCATAAAATGTACATTAAGAGTCCTTCAATTATGTTCCTATTTCCTTTTAGCACCTTAGCCTTTTAATAAGCTTTTTCAGGTGTTTCTAGTCTATATTCATTTAATTTCTCCAGCATTCCTCATAAGCCCGTGTCATGTTTGAAATGAAATCCTGTTACAAAGTGCAAAAAGAATTAAAACCACGTGCATTCACTCAAGTATAATTCCTTACAGGAACTTATTTCAGCACTTTGGGATAAATAATGGTATTTAATATCTTAACACTATCTTGTTTTAGTTTGGAGGAAAACAGTTAAAGACTGGCATACTTACTCATACAGAGACAAATAGATGCATGAATGTATATTGTACTCATGAACTCTTGGGTTTGTCTTATCCAGTTCCATGTTACTTTGTGTGTTGCTCAACCTAGCTACACAAGCCTTTTAAGATTGACAGGAGTAGGTGTAGCAGTCGAATTTGTGATTGTTGGCTTGTTGGCCAAGTGCATTTTGGGTAAACTAATGCTGACTATTGGGATAAACTAATGCTGTCTTTTGACTGTAACCTTTTGAGGTGTTCAGTGTACTATATAATGTACTATTTTGACTACCCATGATCCTCCTTAGCTGGTGGTCCATTGCATCTTTCTGTTGCAGAATTTGACACCTCCTTAGGTTCCTGCATGAGTTGTACTGTGACGTGTCACTGGTCTGATGCATTGGCAGCTTCACCTGTTTCTGTTCTGATTCCATATATTTATACCTTTAAGTTGGTATGTTAAGTTCTTAAAAAAATTCCTTTCTTCTCCATTGTTGTTAGTGATGTTGTTTGTTGTGATGTGCATTGCGTGCCTGGTTGGCAGTGCTCAGAAGTGCTTGCCAAGAGTTGCATTTCCTGGCTTGGGTGTTTGTTTACACATCCTTTTAGCTGCAGAGCTCATCAGGGATTGTATACTTGTTTTGTAATTGCCCAAGTTTTGAGGTAACTACTAGAGTATCCCACCCACACGGCAGAGCCTGGCAAGTTACCCGTGACTTATTTGACATGCCAAATACTAGTAACAATTATAGACCTCATTTCCATGACCTGATGGAATGGTTTGAGGCTATTTATATTCCTGGAACAGGATGATGCCCTTGACCTATCTCACATGTAGCAAGATTTATTGAGATGTTACTGGTGCCCGCTCAAGCAAATCGATGATATACGGGAAGACAGTGATACAGTGATACTTTACATCAGAATTTATTTAACATTACTAAGGATTGCACATTGAATGCAATAATAATTATGGATAAGTGTGTTTTTTGTCTTCTGCATTAATTTTTCCAATGCTTTTTCATTTTTATATTTTAAACTTATGTTACTTTCAAAATTTGAATTTGGGTTTTGGGTCATCTTCAACTTATGTTATTATTTTACCTATTTAGTTTTTCCTGTTGTATTGTTGATTGTTGATTTTTTTTAAATTTGTATTATTTAAGTTGCTATAGTTTTTTTTAAAATTTTTTATTATACCACCTCGAGACATACAATTACAAAGGTGTTCACTATTGGTTCTTGGTAATACAGTATACCAGCACCCATCCCTCCACCAGTGCCCCATTTCCACCACCAATGTACCCCACCCCCTCCTGCCCACCCCAGTCTGCCTCAACAGCAGGTAGCCCTGTTTCCTCTCTTTCTCTCTCTGTCTCTCTCTCTGTCTCTGCATCTCTCTCCCTCTTGTTTTACAAATTGTGGCTAGACCTGCAGATATTTAGAGTTTATCACTTAAGTCTCTTTGTGTATATTCAATGGTGAGTTTTAATCTGCCATTACCATTTCCCACATTTAGTAAAACACTGGTATCTATTTATATCCTATTAATGAATGCAGTCATTCTATATCTGTCCTTTTCCTTCTGACTAATTTCACTCAGCATGATAGTCTCCATGTCCATCCATTTGCAGGTACATTTCATAATTTCATCTTTTCTGACAGCTGCATAGTATTCCGTAGTGTGGATGAACCACAGTTTCTTTAGCCAGTCCTCTGTTCTCGGGCATTTAGGTTGTTTCCAGATTCTAGCTATAGTGAATAGCGCAGAGATGAATAAAGGAGTACAGATAGTGTTTTTGCTATAGTTTTATGAACATTTTTCTCTTTTTTTCCTAGTTTTAGCTTGTCACTTGTCTTCCTGTTGTTCATCAGTTTGCTCTAGCGGGCACAAGTAGCATCTCCATGCGTTGGGAATTAGGTCCTTTATTGTTATTGTTTTTGGCATATTGAATACACCATGGATAGCTTGCCAGGCTCTGCCGTGACTCTGGGTTCACCCCAGAAGACCCAGTCTTTTTCTATGTCAGACCATCAACCATCCACCATCCAGGGTCCACGGGCAGAACCCTGGGTGTAGACAAGCCTGTCTTCCATCTGCCACCTGCTGTTGCATCCAGGCGGGCACCACAGCCACACCTCCAACACCTCAAGGGGCAGTAAGCTTTAGCTTAGCCTACATTAAGCTTAAGCTAAAGTACCTTAACAGTTTCTAGCTAGCATTGATTAAAGAAAACAGAAATAAACTTAAAATAGCAAGTGACAAATATTTATATATTCATTAGTCTTAAAATCTTTACTGATAAGAGAGTGCAGTGTTCATGAGAAGTAAACAAAAGGAGGGATTTAAAGATTTTAATCTAAGGTCAGTCACATAGTTACAGCAATGCATTGTCGAGAATGTAACTTCCCTATATATATATATATATATATATATATAGTAAACACTTAAGCCTTTTCTACAAGAGAATTGATCACCTTGCCAGGTTGTCTTTATCCATTAAATTTAAATATATCTTGCAGGTTCTCAAAGATTATTTCAAGTAGATGGCAAGGAAGTGACAAATAGATATTTCTGAATTATATATTTTCTTAAAAAAATAGCCAGCAACTATTCTTGTAGAAGTAGTCACTTCTGAACTCTTGATTTTAATACATTCAAAGTTTTATCACCTGAACATGTTAATTACCTCTTAACCTGTTTGATGTTAATTTAATCTTCCCATGCAACTGCCATGAAGCCAGACATGTTGTAAATTTTATTTTCCCTCATAATTCTAGAATTTCAGACTCTGCCGAACACATAATGATATTTCAATTTGTGTATCCTAGGTGGGTGGATGAAGACATGGCTTTTATTATCATATATTCTCATAAATCTTCTGATATTAGATTACTATATTTTCTATATCTTTGCTAGATATTTACTAGATTGTAAAACTAGTTTATAATTGCTAATAATTTTGGAAGAATATAGGTTGAGAAAGGTTTCTAATATCCAAAATAATTTTTTGCTATTTTATGTTCAGCACTTTTGGGTCTTCTGTGTCTCCCGTAATAAAATGTAATGATGTTTGTTAAGTGTAAGTAAAGTTTAGCTCAATTAGTAATCACACAATAAATGCTGTTAGTCATTCATTAGCTTGCATATAATTAGGTTTAAAAATGTTTCTGTGAGCCATGCAATAAAACTTTAAAAAATTACTGGCAGATATTCTAAAAAACAAGAGCTGAGAGAGATAATTGTTTGTTTTTTATGATCAGAAAGCAAATAGCTGGGAACTCAGATTTTATGTGTGTTTAATGATTTCATGCCATGGACAGCTTTGCTTTTAAATAATATCAGAGGATATTTGAAGTCTATTATTACTAATAAGCACGCTATGTCACTTTTCATCTTGCAAGGTACAGCATTATTAGAGAATTTTTATAAAGCAGCCATCAATAATGATGAATTTAGAAGCGTCCCAAATTAGATAATTAAAATTACAGCAGTATTTCACTTACGAACTTGCTGTAAATGAGCTGTAAATATTCACTCTGAGCTTGAACATGTTACCTTTTAAAGTGCCCAATACAACAGAAATTACACTGTAGTAATTAATACTTTAAAAAATGTTAAAAGGGGTAACTGCCATCTGTTCTCATCAGGGGTATTAATGTGCACAAAATGTGTCTTATTATAAACGGCAACAGCTTGGAATACAATAGCAATTTCTTTGTTCTTTTTTAAAAATGAAGCTTAACTGGACAAAATGATTTCAATACAATAGTAGCTAAAATGGAAATTGGAAAACTGACATATGCCTGGAATAATGAACTTTGCAGGCATTTTGAATTTTTATTTTAAATTACTTTTATAGCATTTATGTTGATTCACTTGATGACATCAGGTCAAATTTTGAACAGATTCATCATAAATCTGTATCTATATAAAGATATAGATACAACAATGGGTGTATGTGTGTATATATAAGATATATATTATAAATAAAATTTATATGTTTATCACTTGATCACTTGACTTCCCATAGATCATCGATTACTTGAGCGGGCACCAGTAACATCTCAATATGTCCTGTCACATGTGAAATAACCCAAGGGCATCTGCCCACTCCAGGAACATAAAGAGCCTCAAACCATTCCATCAAGTCATGGGAATGAGGTCTATAATTGATATTGGTATTTGGCATGCCAAATACGACATATATATATATATGTTTATATATGTAGGAAATATTTGTATGTATGTGTGTGTATATATATATATATATATATATATATATACATATATAAGTTCTTAACTTTGAAACTTCAGGGGGAGATATTAAAATTTGAGCAGTGACTATATTCTTAATAATATTTGAAGTTTATAACTCTTCATTTTTAGATACTTCAAAGATACATTTGTGATATTTATGTTTTTGAAATGTATAATGAATGGACTGTTATTAAAGAAAGTCAACACCACTAAAATGTCTTCCCTTCATTAAAATAAAATACGCTTTCGACTAACGTGATAAGACATTATTTCACAATTTGATAGGGTGATCAAGAGGTGACAAGTAGAAAATTCTACAATAATCTTGTTAGAATATGTAAAATTCCAACATTATTTTAAAATGGAAACATCACTTAATCATTGATAGCATTAAGTCTGCTGACATATGTATAACCATTTTTATTAGGAAAGAGATTTACTGTTCTGCTTGTACCATTTTCATTAACTATGTAAGACACTCATGTAACTCTAACTAAAGTGTAAGAAGATTCTCAGTCTTTCACAAATGTAATTTGTGCAAGAGTCCAAGATAAGCCAGTATTCGGTATCATACAGTAATTGACCATTGATAACTGCCCTTCTCTCTGCTTAGCCTTTTATCTTTGCTCTTTGTAAAGTGCTGGTGAATGGCGCCTAATTTGAAATGAGTTCCTCTTCCCACAGCTGTACAATCTGCTACTCTCTCATTCTGCTTGCAGTCTAGATTCAAATTCAGAGGAGTGGAGAAATTGTGGAAAACTCAAGTTTCATGTCAACTAGGCCGGGTGCCGGGAGGAGCCTACCTGCATTTGGGAGCTGGACAGGAAGTGGGATGTGGAGAGAGGGAATCCTCAAACCCAGCTGTGGAGCTTCCAGCCTGTCCTTGCACATTACCCGCCCCAAAAAACATGAGCGAAGAGTCTAGGCAGTGATTTTGGCACACAATTCATGCAAATTTTTCCTGCCATTCCACTCATATATTGGCTCATATTTTAATTACCCTTGCCAATAGTGTTTGACTTACAAATGAAGCCACCTTGCTTCTTCCCTTAGTGACCTCTGCCAGCTGTCCTTGTCCAGATGGACACTGAAACTAGACACTTGACACAGCGGCAAGAATCTGCAGTTCTTAGTTCTTGGACTCAGCTACATCCATCACACTTGCTATTTCAGTTGGTTTCACTCGTTTTCTTATGGCACACTCCCGAAGGACACTCTTTGATGCTGACATGGATAACAGTATAACATGGAAAAGAATCTTGCCTGAAATGATTTTAGTCTATGAATACAGTTTTCATCACTGCCCTATGAGGCAGGTACTTTACATTTCTGTAGCTTAGCGTGGGATCTCAGAGAAGGGAATGCTTTTTGCTTGGATGAATGACGTACGTCTGGACTGTTGCTCCTAACAGAGAGGCCCTCCATTTGACAGTAGGGGGAAAGACATTCTTGTGAAGTGAGCACGATGGATAAAAGCAGAATGAGAGGACGTGTGAGAGTCAGGAATGTGAGAGAACAGATTGTGACCAAGAAAAAGCGTTTTACAGTTTTCTTTGTGTTGTTGAAATATTTCCTTTTAAACTCCATTTAATTTTTATTTTCTGCTTGTTAAAATATAATGTAACTTGTCTATTGGTATCTCAGACTCAGTGAACCTTAAGGCATTGCATTCTGGGAAGTCTTGTGACATTGACGGTGTCTCACTACCTTAATAGGAGCGCCTTTGGTTCTCCAGTATCTGCTGTTTATCAGTGAAGGATTAGAACACTGACTGGCTTTCAGGGATCTAGGAAATAATTTTTTTAAGGTAGGGAAATAATGAGGGTGGGGGAATGTATGATGAAAATGTAGAAAAAAGAATTGCCTTACATACTACATTTATAAGTGACCTTCCATATCTAATTTATTCATAGCTTCCTCACTGCAGAGTTCATTGAGGTAAGCACTAATTTCTAAAGATGCAATTTATTTAGCAACAGCAAAGATACAAATGATAATCCTGTCAGTGATTCAGAGAGAAAATTGGATACCCCAAGACAAGGCAATTTTGCAATTCTTAGTGCTTGCAAAGAAAAAATATTATCATAATGCATTGGTAGAAGAGAGTTTAATTTGTGTTTTATTTTCTAGATATTGCTTATTCCCTGAATTGCCAGTAGCTGTGTAACTGTTGGGAGTCATGGGGATCTGATTCTTTTCAAATTTTGCACTGAGGATTTACTCTAAGGATGCTTTGAAACATGTTACAGATGATACATGTATAAGGTGCTCCTTACATTGATTACATGCAAAATTAATGTTTTTTATATCTTACAAAGTATACTCAAAAGGCCAAGAATATAGATAAGACCTTCATGTTTCAGCCATCATTCTAACCCCAATGCCCTTTCTAAGGTTTTTTTTTTCTTTCGGGGTTACACAGGGCAATGCTCAAGGATTACTCTTTGCTCTGCACTCAGGAATTACTCTTGGCATTGCTCAGGGGACCATATGGGGCACCAGGGATAAAACCCGGGTATGTTGTGTGCAGGGTAAACACCCTCCCTGCTGAGCTATTGCTCCATCCTCAGTGTTTTAATGAAATGTTTCTTCTGACCAAAGCAGGTCAAGATAAAGAATGTCAAGAGTTGACTTGTAAAGGGACCTTTCTCCATGTTTCAAGTGTATATTATCTACATAACACCTTCCAATTGAAATGAATTACAGGCAAATCCCAGCAGTCTTTGGGTTAATGATACCAACTAACAGTAGGGTACTTGCCTTGCATGCAGCAAATATGAGCTTAAACACCAAAGCTGGAAAACTGAATAAGACTCAGCCACATTATTCTACAAGCATGATTTGGAAAGAAGTCTTTTTTTAAAATTAATTAATTTATTATTTTTTATTTTGGGTCACACCCAGCGATGCTAGGGTTTACTCCTCACTCTGCACTCAGGAATTACTCCTGGCGGTGCTCAGGGGATCATATGAGATGCTGAGGATCAAATCCAGGTTGGCCAAGTGCAAGGTAAACTCCCTCCCTGCTGTGCTATAGCTCTGGCCCAGAGAGAAGTCTTTTAAAGTGCTCCACATCTCACACCTAAAGCACATGAAGATACTTTGGTAAAAATGGTAGTTCTTAAAAATACAGTTGGGAATGGCCTTCTTCGCAATAGGGCAGGGGTTGGATACTTGCCTTGGTCCTCTGCATCCCATACGGTTATCTGAACCCTGCCATAGTGATCTCTGAATGCAAGAGCTAGGAGTAAGTCCTGAATACCATTGGGGTGTGGCTCCAAGACAAAGACAAAAGAACATATTTGTGAAATCAGAGGTCATGTGTCACTTCACTTGTCTTCCTGTTATTCATCATTTGCTTGAGTGGGCTCTAGTAACGTCTCCATTTGTTAGGAATGAGGTCCATTATTATTACTGTTTTTGGCATATCAAATACACGACGGGTAGCTTGCCAGGCTCTGCCGTGGCTCTGGGTTCATCTCAGGGAACCCAGTCTTTTTCTGCCAGACCATCAACCATCCAGGGCCTACAGGGCAGAACTCTGGGCATAGTCAAGCCTGACTCCTGTAACACAGGATTAAGGCATTTGCTCTACCTGAATGGACACCAGTTCAATTCCCTGCACCACATATGAACCCCTGAGTACCAACAGAGGATGCTCCAGAGCAAAGTGCCATTAAGAAAGCCTGAGCACTACGGACCGTGGTACCAAACCCTAAGGAAATAAGTAAAGTAACATATACTGTAATGTTTAGAAGAGCACAGATATATAAAAACAGGATGTATGTTCCCACAAACTAAAAACTAGATTGGAAACTAAGCAACTAGAGAAATATATTTGTAAATAGCATCTAAATTCAAAATGTGTGGGAGGAAAGATGAAATAAATGAGAAATTCTTTTTTGTTTAAATCTTCAAATGTCCCTCCTTTTTTGGAAGGGACCCAAGAGCTTATCACAAAGCAGTAGGCTAATCAATAGCCTAATTTAAAATGAAGTCTTTCAGAAAACAGGCTTCTATAAATTCCTACAGAAGAGTAAATTTTTATTAAGTTTGGCATAGATAAAAATCTTAAGGAAATACATAATTTGGTCTTCAAATAACACAAAAGACAACACAAAAGAAAGAACAAGATAGATTCAACCAACTCAAAAGAATACAATTTGTTATTCCATTCTAAATACATGCATTAAGCCATCCAACATTCTTTAGTCAGCAGACTCCAAGTGCTCTTATAAAATGCCCAGTAGTTTTCTTTGTTCAGTATTGTCTATTTAAAAATTTGGTAAGCATTCTTTATGAACTACAAACATGTATTTGTGATTCACTATTGAAAATAAGAGCCTGTAAATAATCAGTGAGCAAGCTTGGAAAGATAATAAAATATTGTGAGCAAAAAAAAAAAAAAAGGCCGGATGATATAGCCCAGTGGGTAGGGCATTTGCCTTGCATGCAGCCGGCCCATGCTGGCCCGGGTTCGATCCCCAGCATCCCATATGGTCCCCTGAGCACTGCCAGAAGTAATTCCTGAGTGCAGACCCAGGAGAAACCCCTGAGCATCGCCAGATGTGGCCCAAACAAGTAAAAATAAATAATAAAATAAAATATTGTGGAGAGATAATAAAATGGATAAGGCAATTGTCTTGCACACAGCCAGCCCAGATTCCAGAGTCTTGCACCTCAGATGGTCCACCAAGCCCTGCCAGATGATCTCTGAGTACAAAAGCAGGTCTAAACTCTTAGCATAGTCTAGTGTGGCCCCCAAATAAAACAAAACAGGCTAATTATTGAAGAATATCTATGGAGTCACTCATTATGCCTTCTTAATTTATTGATTGCTGAGTGTAATTATTTAGAATTTTCTGAACCAATGGCAAATTTCTATGCTACTCCTGAAATATTTCTAAAATTTATTCATGCTTATGACAAAATCATGTAAACAGATCACATAACTATTAAGTGCCTTAATGTGTTTAAAGTTTGTCCTTATGCACTGATTCACTCTATAACTTAAAATTTTATTTTGGTTTGTGTGGGTCTTCTTATTCTTTTACTTTCATGTATCATGTTTTAGCTTTGCTATTTGAAATGTATCAAACCAGATTTCTATTCTAAGACAGTCTTTGCATTTTGATAGATACTTAATTCCATTTCATTAATTGCAATCTATTTTAATTTATTTTTATCCTCTTTAAATTTCTCTCTGTGCTTCTAACCAATTTGCTCACATCAGCAGTCACTTTCATATCCTACATTTATTTTAACAGTTCCTATAGTAAAATTTAACTGCTAATCTTTTCTTTGAAATATTTTGCCTGAGAACATATGTATATGGTCTATTTTTAAATATAACACGTTAATAAACATGTTCCCTTGTATTTCACTGTCACTGTATCATTGTCTTCCTGTTCAGCATCGATTTGCTCGAGCAGGCACCAGTAACATCTCCATATGTCCTGTCTCATGCTAGTAGAGCCCAAGAACATCTGCTTGCTCCAGGAACATAAAGAGCCTCAAACCATCCCATCAGGTCATGGGAATGAGGTTTATAATTGTTACTGCTATTTAGCATATCAAATACAACACGAGTAGGTTGCCAGGCTCTGCCGTGCAGGTGGCATACTCTTGTCGTCACCTCTAATCTCCAGCATTTATTGATGAACCGTGCCGCCACAAGCAGCCACGCTAGCCGGACTGTGATCAGATCTATTGGGTAGAGTTCTGACGACCCTTGTATTTAAAATGCACTTTTGTTTAGTTATGTATTTTCTCCAATATTTAAAATATGTTTTTGTTTGGTTGCAAATACTTTAAGTCCAAATGCATTTAAAACAGATTCAGTGTTTTCAATGTCTTCCTGCCTTAGTGAGTATTGTTGAAAAGTCGTAGCTAGTATCCACTGGGCACTTTCGCGGAATTAACTTAGACAACCTTTATAACTGCAGCATTTTGATCTACAAAAGTAGTGTGAATTCAGGCCCCCAAATCTGTGTGAGGGTCATTTTCAGCTATTAGAGCTTATAAAGACTCTATTTCATTTTACAAATTTTCTACAAGGTCAACACCAAGGGTTCTTGATATGGAGGATAACAGCCATTTCAGGCTGGATGATTTATTGTGAACGTGACATGCCTGTGCACTTAAAAATGCACTGATATTTAGTAGCTTCCTTTAATCCTTTACACTGGGTTCCAGTAACATAGAAGCTCCCATGTCTCTTGGTTGTTATACCCCAGAATGTTACTCTGAATCTCCAGAGGTGGAGGAATTATAGAGATGTAGGAAATGTGCCCCTCATTTGAGCGCTCAGCAGACCAGGTGGGGTGCGAGGGATCAATCCTAGCTCAGGTGTATAAAACACAAATGACCCATTTTGTACTGTTGCTCTCGCATCCCGACCTCCTGGTTTTAAAACCAAGTTTACTGAGCCCCCCATGATTTATATTGTAACAATTCATGTTTGAACTTTGTTATGCCTCATTGAAATAGTAAGATAATAATGCGTATTTCAATAATAATAGTATTTAAATATTACTTATTTAAATAATATCTTGGATCATTTACATTGGCTGCCTGTAAGAAAAGG
Organism: Cryptotis parvus; assembly: GCA_021461705.1. NCBI lineage: Eukaryota > Metazoa > Chordata > Mammalia > Eulipotyphla > Soricidae > Cryptotis > Cryptotis parvus. Next base: position 330,147 of record JAJIBD010002198.1, read on the forward strand.
GTCACAAATCCCGAACTATCTATTCTCTCACAGTCCAAGATAAGAATTCAGCATCATTTAGAAAACTGAACTATTTTCATCATCAATGACTTATTTATGATCATCCCTCAACCCTTTGGCCTAATTTACTATTTCACCCACCCTCCCCCAAATAATTTTCATGCTTCAGTTTTGTCATGTAAAGGATTACTATCATGAAGTGAGCAAGCTTTGGAACCAGATAATTTGGTACTTGATCCTTCAGCCCTGCTTATATGAGCCACCAGGGCACCTGTGCCATTTATTATTCCGCCTGTTTCATAGGTGGAATCAGGTAACCACTTCACCTTTATGATTCATAAATGTGGTATCATATGCATGTATGATGAGAGAGGGCTGGGCACCCAGCTGGACTAATACTGTAAGATTGCTACGCAGAATAAATCAGTTTGAGATAAGCTCAGAGATGCTCTGAATCGTGGCTTGGTTTTTTTCACTGTTCAAAGCTTATAGATGTCAAGATTTTCCTTGACTTGGGAGGTTAAGACACTTGAACCAAAGTCTGACTGTAATTAACTTAAGAAACTGATTTAACAGCCTGTATAATGGCAGGACCCCAAAGATCTGTTTTGAGAATACAAGATGATGGGATGTTTTGTTCTTCTAGTCTTTGAACTTATAGATCAGAAGTATAAATATGATTGAGTATTAAAGTCAGAGTTCTTTGTTTCCTTTCTCAGTAGAAGGGAGAAGACTGAGGTTTGTTAGAGCAGAATTACTCCTACAATTGTTGCCTTGTCTTCGGTAGTCCTTCAGTGAACTCAGACATTGGAACTTGCTTTTATTTTTCTTTGGTCACGATTGTAAATTCTTCTTCTTGTTCAGCAGCTCTCACTAGATCTTTAGTGATAACTGGTTTCCAATATTCATTATATGAGAAAGAGGGTAATCTGGAATTCGAGAGAAAATCAGTTTGTTGTCCTTCTCCTAAGTGATACCAATTCTAAAGAATAAATAGTGAAAATAGAATTTGCTCAGCCTAACATTCGGGATAAAGCCATGAGAGAAATAACTAGAGACAGACGACTATCATCACCCTCTTCCTCACCCTTCCTCATCCTCTTTTTTTTTGTATCAGATGTCCACTTTTACAAACATACCAGTTCAAAAATTTTCAGGTTACATCCCAAATATAAATTTTGCAGTGTATATGCTATACCTAAAATCCTCCTGTACTTGGCCCTAAATTACCATTTCAATTACAATGCAAATGAACTGCATGCATGCAATTTTATTACCTTTCTTGGCATTGCCATAATGCCTCTTCTCTATTTACAATCTACTGCATTCGAGGAATGGATATTTGCAATTACAGTGAGTAAAATTTGTGATTTGTCTCATAGGAGTTGGCTTCTTCGAATATTCTTTTCCTACTGCAAACTTTGAATGATGTCATCATTTTGCAATTTATCCTTTTACGCTTTTTTTCATTACCTATATGTTATTCCAAAGCTAATGTATTTTGGGGGATTACAGAGGCTTTATGGTGCTTTTATAATTATAATGTGTCAAAGTTTTCACACTTCTGATTTTTACATTTTCTGACATTGGATGGAGGTGAATATATATTTTCTGCAAATTTCATATTTTATGCTATATTTAATTTTTCCAAACTGTCAGATTCAATACTTTCTGCCCCCTGTGTAGAATGTTGGGTGACATTAAAACAATCACAGAGTAGTGAAGGGTAAGGACATTTCTAATCTCTCCATTTCTGCCATGGATTTTGACATTGAGAGGCACATATAAATTCTTAATTTTGTGCATTTTCCCCCTTTCCTGAAACATGTAGTCTCATCTTTTAAGCCCACATATAAAATACATGAGTTGTCGAGGGGTATATTGGCATTTGTGTCCCTAAAATGGCTCTCCAAATTGTCCCAGATGCCAGAAGGCAAGTTTATAGTTGACTTGAACTCAGAGTGTGACTCAGCTGGTTTACTTTTCCTCTCTGGAAATATTTTTGATTTCCGATTGCCCCCACCCCCTTTGTTTTGTTTTTTTTGTTTGTTGTCCACACCTGTCGGGGAGCTCCGCCGGCGGGGTCCCCCGACACTGCTGGGAAGCGAGTTCCCTTCTACCTTTGAAGTTGGCGGGGAATGGATGAAGACTCAGGAATCCGATGCAGTTTTAAAAGGCTTTACTTATCACAGGTTCAGGCATACAAATCAGCAATAGGAAAAACCCTGTGCTTAGGATTCCCAGCTAGAACCCCAGACACGTGTAGGCCAAGATGGCGGCCACCATGTATTAAGGCCCTGTAAAAGGAGAAGACAAGACTCCCAAGAAGGGTGTGAGCTCACAGAGAGCCCAAAAGGAAGCGCCACGAGAGAGGAAGGAGGCTAGTTTTATACCCCTGCAACTCTGACCTCCCTCCCACTGTTATGGAAAGCAGGGAGGGTCAAATGCCCTTAGGTAATCCCTCCCTGCACCTCACCTAGGCCCTTTTGTATGCTAATGATTTGAGCCAAGATCTGCCTGGAAATGCCTTTATAGGGTAGAGAAGGGGTCTGAGATGGCATGTCTCTGTACCAAAGACTAATACTAATGCCAGTTAAATATTTCTCCAAGCCTTCACAAGTCTCTTCTACTTCATGGTAGTTTTGTATTTTAGTTGCCTTTGAGTATATCAGGGAGCCATGCGTGTTTGCTTGGAGGCAAACAGCATTTCTCTCTGGTCTAATTACTTAGGGATCCTACGTGGCCAGGCAAATATGCTTGTAAGATCTAGCTAATCCTACGATGATTGTGGTAGCATGGGAGAATATTTATACCAGCTAGGAGAGCATACATGGTCAGATAAACTGCCACATTTAGACTACCCTCTTATCTACGAAGTGATTTGCAGATGGCAATTCAGAGCAGATGCAGCGGCCCTTAGAGGAGTCCTGCAACACACACCCAGCTCTTTCAGAGTTTCTGTGCTTAGAGATCATACTAGGTGGTGCTTGGAGACCTAGATGCAATTATAGGCTTATAACCTGGGTCAGTGACATGTAGAGAAACTGCACACCCACTGGACTATCTCCCTAGTCCCCAAAAAGAGTTTTGATGTTTTTCACATATCAGCTCTTTTTAAATTTATTTTTAATTAAATAACTGTGATTTACAGAGTTATTCATGGTTGAGTTTTAGATATCCAGTATTAGAGCACCGATCTTCCAACGTCAACTCTCCACCTGTGTTCCCAGGTTACCTCTGTTGCAGCCCCTCCAGCTTGCAATCTTGACAGGGACTCTCTGCGTTTGGCTGTGAAAATATGCATGTCTTGATTCCAGTGTTGTTAACTCTGTGGTTTGGATATTTGGTTCTATCTTTCGTTAGCACCACTTCTGTTCCTGAATCTCCTGACCTGGCCCACAATGCTTCTCATCCGTCTGCTTTCCACTCCCCTCCATTCTTTCTTCCCTTCGTGTTCCTTTACTCTGGAGCCAAGATTGATTTGGGCATCTCTCTCTTAAAACTTTACATTATCTTATCCAGTTAAACCAATGAAATAAAGTTAGGTATATTCTATGAATATGGTAAAGGACAAAAATCATGCTGTAAGTTTGTTAATTGAGTAGAAAAGTCAGGATAATTTATGTTCTTGTATTATTTAAGTATATTCACTGATAATATATATACAGAGCCCACTTTAGGAGATCTTAGGAGATAGTAGAAAATTGTTTTCTTTAATATTAATTGAAAATTATTTTTTTTTTGTTTCAGGCACCATGATTTACAATACTATGAATGATAGGCTTTCATGCACACAATACTCCCACACCAAACTTTACACCAGAGTGTCTGCCTTACTACACTAGTGTCGATTTTTCTAGATCAAATCACCCCCACATATTCCTCCACAGCCCTGCCGCCAAGTTAAGCTCAGTTCTGGTAAAGAAAAAATTTTGAAATGAGAATTTTAGATACCTTAATAGGTAGAAGCTGCAGTGTTTCACCCTCTGTGTGGAATGTTTAAAAGCCAATCACTGAATTCTAGGGAATTAGTGAGTGTGTGTCTCTCATCTCACATCAGCTTTTTAAATTTTGCTACAATCAGAAGTCATTTAATATCATTGTGTTTCTATTGATCATGTGAAAATAACAGCATTTCTCACCTCTCTGTAGAGAACTTAATAAATTATGAATATTTATTGATTATTTAAACTACTTACTTAAAATGTTTACTCTAGCAGATAATGGTATGTGAGAGGGAAAATAGTGTCTTAAGGATGACCTCATCTGTGTTACTATGTTGACTTCTGCACAGGCCCAGGTAGCGGCTGATGGGTTTTCCACCAAATCGTGGTTAATATATGTTTCTCCAGCCTGCTCTCTTAAATCTCCTTTCCTTTTCAAGGAAGCCCATCAATACGCTTTAGAGGCACTTCATCATTATCCTTTCTCCTCTTTGTGAATAGTCAGTAGGAATACATTTCAGGGCTTCTAGGGCTCTATCCATTTCCCTCTTTCCTCTCAAATTGTCTCTTGCAGTTAAATAGAAGGAAATAAGCTAGCTAAGTGCTCAGCTTACATGTACTCAATCAAAAATGAAATTTTACTCAACTCTTGATTATCCAGGCTAAGTAGGGAGGATTTCAGAGCATGGAAGGAAGAGTCAGAGATTATTGAAAAAATATGATAATTATATATTATGTATGCAAAGTGACTTTCCTATGTATATTTTAGGTGCATGATTTCTATATTAATAGTGCTTTTAAAATAAGTTTTCTATCTTCTTTCTTTTTAAGTTTGCTTTTTTGGGTCACACCCGTAATACTTAGGGTTTATTCCTTGCTCTGTATTCAGGAATTACTCCTGACAAGGCCCAGGGCATCATATGGGATGTTGGGGATCAAACCCAGGTTGATCACGTGTAAGGCAAACACCCGATCTTCTGGACTATCACTCCAGCCCCTACTTCTATTACATAACAATTTGAAGGATCAAACTAGAATAAATGTGGATGTATTGAGAACATAGGAATTCTTTTGAACTTGCAGGTGATATTTTATAAATAAATGAGAGCAAGTGCCAATAAATGACCATGAACTTCAAATGATTTGATTCAGAAACTACGTAATACTTTACGTCACCTGTGCTAATGTATGAGAATGTGCACACCTAAAACAATCAACGATATCCTTGAATTATGTATTGAATACTCACCTTGGGTCTATTACTAAGTTCCAAATTGGGCCAACAGAGATCAATGGAAAGCAATCCATGCTCTCAGCATATCCATGATATTATAGAATAAAGTAATCAGTACCGCACAGGTTGTCATAAAATAGAGGAATCAGGAGAGGAATCAAAGAAATGATAACCTATGGTACAAGAGTGGGCAGGGTATCTACATAAGAGACTCATTGTATGATATTAGAGATGTGCTATTTTATTTGGGGTGAACATTATGAGAGAAGTATACTAACACAAAGGACCGAGCTGGCAAAGGTAGAATGGGTTCTATTTCGAGCAATATAAATGCCCAGGTAAGAAATTTGGAATTAGCCTCTAGGAAATGAGTAGTTCAGTAAGAATGGAAACTCCAATATAGATGTCATTGGTTCTAAAAAGGGCAAAAAGAACAGTTTGCTTTGCATGGGTCACTTGATAAGGACTAAGTCATTTTTCATGGTCATACCTGGGGAAATGGTACTTGTAGGCAGTGGTTAATGGTATGGGGTCCTGCTTAACAGCTAATAGGGCCACAGTTTGATCCCAACTAAAGGAATCCCATAGCCCCAGATATCAGTAACATTGCTTTTTTTTAAATTTTTCATTATACCACCGTGAGATATACAGTTAAAAAAGTGTTCATATTTGAGTTTCAGTCACACAGTGTTCCAGCACCCATCTCTCCAAATGTCAGTAACATTGCTTTTTGAGAAACCCTTACAGAATCCAAGGGCAGTTATATAGAGAAGAGAACTCTGTGTGTAGGAGACCATTGATACGATTCAGACAGTAAACAGTAGAACTCATAGTAAAAGAAACTAAATTTTCCAACAGGAGTCACAGCAGACAGATACTAAATAAGATTCACTGTGCTGTAACCGAAGAAATAACTCATGCATTTTAGCAGTAATCAATGCTTAGTATTTGCAAGTTTGGAGATAGAAACCCTCTGATTTTCTTAAAATTGGGTGACTTGATCTACTTGACTATAGATCTCATCAAGTTGAGGGTGCTAGACAAACCTAATTCATGTTGAGATGGGAAATTAGGTGAAGGCAATTACACATAGACTAGAAACTCAAGGGCTGAGCTCACTCAAAGTGCTGGATACATGCATGTGGAAAACTGAGTTTAATTCCCAATATCACATGGTCCACTGTGGGCATTTCTTGGGATGAATTTCAAGTACTCAGTGAGGAATAGTCCCTGAGCACTTTTGGGTTTGCCCCCAAATTCAAAGATATATAAACAACTTAATAAAGTCACGACTTAGTATATAAGTTAATGAAGTCAAACTTCCAAGAGTTAATGAGTGTTTTCCTTCAGATATACAGGCATATGGGATCATAGGACTATAAACATGGCATAAATAGTATTAAATCCTTATTCAATTCACTACAAGTCTTCAGTTAAAAAGAGAAATAGATGATAATATCATCTTGCATGAGAATTTAGCAACACAGTTTAATAAATTTAATGTGACTTGACAGTGATATAATAAAATATACAATGTCACACACTAGCTATGAGACATTCAGATAATGTTTTCAAATTGGCAGTTTCCCATGTAATTGTGACCTTTGTATGTTTTGGACAAGCCATTACAAATTTAGGAAATGGTTAGTAAGGTAATAATTGATCAAAGAATTTTTTGTCAGAACATGGTTTTAAGAATATAATTGTGGACTGGAGAGATAGCACAGTGGGTAGGAAAGTGTCTTTCATGTTGCCAACCTAGGTACCCCATATGGTCACTCAAATCCAGGCATGACCCTAAAGCACAGAGCCATGTGTTAGCCCTGAGACAACCTGCCAAGCCCCCTTAGCCCCACCACCAACAAAATGAATCTATGTGACACCTCTGGATACTTGAGTAGAGAGAGCTCAAAGAGAGCTCGGAAATTGTAGTAGATGCTTTGCATGACGAATAACTGGGTTTGATTCCTGGCATCACATTGATCGCCAATCCCTGCTTTCAACATCCCCAAAACAGTAAGCCTGTAGTAGCATCTTAGTGAACAGGGGGTGTGTCCCAAACCCACCCATCCCACAAAAACTAAGTGGAGAAGGGAAAAAAAACAAGTATCCATGCAGCAGTGTAAAATAAATACTGAAAAGTTATTTCGATTTTGAGACCCTTTTAATGACACATCACTTCAGATATTAAGTTGTATATATCTATAACTATATGATTTCTCCAAAGCATCACTACCCAGCTACCATCCCATTTCCTGACATCCTGTTGTAATGTAGTATCAGTTAATTCCTGAACTCCTGCAGTAGCCTTGCTAACATTTTTCACATCTCCATCATTCCATCTTTCTCGGCTGCAATCTTTGTTATCTATGCAGATACTGGTAGTATCCAATTCATGAAAAATTATGACTCAGAGTGTTGAGGACTGCAGTGTGGCCTTCCGGACTTCCTACCCACCATCAGTCTGTGTCTAGCCTTCTCCGCCTTCCCATTCATTCATATAGATGCATCGGGTCGCTTTCTCTGACTTGGCTATTATGATAGTCGTGACAGTGAATCTGAGAGAACACAAGTTCTTTCAAATCCATGTGCTTATGTTTTGGGGACAGATGCAAAGAAATGAAAATAATTAAAAGGGTCATATGGTAGTTGTGTTCGATCACTAATTTTTGGATAGAATTTCATATTGATTTCCATTAAGGAACCCTCATCCACTTGGTAAATGGATCATTTGATTTGCTCTGTAGAAATATTGTTCTTGATCAGTATGCATGTAAGTAATTTTTTTTCAGGATGGGGATTTATTAGAGTAAACTAGTTCACCTTTTATGTGACCTAGTTCACTTGTCTCACTTGTCTTCCCATTGTTCACTGATTTGCTCGAGCAGGCATCAATAGGTCTCCATTCATTGGGAATGAGGTTACTGTTGTTACTGTTTGTGGCATATCGAATATAACACAGGTAGCTTGCCAGGCTCTGCCGTGGCTCTGGTTTCATCCCAGGAGGAGCCCAGTCTTTTTCTATGTCAGACCATCAACCACCTAGGGCCCACGAGGCAGAGCCCTAAGTGTAGACAACCCTGTCTCCTGTCTGCTACCTGTTGACACAGCTGGGCACTGCAGTCACACCTGCAATGCCTCGAAGTTTTAAAAAATGATGTATTTATAGTGACTTCTTATACCTTTCCTTGAGTACTAGAGTGGTAGTAGTGTTTATTTAAGGAAGGAGCATTGTTTCCATCACAGCTCCATATGTGATTCCCACAGTAGGACCTGGTACCAATAAAGTTTGACATGTCATTTACCATTCTGATGAGCAACTTAAAAGGATATTGACTGAATATGACATATTTGCACAAAGGGAATGACATTCTGAGTATGGCAATGTTCTGTTAAAATACCATAGAGCATATGAGCACATATGCTAAATACAAGACACAAAAACATGGTATCGCCAATTTCCCACCTCTACCACATTGGAAGGAATAAGCTCTGCACTAACTTAAGATACTTTCCAGAATTAACAGAAATGTGTTGTCATTCTGCAAGTAATTGTATGGCTGTTATGGTGAGAAAGCTACCATATTTTATCTCAAGCATAGTACTGATTTTATCAGAATTTCATTCAAAATGAAAAGAGTGTTTGGCTCTTAGTCATGTAATTTAGCACCAAATAGTTTGGTTTGAAAGCTCACTTGTAGTATGTCTCCTAGGTAGCAGCTGCGACCATGGCTTGGGGGCAACTACTGTTCATATATCTGTCTTTTCAGTTTAGAAGATATACTCTATTTTTTGTTACCACTGAATGATGGCCGCTTAGATTACCGCCTCCTGCTACATGCTATTGCCATCTCCTCGCAGTAAATAGCGTATGCTGTCTTCTTTAGAGTTGTAATTCAATGTTATGCTTCCTCTCCATACTGCAGAAGACGACTGATGACATTACTTCTGCTTCTGACACAGTCCTTGAGTTGTGAGAGCTTTAGATGTTTGCCAATAATGCTGCTGAGGAATTTGGTGACGAAGTGAGTGATGATGAAAATGAGTGATAAAAAGAGAATGTCTTTAGGTTTTCTGTCCAGAGTAAACCTTGGATAGGTCCCTATTTAGGGGACTTTAATGAACCCTTGAGTAATGAAATTTAGAGCTAGAATCTCTTTTGTTTCATTGTGAATGTATTTTTTTAAAGGTTAAGAACACAGCTGGCTCCTATAGTATTTTTTATTTCAATAATCAGTCTCAACTCTAAGGTGCTTAGTTAATAAATTTTTCACTTACTGTAAATAATTTCATAAAAAAGAAGAAAGCCTGACTTTCCATTAATTAATTGTGAATTAACTTGGACAGGCACTCTGGCTAGAATTGTCAACACTGTGCCGAATGCTTGCTCAATAAGGACAGTATCCCATATTTTTAATTACTCATCTATGTATACAAATGAATTTCTACTTGGAAACAATACATTTAAGTGTTTTTCATACTTGGAAGCTGTATTACATGCTTGATACCTGAATTTTTTTAACTTTATAAATGAAACTCAGAATTTCATCCCAAAAGAGGACCTGATTTTCGCCAAATATCATTTTAGAAATTCCCACTTTTCTAATTATTTAAATTCAGTACATGAATGTGGATAATTAGCTAAATAATAATAAGAATTAGAAACACTGGAAGTTATCCTGTTGTTTGTTTTTATTGGGTCTGTTCCAACACTCCGTTTGTTGTTAGTATATTACCATGCCCAGTAGAATTGGGGGGCTATATTACAAGCTTCCAAGAGAAAAGTGGAGTTAATTATAATTAATGAATTTATCTGAATTACATATGATATACAATATAATTTATTCTGTGGATTTGATACAAAAGATTCTGCCAAATATTTAGCCACAGATTATTTTGTATGGATGCATTATATAATGAAAGATGTGCCATAAACTAATTTTCCCAAAAAATATATGTTATTAAAGCACTGTGAATTATAAAGTTATTCATAGTTTAGATTTTGACATATAATGTCCCATCACCATCCTTCCACCAGTGTCAGCTCAACTTCTCTCCACAGTATTCCTCCGTTCCTTCCTTTCTTTTGCTCCATCACAGCTCCAGCTCCTGTCTTGACAGCTAGTTATTACTGTTTGAGTCTCATGATTTCAGTAATGTTGACTCTGGTTTGGCTGTTTGACTCAATTCGTTAATGCACCAGTGTACCTGTGTCCCCTTGAACTTGTGTCCCCATTGCTTCTTATCTAACTCTCTTCCCCTTCCCTCCGTTCTATTTCTTTCCTTCTCCCTATACTCTGGGCCCAAGAGTGAACTAAGAATTACCCTTTTAAACCATTGTGTTTCCTCATCCAGTTACTCTAAAGAATAAGTGATATTACCCTGTCCTTCTTCTTCTGGCTTCATTTAATAGGACATATTCTAGGTCCATTAACGTTGCAGCAAATTGCATGATTTAATCATTCCTGACTTCTGCATAGTTTTCAGTTTTGTATATATACCGTATCATCATGACATACTGATCTGTGGTTGGACATGCAGATTGATTCCAAATCTTAACAGACATATTGAGTGCTGCAGTGAAGAGTGATGTGTGTGTCATTTTGTATGAATGTTTTCTCTGCCCTGAAGGTTAAATACCCAAATACGGACTTTATGTGTCATATGGGAGTTCAATTTTAACTTTACTAAGAATCCTCCGAATGGTTTTCCATAGGGTTGAACCAGATAAGATTCGCACTAGTAGTAGATGAGATTTTTTGAGCTAAATTTTTGGTTTTCTTTTTGTTTCTTTGTTATTTAGACTTTTGTTAGTAACAAGCAAAATAGTAGTAAGCCAAAAAAAAAAAGCGCACAAGCTGAAAGTTGAAACAGCAGTAAGTCAAATGGCTGCCCGAGTTCACAGACATACTTGCAAGATGAGACTTAGGCACATGACTGGGCATTTAGGTACACATGTGCTCAAGAAGAACCAGGGAGCTGAGAATGACTGGAGAACTGAATGCAAAAGGTTTTCATCGGGGCATTCTGATGCGCTCTGCTCCTTCCCTCTTTTTACCTTGTTATCTTCTGTGGTTCCAGTTCCAGGACTTCTGACAATCCCAAATCTCTTCCTTCATCTTTCTCAGCTTCTCATCATCTTCGACAATGTTCTGGAGATTGCAGAGACATTCATACCAAATATTTGCACTTATTCCTTTAGCTTGCCCAGGTTAACCATAGGCTTAGAGTCAGAGGACAGTCCTCAAGATGCTGAAGAAATCCTAAATCTAGCTGAGCAGGCAGCTCTCTTACTCTCCAAACTCACAGGTACATTGAAGCATTCATTTCTCTTTTGTATCCTCCCAATATGTGGTAGTTCATATGTAACGTTACAACTGTCCTCTCTGCTACCATATCACCTGTTTTTTTTTAACTTTTATTTGTTTGTTTTTATTGTGCCACCATGAGATATACAATTACAAAGATGTTCTTGTTTGGTTTTCAGTCATACAGTGTAGCACCCATCACTCCACCAGTGCCCATTTCCCACCACCAATGTCCCCTGATTCCCTCTCCCTCTCCCCAGCCTGCCTCCATGGCAGGCACTTTGCCCTTCTTGCCCCCTTTGAAACCTATGTTTTATGTTCATATATGTTAGATATATTATCATCCTGCACTTAATGAATGACACATTTTTAATGAAGGTATTTTAAAAATTCCAGTATAAACTGTAGATCAACTATTGTTTGGAAGAAGTTGCTCTTTCTGTCTTTCTCCCACTTTTTTTTTTTTTTTAATTTTTTTATTTTTACAATTACAAAGATATACAATTAAAAAGTTCATATTTGGGTTTTGGTCATACAGTGTAGCCGCACCCATCCCGCCACCAGTGCCCATCTCCCACCACCAACGTCCCCGGTTCCCTCCCCCTCCCCCAGCCCTCCTCCATGGCAGGTTCTTTATTTCTTTCCATTTCTCTATCTTTCTCTTTTCCTTCCTCTCCAGACTATGGATTACAGAACATACATTAAAGGGTTGTCATGTGTATCCTTTTGCCTCTATTTAATGCTCAGTTCTAGGTTGGCATTAGTACCCTCACAATTGTTAGCACACTGTTCCATTTTCTGTCTTACCTAGCCTCTGACTCCCACACGTTTGTGATAATTTCCACCTTTGACAGGACCTCCTGATGTATGTTTCACTTGACCTTGGATATTGGTATCATAATATGTACCTATATATTTATGTTATGCAGATAAATGCAGTCATTCTGTAACTGTCTCTCTCCTTCTGGCTAATTTCGCTCAACATAATCTTCTCCATGTCCATCCATTTGTAGGCAAATTTTATAACTTCATTTTTCCTAACAGCTGCATAGTATTCCATTGTGTAGATGTACCAAAGCTTTTTATCCAGTCATCTATTTTCGGGCACTCGGGTTGCTTCCAGATTCTGGCTATTGTGAATAATGCTGCTATGAACATAAAAGTAGGGATGGTGTTTCCGCTGCGTATTTTTGGTTTCCCAGAGTAGATTCCCAGGAGTGGTATGGCTGGGTCAAATGGGAGTTCAATTTCTAGTCTTTGGAGGAATGTCCATATTGTTTTCCAGAAAGGCTGTACCAGCCGGCATTCCCACCAACAATGGATGAGTGTCCCCTTTTCCCCACACCCACGCCAGCACTTGTTGTTCTTGTTCTTTTGAATATGTGCCAGTCTCTGTGGTGTAAAATGGTATCTCATTGTTGTTTTGATTTGCATCTCTCTGATGATTAGTGATGATGAGCATTTTTTCATATGTTTTTTTGCCATTCGAATTTCTTCCTTGCTGAAGTTTCTGTTCATTTCTTCTCCCCATTTTTTGATGGGGTTGTTTGTTTTCTTCTTGTAAAGTTCTACCAGTGCCTGATATATCCTGGATATTAACCCCTTATCAGATGAGTATTGGGTGAATATTCTTTCCCATTCTGTGGACTGCTTTTGTATCTTAGTCACTGTTTCTTTTGAGGTGCAGAAGCTTTTTAGTTTCATGTAGTCCCATATATTTATCTTTTCTTCTAGTTGCTTTGTTAGAGATGTTTCATCTTTGAAGATGCCTTTAGCTTCAATGTCATGGAGGGTTTTTCCTATATTTTCTTCAATGTACTTTATGGATTCAAGTCTGATATTGAGATCTTTAATCCACTTTGATCTGATTTTTTGTGCATGGTGTTAGACACAGGTCCAAATTCATTTTTTTACATGTCGCTGCCCAGTTTTCCCAACACCACTTATTGAAGAGGCTTTCCTTACTCCATTTTAGACTCGTTGCACCTTTATCAAAGATTAAATGATCATGTGTTTGAGGTTGGGTGTCAGGATACTCAATTCTATTCCATAGGTCCACGGGTCTGTTTTTATTCCAATACCATGCTGTTTTAATTACTACTGCCTTGTAGTACAGTTTGAAGTTGGGTAAGGTGATGCCTCCCATCTTCTTTTTCCCGGGGATTGCTTTAGCTATCCTTGGGGGGTTTATCGTTCTATACAAATTTCAGGACTGTTTGGTCAATTTCTTTGAAGAATGTCATGGGTATCCTCATAGGGACTGCATTGAATCTGTATAGAGCTCTAGGGAGTATTACCATTTTGACAATGTTGATTCTCCCCATCCATGAGCAGGGGATGTGTTTCCATTTCCTTGTGTCCTCTTTTTATCTCTTGGAGCAGTGTCTTGTAGTTTTCTTTGTACAGGTCCTTTACACACTTGGGTAAGTTGATTCCTAGGTATTTGATTTTCTGTGGCACAATTGTGAATGGAATTGTTTCCTTAATATCCCTTTCTTCTCTTTCGTTATTTGTATATAGGAAAGCCACCGACTTTTGCGTGTTGATTTTGTATCCTGCCACTCTACTATATGCGTCTATTGTTTCTAGGAGTTTTTTGGTAGAGAGTTTAGGGTTCTCTAGGTATAATATCATGTCATCTGCAAATAATGATAGCTTGACTTCTTCCTTGCCTATCTGGATGCCCTTGATGTCCTTTTTCTTCTCTGATTGCTATCGCAAGTACTTCCAGTACTATATTGAATAAAAAGAGGTGAGAGTGGGCAACCTTGTCTTGTCCCTGATTTCAGGGGGAAGGCTTTCAACTTTTCCCCATTGAGAATGATGCTCGCTGTCGGCTTTTGGTAGATGGCTGTAACTATCTTGAGGAAAGTCCCTTCAATTCCCATTTTCTGGAGGGTTTTAATCATGAACGGGTGCTGGATCTTGTCAAATGCTTTCTCGGCGTCTATTGATAGGATCATATGGTTTTTAATTTTTTCTCTTATTGATATGATGTATATCACCTGTTTTAACAGAAGGTTCTTCCGCTTTAACGGGCAGTTCTATGGGCTTTGGGTTCTTCTTCCTCTGTCCTCTGTTTCATCTCCCAGTGCATCTTCTTCCTCTTCCTCCTCTTCAGCATGATCTTGAAGACATGCCTGTAGACTGTTGATGAGTTCTGATTTTATTCCTTTGCTCTCCAATTCACAAGCAAGATATTCCCTTCTTCAGCTCAGCAAGCTTCCGCTCTATGGAGCCCCCCATCTCTATCTTATTACCCCCTGAGCTAAATTTTGTGACAGCTAATTCAGAGTGCCGTTTCCTATGCATATGTCTTACAGATGTGTAATTCTTCTTCTTTAATGATTTCAATTGACAATTGTCTTTGAGGAAATATATATAATAATATATAGTAATATGTAATATAATCACTTGGATCACTTGGATTCCTGTAGATCATCGATTACTCGGGCGAGCACTAGTAACATCTCAATATGTCCTGTCACGCGCGAGATAGCCCAAGGGAATCTGCCCACTCCAGGAACATAAAGAGCCTCAAACCATTCCATCAAGTCATGGGAATGAGGTCTATAATTGTTACTGGTATTTGGCATGTCAAATACGACACAGGTAGCTTGCCAGGCTCTGTCGTGCGGGTGGGATAATCTTGTAGTCACCTCAAAATTCGAGCATTTGAATGATGCTTTGCACAGCCACTTGTGGCCGTGCCAGCCGGGCTGTGATCAGCTCTTCTGCTGGGTAGAGTTCTGATGAGATGGGAGTTCAGATGTGTAAAATAGTGGTCCTCATGGTGTGTGGGGTTCCTCTGACTTCTTGCGAGGCTCTGAGTATCTACTAATAATTAGGCACTGAGCTACAAGCTTAGATAAATAAATAGTGTTGTAAATGACAGGATTGCAATTTAAAAATTATTTAAAGAAAAGAAAGTTACTGACAGAAGATGGTAAGTATAATATATGTGAAATGTATGTGCTGAAATTTGCATTGGCTTGATTTAAAATTTTATACTACTTTGAACCAGGTTATTGTAATTTTAATCAATGTCAGTTATTATATTTTGCATTAAAATAGCAAAAATTGAAAACAGTGCAGTATGCACATTCTAATAAAACAGTACATTAGTACTAGTGGTATAAAAGATAAAAATATAACTATCATATATAGACATTTGTGATTCATGCTTTACTTATTTCTTTTAATCTTTTAGAGCTATAGCTAAGCTTCAAAAATGGTCCAATGAAAAAAATAAGAGAAATGTCAAATTGATTTCCTCAGAATCACAGGGTTGAGCAGGAAGAGTTGAGAGGTTAGGGTGAGTAACATGCATTCTGTTGACCCCTGGTTTAATCCCTGGTATCATATGGTACCTGAGAATGACAGAAAATCTTTTAACACCCGCCCCATCCATGAATACTGGTTGGGAGAAGCATCCAAAGCACTGCTGGGACCTGGGTGTCACTTATATCCTCCACAACCCCCAAATTATATGAGAGTAATAAGAGACCCAGGATGGTAACATTAGTATCTTGCAGTTTAATAGGGTACTAAAGCAGTTGATTTGGGCAGGAATTACAGTACTGATCATCCAGGACTTAGTTATTTATGACTGAGAAATTATTTCAATGTAAACTCCTTGCCTTTTTTTTTTTTTTTTAAAAAAAAAAAGACAGAAGAGCAGAAATACTGGAAGATGCAGCAGAAGCCGGGAAAAGTATTCGCACTGCCCGCCTGTCCTTCGCCAACTATAAGACCAAGATGACTGCCCTCCGACGCCCTGATGGATCTATCACATCTTCCAGAAAGGCAATGGAGAAGATTATCCAGGACTTCTACTCAAATCTTTTTGATAGCCACATCCACCTGCCCACATACCAAATTCCACAGGATGGATACGTCATTCCCAACGTTCTCCCTTCTGAAATAAGACATGCCATCTCATCGGTAAAAGAAGGGAACAGCACCAGGCCCAGACAAAGTCAGACCCGAACATCTGAAGAATCTGCCATCGGTGCTCATCAATACACTAGCTCGGCTCTTCACCACGCTACCTGTCCGAATGCAAGGTGCCCTCCCAATGGAAAACCAGCAGGACAGTTCTACTGTTCAAGAAGGGAGACATTCATGACATCGGCAACTATCGCCCCATCTGCCTGTTGTCTGTCATCTACAAGCTGTTTACACGAGTCATCCTGAACAGGATTAGCAGAACACTAGATGAAGGTCAACCATGCGAGCAAGCAGGTTTCCGGAAAGGATTCAGCACAATCGACCATATCCACACAGTAACCAAGCTCATTGAGGTTTGTAGGGAGTACAAGATGCCGCTCTGTCTCACGTTCATTGATTTACAGAAAGCCTTTGATTCTGTGGAAACTGAAGCAGTCATCGAAGCCCTAGTCAAACAGGGTGTTCAAACCCAATACATCAAGATCCTTCGTGAGCTGTATTATGGATTCACCACCAGGATCTCACCATTCTACAAAGAAGTGATCATTGATGTCAAAAGAGGGGTTCGACAGGGTGATACCATCTCACCAAAACTCTTCAGTGCCACCCTCGAGAACATCATGAGACAATTAGAATGGGAAGGAATGGGAGTGAAGATAGATGGTCGGCAACTACACCACCTCCGCTTCGCTGATGACATCGTTCTAATAACACCAAACATTAGCCAAGCGGCACAAATGCTGGCTGACTTTGACCGAGAATGTGGAAAGGTAGGTCTACAGCTGAATCTGAAGAAAACTATGTTCATGAGAAATGAACTAGTTCCAGAGGCCCCATTCTCTCTCAATGGAACAAACATCTCTGAATGCAGCAGTTATGTGTACCTAGGTCGAGAAGTCAACATGATGAATGACCTAAAACCTGAGCTGCGCAGGAGGAAGAGAGCGGCATGGAATGCCTTCAAAGGCATCGAAGAAATAGCTAAAAGGACAAAGAACCTCCGGCTCCGGGCACATCTCTTCGACTCCACCGTTCTCCCTGCATTAACATACGCCTCAGAGACCTGGGCCCTACGAAAGCAGGATGAGAATGCTATTCGGGTCTCCCAGAGAGGCATCGAAAGAGCTATGCTTGGAATATCACGCCTCACTCAAGTGAGAGAAGGAATCGGAGTTCTGACCTCCGTCGCTATTCCAGAATCAGGGACGCTGTCTCGTTTGCCAAGGCATCGAAAATCAGATGGGCTGGACATGTAATGCGATTTGGAGACAACCGCTGGACTAGAGCCGTTACCGACTGGATCCCACGGGATGTCAAAAGATCACGTGGCCGCCCACCTACAAGATGGTCAGACTTCCTTGTTAAGACCCTGAAGGAACAGTTTGAGGCTCTTCATATTCCAGAATCAACCAGATGCCATTGGGCTACATTGGCACGTGATAGGGTCCAATGGAAATGTTACTGGCGCCCGCTCGAGCAAATCGATGAGTAACGGGATTCAAGTGATCAAGTGATCAAACTCCTTACTTCCACTTCCTACTGTGAATATATGTGAAAATAACAAAATTCTTAACAGAAAGATATCTTCATTTGACTCCCTGCTACATACCATATATCTGTGAATCATTTCCTAAATATACCGTTAAAGAAACAGAGTCTTGTTTGTTTGTAGAATATATATTTCCACCTCTGGGATAATAAAATGAATAGAACTAGAGATGTGGTCTACAATTTAGGGCATTAAAAATGTATCATTAGGCCAGAGAGCTAGTATAGTGGGCACTTGTCTTGCACACGTTCAACCTGATTTGAACCCTGTTTCTCAAGCCTACCAGGAAGGGCACTGAGTCAAGAGTAAGGCTTGAATACAACTGTGTGAATACGACTGGGAATGACTTGCACATATGTCTTGCATACTGTCAACGTGATTTGATCCCTGTTTCTTAAGTCTACCAGGCAGAGCACTGAGTCAGGAGTAAGCCTTGAATACAACTGGGTATAACTCAAACAAGCAATGCAATAAAAGTATCACTTCTTTATGTGTTCCAAGTATGTTTTTATAAGACACTATTCTAAAACTTTATCCGGGGGAATGCTGAGTAACAGTCAGGATGTTACTCATTTATAAAAAAAATCATAAAAAATTGGACTGAAGTGGAAGCATGACACATTTTGTTTCTTTCAGAAGAATGAAAAGTAATTTTTAAATGAACAATAATGAAATTAGATAAACAACTCATTGGCATTGTACACTTGACAAAGTTTTTCATCTCATTTACTTACCAAATTTTCTAATATGCAGTTCTTGTATAAAAAGCATTTGGATTGACAACTGTTTTCTCGATGAAAGGTACTCTGTCTAAATAACCAAAAGGAGTTGTTATTTCTAACGTGTTCAAAACATTAAATAGGGTCTTGAAAATTCGAATATCTTAAGATGTAATTCCCTTGATTTTATGTAAGACTGCATGTCGTACTGATAAGTATGACAACATAATGTTTATAACTATAGTAGAATATACTAGTCTGTGATTTACTCTATTATATTTGAAGCCTTGTCATTGAGTATATTGAAGTAGCCACAAAATACTGGTTCCTGAATTTTTTTTTAAACACCACTGGCACCACTAATGGAAATGCAGTCTTGATCAGTTTCTCAAGTGGATTGTGGTTAAGTCTGTTCCAGGCCAAGTAATGAGACCCTGGAAGGGTCATTTTTGCAGAATTGTGACACTGAATATTAATGCTGAAATTAGGACCAAGGTGGTGGCGGCTTTCTGTGTTGAATAAAGATTTAAATGGAAGTTTGAATATTGGGTTTGAACAGACAAAAAATGTATTCAATGTGCTGGAGAGATAATAGTACAATCGGTAGGACTTTTGCCTTGCATGCAGCTGACCCAGGTTCAATACCGGCATCCCATATGGTACCCTGAGCACTGCAGGAGTAATTCCTGAGTGCAGAGCCAAAAATAACCCCCGTGAGAATCACCAGGTGTGATTCCCCAAGAAAGCCATAAAAGGTATTCAAATTCCATGGTCTTTCCTTTTCTTTCTCCTTGTCTTATAATCATGCTGACATCTCTAGAGAGAGGAATATAGATTGGGATAACCAATTCTTCAGCCTCTCCCTCTCCTCTGAACAAAAAATGTAACAGAAAATACTTTTAGCATCCCAAGTTTAGAAGCATTTGATTTTTTAAGAAAAGAATCTCTTCTAGAAAAGTTTCCTTCTGCTCTTTACTTTATCATTAGACAAACTGTCAAAAATGTTTAAGCCACCTACGTAGTGTTAGTCATTTGACAGAGAACAGAACAAATGTAATCAGTCTGGGCCATTAGGATGTTTTGTCTACATGGTGAATCAAAACATCTGTGCATTTGAATGTATGAATTTTACTAAACTATCTGGAGATCAAGATAAGTTGAACTATTTGATGAGTATTTTTAAACAGTTGGACACATATTTTCACACTTATATTGAAACATTTTAGGTAATTTAATAACATATTTATACTTATTAGTGTTTTACAGACTATATATTTTTCTTCATTCACAATTCCCTTGATAAGCTTGATTTAAATATTGCCAACTTGCTTGATGATAAATTCACTTATTAGAGTTAAATCATATGCCTTAATCTATGAAGAGGGAATATATAAATGATTTAATAAAGAACTATTCAGATAAAGTTATCAATATATCACATCAAATCTTAATGTTATTGAACACAATTATATATTAAGTTCTTTTTGATATTGCTGCCATGAGTCGGATGCTTAATTTATTCTATATAGCTTAATACTTTCAGGCTATTTGGATACTTTGAAAATAAATCCAAATGGGATAATGTCTATTTACAGTAATTTACATTTACACATCATAGAAATAGTGATAGTCAAAAGCACAGTCAAACATACCTATGAAAACTCTCCTATGTTTTATGTACTAAATAGCTCTTACTTTAGGAATTCCCACTTGCCTTCTAAATAAGTCGTTTGAAGAGAAATAAGAGATGATTGAGTTTTAGAATGAGTGATGACCTAGAAGAGATCAAATGTTCAAGCTTGAAGTCTCAGGTTTTCACTCTTTTCCTTGAAAATAGGGACTGGCTTTTTGCCCGCATTGCAAAACTGGTGAACATATTGGGCCAATTAGACAATCATTAATCAAGAACATCACAAGCTTCTGTATTAGGGATGGATAATTTCCATTTACCCTTCCAGAAACCCTTTGCCATATGCTGTGTGGAAAACGCCGCCTTCAGATTCCTTCTCCTCGTGTGTAAAGGAACATTATCACTTGCAAAATGGTAGATCAGTCTGTTGTCTGTGCTAGTTAATAGACTCTACTCAAAAGTAGCCAACTGTCCTGGTTTTTCTAGGATAGAACCGTTTTCCAGGATGAAAGCACTTCATTTGCTAAATCTGGGAACCAAGCCAACAAGGATACAAGTCTTAGTTTAAGTCTAAAATGAGTTTGCTTTCTAAATATTGGGGGTTGTTATCTGTGAAAGTTGGGCAACATATTATTTCTATTATCGCTGTTTTAGCCTAAGTTACTTATTTATTTCATACTTTTCCTCTCTAAATTTTGAGGATTTATTTTGTAAATAGGAAAACCCATTCCAGGCTAATACTTGACATGGGAATTTTCTTTAAAACCTGTGCTAGAGCCAGAGCTATAGTCTACTCTAGCCAAAGCTACAGTACAGCAGTTTAGGTGTTTGCCTTGGATTGCAGACCCAGGTTTGATGCCCAGTATCCCATGTGATCCCATTAATCCTACCAGTAGTGCTGCCTGAGAACAGAGCTAGGAGTAAACCCTGAACACTGCCAGGTATGGCTATAAAACAAGAAAAAAACAAAAGAGAAAAAGGAGGAAGGAAGGAAGGAAGGAAGGAAGGAAGGAAGGAAGGAAGGAAGGAAGGAAGGAAGGAAGGAAGGAAGGAAGGAAGGAAGGAAGGAAGGAAGGAAGGAAGGAAGGAAGGAAGGAAGGAAGGAAGGAAGGAAGGAAGGAAGGAAGGAAGGAAGGAAGGAAGGAAGGAAGGAAGGAAAACTCAGTTCTGTAGACCAAACCCAAGACTTCATCTCAAAATCCTTACACAAAATAAGAGAGAAAGCAAAAGCTTGATATAGGTGTCGCAACCTGCCTGCACCTCACCAATTTTAAACATGTGTAGCTTGTTTTGATGTTTAGAATACTCAGACACATGTTCCTTCACCATTTGGTATTTATCAAGTTGACATTTTCACCAGACACAATCTCCATACAGAAAAATTTTGTCAGCACAAAACTATTTATGAATAGAACATCCTCTAATACACTTATAGCTTTAACATACAATTGCTTTACACTGTCTATCATGGTTGTTAATATTTAAATTATCCATAATCCCTCTTTGTTGTTTCACAGTGACAAAACATTTTATATGTTTAAACTAGTTTCTCCAGCTTCTCTATATGAATCATATTAAAACTTAGTTAAAAAATCTGAAAGGCAATTTTTTCTGTAAAAATCATTGGAATTGTTTTGTACATGTAAATTACATATCCATGTAGCATAAGCCAATTTAGAAATAGATCATTTATTTCAGCTCAGTGACTCAGTTTCTATTTCTATGTGTTTAGTCCAAACCTTGCAATTCTCAAGGCTTACCCTTGGATCTGATCTCAGGGATCAAGTGCTCAGGTAACCATATAAGGTTTCAGGGATCTAACCCAGGTCAGTCATATAAAAAGCAAGTGCCTTACTGACTGTATTCTTTCATCCCTGAAGCAGATGTTATTTTAATGACAGCACATTTGGGGTATTTTGGTATAATAAATTAATTGACTATTCAAACTATCAGTGCATACCTCCCTGGCAATCTTTGACTTTACAGGCTTGTTTTTACAGCCATTCCTTTATAGATCACTTCTTTATAGAATGGTGAGATCCTGGTGGTGAATCCGTAGTACAGCTCGCGAAGGATCTTGATGTATTGGGTTTGAACAATCTGTTTGACTAGGACTTCGATCACTGCTTCAGTCTCCACAGAATCAAAGGCTTTCTGTAAATCAATGAACGTGAGAAAGAGCGGCATCTTGTACTCCTTACAAACCTCAATGAGCTTGGTTACTGTGTGGATATGGTCGATTGTGCTGAATCCTTTCCGGAAGCCTGCTTGCTTGTATGGTTGTCCTTCATTGAGTGTTCTGCTAATCCTGTTCAGGATGACTCGTGTATACAGCTTGTAGATGACAGACAACAGGCAGATGGGATGATAGTTGCCTATGTAGTGACTGTCTCCCTTCTTGAACAGTAGAACTGTCCTGCTGGTTTTACATTGGGAGGGCACCATGCATTCGAACAGGTAGCGTGTGAAGAGCCGAGCTAGTGTATTGATTAGTACCAATGGCAGATTCTTCAGGTGTTTGGGTCTGACTTTGTCTGGGCCTGGTGCTGTTCCCTTCTTTACCGACGAGATGGCATGTCGGAAGGGACATGCCATCTCATTTCAGAAGGGAGAACATTGGGAATGACATATCCACCTTGTGGAATTTGGTATGTGGGCAGGTGGATGTGGCTATCAAAGAGATTTGAGTAGGGGCCGGAGCGATAGCCCAGCAGGTAGGGCGTTTGCCTTGCACGAGCCAGCCTGTGCTGGCCTGGATTCGATCCCCCGGCATCCCATATGGTCCCCCGAGCACCGCCAGGAGTAATTCCTGAGTACAGAGCCAGGAGTAGCCCCTAAACATTGCCGGGTGTGACCCAAAAAAGCAAAAAAAAAAAAAAAAAAGAGATTTGAGTAGAAGTCATGGATAATCTTCTCCATTGCCTTTCTGGAAGATGTGACAGATCCATCAGGGCGCCGGAGGGCAGTCATCTTGGTCTTATAGTTGGCAAAGGACAGGCGGGCAGTGCAAATGCTTTTCCTGGCTTCTGCTGCATCTTCCAGTATTTCTGCTCTTCTGTCTTTGAGGTCTTCTTTTTAGGGGTTCGACAGGGTGATACCATTTCACCAAAACTCCTCAGTGCCACCCTTGAGAACATCATGCGACAATTAGAATGGGAAGGAATGGGAGTGAAGATAGATGGTCGGCAACTACACCACCTCCACTTCGCTGATGACATCGTTCTAATAACACCAAACGCTAGCCAAGCGGCACAAATGCTGGTTGACTTTGACCGAGAATGTGGAAAGATAGGTCTACAGCTGAAACTAAAGAAAACCATGTTTATGAAAAATGAACTAGTTCCTGAGGCCCCATTCACTCTCAATGGAACAAACATCTCTGAGTGCAGCAGTTATGTGTACCTAGGTCGAGAAATCAACATGATGAACGACCTAAAACCTGAGCTGTGCAGGAAGGAGAGAGCGGCATGGAATGCCTTCAAAGGCATCGAAGAAATAGCTAAAAGGACAAAGAACCTCTGGCTCTGGGCACATCTCTTTGACTCCACCATTCTCCCTGCATTAACATACGCCTCAGAGACCTGGGTCCTATGAAAGCAGGATGAGAATGCTATTCAGTCTCCCAGAGAGGAATTGAAAGATCTATGCTTGGAATATCACGCTCACTCAAGTGAGGGAAGGAATCCAGAGTTCTGACCTCCGTCGCTATTCCAGAATCAGGGACACTGTCTCGCTTGCCAAGGCATCGAAAATCAGATGGACTGGACATGTAATGCGATTTGGAGACAACCGCTGGACTAGAGCCGCACCGACTGGATCCCACGGAATGTCAAATGATCACGTGGCCACCCACCTACAAGATGGTCAGACTTTCTTGTCAAGACCCTGAAGGAACGGTTTGAGGCTCTTTGTATTCCTGAATCAACCAGATGCCATTGGGCTACATTGGCACGTGATAGGGTCCAATGGAAATGTTACTGGTGCTCGCTCGAGCAAATAGATGAATAACGGGATTCAAGTGATCAAGTGATCAAGTGACTCACGACATGCCTAAGTGAACACCTGATATCTTTGAATTATTGAACTTTCCTAGAACTCTGAATGAATTGATGCACAAAAATAAAAATAAAATAAAAAGTGTAGTAAGGCTAAACAACACTAGGAAATGTTGAATTGAGAATCTGTAGTACTTTACATTCAGTAGGACTCTACATTGTTCCACAAATCTTGTTACCATCAAAGTTTGCAATATAAATGGTTTGTTTAAAAAATAGGTCAGTTTATGATTGTGTTTTTGTGTATTTGTTCTTGAACAACACCCAGGGCTGCTCAGTGCTTACTTGTTGCTCTGTGCTTTGAAACACTTATGGCAGGGCTCAGAGAACCTTATGTGGTGACAGGAAATTGAACCGTTGGTGCCTTTTTTTCAAAGCAACATCCCGGCCTATACTATATCTCTGGGCCCTTTCTCCTCTTCTGCTTGAGTCCCATTAATAGGAGAAACAAAATCCTGTATATGTCTCTGTGTGTACACAAATATGTGTGTATTTATGTGTTTGTGTCTCCTGGCTATATCTACAGGCTATCTCCTGGGCAAATATTAAATACTTCATAAGAGGTTCGATAATGAAACTACAATTATACATAAGATACCACTTATTTATGTGCGTTGTTTGTGTAGAGATCACACCTAGCAGCACTCAGGACTACTGCCTATGTGTTCAGGGATCTCTCCTTTCAGGTTTTCTCAGACCATACATGGTGTGGAGATGAAAGCTGGCACTATCCTGTGCAAGCCAAGTGCCTAACTCATTGTAGTCTCTCTCTGATCCCTCAACCATTTCAAGTAGATTTTCTCTTTGTGATCTTTTCTATCTCATTCCACTCAAAACGTGAGTGTTGAGCAAATGTAAGGCAGTTTTGGCTAACCTATAATTTTCAATAGTTCAGGCATTCTAAAAATCAATTTCCAACCTAAAGTGGGTTCACTAGGACATAACTTAATTAAAAGTTGAGAATCTCTGGATATATTGCCATAGTGTATAAAACATAAACATGGGTTAGACTTTTCATTGCACTTTATTGTTTTATTTTCTTTCAGAATCAGAATCTCGAAACTTGTGCAGAAAATAGGAAGAGTGTCCTTAAATATTGGGGATAAAAACTCAGATGCATAGTATTAGACTGTGTCAAGATTTAGTTGATACATATAAAATTCTGTGTAATTTCACTCAACAGCTCTTAGCCATGAAGCAATGATTGCATAAGAATACAAAAATGTATCTTTCCAGTACCTGTCCTTTAGCCAGTCTAAAATAAATTTCCAAATACTTTTGTAGAGGAAATATTCCACAGTTGAAAATTCTATTTGATTTAATTTTAGTTTTCCTATTACATTGATTTATTCCCTATTTCCTCATCTGACTAAATTTTGTTTACGGAAGATATTTGTGGCACAGTGTCACACATCTATGCCACACAGATATTTGTGTGTGTGTTCCACACACATATAGGATTCACTGCAGTCATCCTTGGAATTCCACTCTTGATTTGTCAGCACAAAGCTTTTCTGACTCTCCCTCCCAGCCACTCCCCTTTCCAAGGATAAATAAAAGGATTTATGCTGACTCCAGGAACTCATTTTGGTATTTAATTTTTTTTCTAGCCCAAGCAATATTAAGGCAGGTAGGGTCTTGCCTTGCATAAGGTTGGCCCAGGTATGATTACGGACACTTCTTATGGTCATCCAAATCCACCAGAAGTGAACCCTAAGTGCAGAGTCAGGAGTAAGTCACAAGTACCACTGGATGTGAATCAAAATTGAAATAATATATCTGTCCTGGGGCCAGAGAGATAGTGTAGTGGGTAAGATTCTTGCCTTGATGCGACTGACGTGGGTTCAATCCCGAGCATCTCCAAAGCATCTCCCCCACAACTCCCATCAGAAGTGGTCCCTGAACACAAACCAGTCGAAAACCCTTAGCACCTGGTATATGTGTGTGTGCTCTAAAACATTGTATTGCTATTTCATACCTTTCATATCTTTTCTTCATTTCCTTACCTAATTACATTCCCTGCATGTATTCCCTGCTTCTTTACTTTTTCCTTCTGTTTCATGAGATGAAACTTCTACAAAAAAATTAGTATAACTATCTGATAACTTATTGAAATCCTACTGGATATTGCAGTTCAACTTTTTATAAACTCACATACAACTTAATATGTCAGTACTTAGATTTCTTTAAGCACTGAAGTCTCCAACTCTTTTTAGGAGATATCATTTATACAGAGAATAAGAAAATGAGAATTTTCTGCCCGTAAAAGTGATGTGGTTCCCATTAATACCTTTCATCAAAGCATGAAAAGGTGATTAACCAAGCAAAACAATTGACCAGCTCCCTTATCCAGCTGTTCTGAGCTGAACAATTTACTTATAATTCAACTCTGTATTTTATGTGGATAAATGTCGATTAGTCACTTAGATACATGAATATGGTAGTGTCTATGAAATCTCAAATTAAGCTTTACTATCCTCAGGTTTTTACTGTTCCAAGGAATCTTGTAATGAAATATAAATTAATTTTAGTTACATGTAGTATAGATGTAATGTGTGTTTTCCTTCATTTTTAACTTGCTGAAAATGTACAGTTGATATAATTGAACTTGTCTAATTGAATTCTCCATTAAATATAGTTCTTGTTAACATAATTTAGATTATAAACCCAGTTAATCTTCAGGGATTTTATAGACTTTTATTATTTTCTTTCACACATTGAGAATATCTGATTTCTTCTCTCAACACAGCTCATCAGTCAGTGTTTCCAAACAGAAAGAATGGCTGTGTTCATTCTGGCCACATATATAGCAGAAAGGAACAAATGGCATAGAGTATTTTATCCACCTACATGGATTTTCACTCTTGTTTCTCAACTGCAATGAACTGTTCACTTATATCTATACTCAGTTTCTTTTATTCTTGATTTATCTCTTGAGTATCATAAATGGAGTCTTGGAAACACTTTCCATTACTTACAAATCCTTTCAAGAAACTTCTCCCAACTCTGATTAAGTACTGAAGACTAATGATAATAACAACAGACCCTGACTTTTATCCTTCCCATTCCTGCACAAATATAAATTGTAAGTCATAAAATAGTCTTAATTGTTGAGTAATGTCACCTCTTGGATTATCCAGTTATATCCCTATTCACTTCCGCATTTAACATCTATGCACATATCAAATTTAACCTCCATTTTATGGCATATTTGCCTGAGAACCTTTTATTGGTAATTGGTTTATTAACCTACTTTGGCAGCTCCTTCATCAGTCTTCATGTACATGAAATGCAACACCTACTCTTAGGGAATTCATAACAAGTAGGGCTGATAAAGCAGTAACACAAATAGTTTAGGACCAAGAGAAATGAATTATGTGCCAAAAGGGAGGTTTCAGGAGTTAGAGAATGGCAAACCATATTTCCTCTCTCTCATGTGCATTTATTTCTTGTCTTTGGCTCTGATACTGTTTATTGGGAATCAAGAGTCACATGACCCCCATCACAGTGTGTCTGGCTGGCAGTTCTCATTATCTCACTCTGGCCTTTAGCCAGACTGTTTACATGTCCTTATCTACAAAACAAGTCAACTTCATTCCTTGTGCAAGCATGACTGCTAACCATATGTTCTAACACTGGTACTGAGAACAAAACTCATCTCTGGAAGTCTTGATAGAGTAATTTAGGCAAAGGCAGTTACAGGGAAATCAATACTTTGCCATCTTGAGAAAGACAATGACTTGTGACCCTGTAGAAGCATGAGCAATTGCTTATTCAGTACCAGCACTGTCTTCTCCTTGAATCCCCGATGAGGATCATGCTGACTTTGGGAATTTGGACAACGGGAGGTAGGGTTTATGAGACCAGCCAGCTGGTTTTGAAGAGCCAGATGCTCTAAATACTTCCATGCCTCTTAAGACATGGTCGCTATGCTCCAGCTCGGATGGATGCCAGCCACATGTGGGCTATGAATAAAGAGCGTCTCAGTGGAATGTGCTCAAAGGAGTGTCAATTTCATATGAGGTATTGAAGCCTAATAGTGATGATAATGAAGTCAGCACAAACCACCAAGTAGAGAGTCTCACAGTGTCTGCAAGGCTAGTTGCACTCAGGTTCTGCTCATGCTTTATTTGGGCAAGTCTCACAGAAACTTAAGAGACAGTGGTGGAACTAATTTTGTTGCTGAAAAATAAAAAAAAATGTTTCTCAGTAAAGACGAATCATTTTTTTAAAATTAAATGTTAGAGTCAAGAGATCAAGAATTGAATCTAGATGAGGCGAACTCTAGGACCAGATATAAGCAGTGTGTCAGATTGTATAATGAGGGAGATAAAGATACCTAAGAACCATTATAGTCACCTTAAAAATGAAAGAAAACATATTGTTTCAACCTGATGTATTTTCTTCCAGGATTAACTAGTAATTAGTGCCTTGATTACACGGTTAAGGAAGCTCAGCCTCCTGCATTGAAATTATCAGCAATCCCAATGCTCTTATATGAACATAGAAATGAATCTCCCCTTTATTTTAGCTTATGTAGGTTAGCTCCAGTTTTAAAGCAATATCTTAATGTATCTGATATTACACTTATAACCTGATTGTTCAAATAGTTATTATACTACTATATCTCTTTAAGGATTCAAAGATACATTATTAAGGAAGCTGATAAAGTCTATTAGTAGCTTTGATAATTAAATATATTTTGAAAAATCATAGCAAGCAAAAGGAAAGGAATGCTCAGTTCATAATGTTGCCTTCAATTGAGTATGTATTAATGAATGTCTACTGTATGTCAGGTACACTTTAGCACTAGGGACATAAAGGGGAAGTATTTCATTATAGCATGCATTAAACAGAGAAGAGATCATTAGAAAGAGCGACAAACTATGCCAAAGTTGACGCTTCCTTTATCAGGAATTAATATGGCAACTCCAGTGAGTCTGTAGGGACAGAAAAAACAGAAAGGAAAGGTTAGAGAAACTTCTGAAGAAGGTGGTGCTCAATGTTAGTGACTGCTAGGATCAGAGTTTATGTAGCATAACGCCAGGCTTGCAAAAAAATAGTGTGTGAAGTACAAGTGACTCTTACCCACTCTGAAGAATGGCTGGAGGTGAGGTTGAGAGTTTGCAGGAGATAAGATTTGTTAAAATTGATCCGAGAAAGGAGCGTTAGAGCAGATGAGTTTGGCATCACATACCAGGTGACTTTGGATTATGTGCTAGGGCAATGGACAGTTGGGAAAGTGCTCTGCAGGAAGGGGTGTGCTCTGCCATAAACTTGAGGAGGATCCTGTCTATTCATATTGAGCCTCACTTGGAGACATGATAGAGGGAAGCTAGAATGAAGTTCTGAGGAATGAAGAACAAGGAATGAGAAAGAAGACCCAGGCTAAGCCTAGTTGAGTAATACAAGGAAAATATCCATGGCCAGAACATAAATCAAGGCAGCGGAGATGTAACAACAGTGGTGGATCTATTGCTAGTTTGCATGCAGAATTGCAGACTTTGCCTTGACTGTATTGGGGACTGGAACACATCTCCTATTTCTGGACTTAACATATTCTTTGAATTTGGCAAGATTTTAGAGTCAAGCATGGAGAAAATTTTAAATCCTAAAATTTTAAATTTTAAAACTGTCTAGTGTACAATGAATATCCATTTTTGTTGCAAACTCAATGAATCAGAATCTCCTAAAATTAAGTGTACAGAGTATGGAAATTCTATTATGTTATAAATCAAATTCACTAGAAATAGTCACATAATTAAAACTATCTTTTGGCTACAACCTACACTGTGATGTATAAGGAAAAAAAAAGAAAAGTTTGGGGGCAATTTACAATAAAATTATGAATGATTATGATATAATTTATGCATTATTACACAGACTAGAAGTACAGCATTACTTCTGGCTCTTATATAATTTGCTACTGTTGGGCAGTATTTATGATTTAATTTTGTATTTTACTTACCACGGTTATGATGACTAGTCTGCAAAGGAAACAACTATTTCTAAATCATACAGGAAAGCAAGTTTACACAACAGATTCCTAGGAAAAAGGACATAAAGATAATTCATTAATTTCTGTATTTTTTTAAAGGGGATCCATGCTTCAGGCTGATAGCAAAGGACCCAGGTCCTAATTTAGGTGACTGAGGCCAAACACTGAGTTCCAACCTCATAATCACTGTGTCTGGATAAATGTGTTCGCTTCTCTGCTTCAGCTACTGCACCCTGTAATTAAATTACTGCCAACTGCCACATAATTGGTTATACAAATGAGATGGTGTTTATGTGGTCCTTCAGTCAGTGCCTGGCATATAGTAGTCTCTAAACAAATATCACAAGCATTGTTGTCACTGTTCAAAATAATTCTTTAGGAACATAAAGCACAGGAAAAAGGAGCAACTGTTATATTAGCAATAATATTATTATTCTTTCTAACATATTGGTAAGAAGTATTCAGGTACGGAAAGTTCATGTATCACTTTGATACGTATACTTTTAAAAAAATGCTTCAAATGATTTTATCTGTGTTTCCACGTTTTAAGTGGGCATTGTTTCCTAAATAAATCCTTCTGGTCTAATTCAAATGATATTGAAAATAGAGCAAAGTCATACTGAATTTGATACATAAGTTATCTGAATTCTTTCCTCTTTTTTAATTAAATTTAAATACAACACCATTGAATAATTAATTTTAGTTAAATTATTTAGCCTGTCATCATTTTAATTCATTTAATGAGTACTCAAAAATATATATTTTTGCTAAAAATCAAATAAACATACTGTCTAGAAACTTGTTTTTTTTCTTCATTCGCCACTTTTTTTTGTGACTGTACCTCCTGGAAGTGTTCCCTATAAAATGAAATAAATAAAAACAATATTTCATTTTAAATGCACCTTGAAATCCATTTTATTTTAAATGATCTGCTATCAAAGTGATTCTGTGTACATCAATGAGTAAGTCAGGGCACAGATATCTTTCTAAAGTGACAAAAAATCTACTGAGAAGTAAAGGTTTGAGTTACTTAGTTTAAGATAAATCTTTGTCCCTATTAGAAAAAAATTATTTCTAAGATAAACAATAATATATCCTATAGTCTTGGAAAATGCAAAATTGAATACATACTGAAATAACTTAAAATAACTTATCTGTGAGCTTTCACTTCCAAAACACAAGACAGAGAGGCAGACAAACACACACACACACACACACACACACATACATTATCCAATTATAGTCTTTTTTTACCAGTCCACTTTAGAGATTTTTCTGTAAATCATTTCTCCAAGCGTGCGTGGAGTGCCCTGTGATTCCTTGGTATCCTTTTTGGCAGTCCACTTAGTAAAAACTGTGTACACTAATCCAGCTGATAGCATCTGCCTTTTTTATTCATTGGTATACAGTGAGGTTTTCAAAGATAGCATGGTAAAATGTAAAATGTAAGATAAGGCATTGACTTCACTAAGATTTCTAGGTGTAGTGACGTCTATAAGTAATTATGTGAACAAGTTAATATGTTTAGATAAGATTGTGTTTTAAATATTATCAGTTTATGTTAAAATATAATAGCTTAATCCAAAAAAATAAATATTATGTAATTGTCCATAATTTTAAGAATCTAAAGATCAAGATGAGAGCTACATGAGACCAAAATATTTAAAAGTACTATAGATGGTAAATGGTAAATGGTAAATAATGATTACTCTAATATTTATGTAGTGTTAGGGATATGACTAGCTCTGACTCAAGTGCATTTTTATGCATTATTTGGTTTAACATGAGGAAAAGGAAGAGCATATGCCCAGTTTTCTATAATTGGACGTGATGAATTCCAAGTATATTCTGTCATCATATGAAGATACTATCATTGGGACAATATTCAAAGATTTGAAGTCAGAGAAAAACATCTCAATATTTTCCTTTAGAATTTACTCATGTGTCTTATGTCTCAGATACATGGGGCCGAATGCTACCAGCTCTCCCGTGCTCAGCTGATCATGAGGTACCGGGAGGGGAAGGTGGGTTCTAGCCCTGGCCCACCATTGCAATAAATCCTCGCAAGAGGCCAGAGGAACCCCAACACAGTGCAATCATTTTTAACATCTGCACTCCAATTTTCGTTAGAGCTCCACCCAAGAGAAAAGCTGATCTCTCCCCATTGCACACATCCACTTTCGTGGCCACGCAGTTCATCAGTAAATGCATGAGATGAGAACCTACTACTGAGATTATCCCACCCACATGGCAGAGCCTGGCAAGCTACCGTGTTGTATTTGATATGCCAAAAAACAGTAACAATTATACACCGCATTCCCATGACCTGAAGGAATGATTTGAGGCTCTTCATGTTTCTGGAGCAAGTAGATGTCCTTGGGCTGCACTAGCACGTGACAGGACATATGAAAATGTTACTGGTGCCCGCTCGAGCAAATTGATGAACAATGGGAGACAAGTGATACAAGTATTATGACGTGGCACCCAAATTCTTTTGCCTCTCCTTCTTTATATATAAATCTTACCTGGTTTTAGTAAGGTTTCAATCACATATAGTGTAGATAAATCATAGATCATAGTATTTGAATGAAATTGCATGTTCAATAAATGTTGACAATTATTACTTTATAAAAAAAAGTGTTCTTAGAGAATAGAAACCATTATCGATCCTTAACATTTTATGGATGTTACCTTGGCCACATAAGCATTTACATTCTCATTATAAATAAAATTATTGGCTGAACTAAGCCCCTGAACTGGACAGTGTTTTCAATGTTGATTGCAAATAAAGCATTGAGGTGAAGAGAAAAATCAATAGACCCTATTTTTTGAAAGGGAGTCAGTTCAAAAGAGAAAAATAGATGGATATGACATTTTCCATCATTCATTCAAATTTATAGTTTCTAAGGTTCTTATCATACTAGGTAAATGGCCAAGAATTTTAATTTTCAAAACACCTTTAGTCAGAAAAATAAGCAAGTACCCCCCAAGACCTATACATTCATTAGGAAATATCCATTGACATTAATTTTCTGTTTTTTGAAACCTAAAAGAATGTGTGTCAACAATTGTAATTACTAGTACATTGAGCAAGTCCCTCTACATAGGCAAGGCTCTCCTAGGTAACAGTGACCATTAAAGAGCTCCCACTGGGTATGTTCTTCAGCCGCCCTCACGACAGACTTCATGAATAAGCACAAATACTCTCAGATCTCAGACATATAGTGTGATAGGCAAAACAGCGGCTGAACCGTTTAAAACTCTTGGCCCAGAACACATCTGGGAGATTCTTGCAGTTGGTGGGAGGGGTAGGGGTAGTTCACATGGACAGGAAGAAACTAACTAAATGAAGTGACAACCTTTGCAGTCCCCAACTCTGATGATTTGGACTTAGTGGGGAATACAAAGAGTTGTGTGTGACTTCCTGTTTGTCGATCTCACCAGTAAATCCAGAATCTGGGACATTATTCCGGGAAAGAATGTGCCTGGCAAAGAGAAGAAATAACTCCGTTAACAGTGAGGTTCAAATTCAAAATAATATCAGATATAATAATAATACCTTAATAAATTTCTATTTAAGTTGTGAAAACAACCTTGGGTGAGCAGAGTACTGGAGATGTTTGCAAAGTTGTCTGGAGCAAAACTGCGTGATGGACTTTAGCTGAATCAAGCCCTGTTTCCTGAATAGAAGGAGCGAATTAAAGAGTGGGTGGCTTTGACGGCTCATTTACTGCAAATCAGCCTGTTCCAAATTCTCAGCAGGTTTGGCCCTAAAGAGCCGTGCACTAGAATTCAGCTTGAACCAATCTGAACTATCACAGAAACAGGAATGAAAAAAGAGTCTGTTTACATGTTTATGAAACATTGAGGACTAGAATCCAAAAAATAAGCTATTTATTTCGAATGAGCCTAAATTTAATTACTCCTTGTCTTATATCACTCATCTGTGTTCCCGGAACTTGCCCATAATGACTGCCAAATATGACATTATAAAAATATGCATTATTCCCATTCCAGAGAAACGAGCATGTTCTCCAATCGGGTTGGGGATAAGAATGGCAGCCGCAAGAGTGGACAGGCAACTAATGGCCTTGTGTTTCTTTGTTGACTGTTAAGAAAGAAAAGAGTGACAAGGTGGTCTGTAACAGGTGTCTTCAATGACAACATATTAGCAGTCACATGTTGCCACTGTTAAATGATTCTGTATATTTATGCAATGTTTTAACCCTGGCTATTTTAAACTGAGAAATGCCTACGTCATATTCTGTATGAGAAATATTGACTGGAAATCAAATTTATGAAGAAAAGTATCACCCTTTGGGCTGAAAAATTGACCACTACCTGAATATAATTTTTGAAAATGCAGCCTGAAGACAATTCACTAGAGGGTAATTTTTCAATGCAGTAGGCAAGTTTTCACAGGATTCTGACAGCTCTCTCTTTCTCTCTCTTTCCCTCTCTCTCTGTCTTTCTCTAACTAAGGCATATTTTTGCTCTAAATATTTTCCCCACCTCTATGTCTTAAGACATAGTCCTTAATTCAAATTCTCACATGACATCGGAGGTATAATGAGTGTCTAATATCATGATCTGACATGCTAGACATGATATAAAAATAATTTCCAAGTAATGTAAATATCTTAAATCACATGATAGACACCATGAATGATTTTCTGCACAGTTTATCGGGCTCCTTAAATTATATCCCACTGCCTAGATTTTCCTCCTTCCCAAAGGATTTTAGCTGTCAGATATTTCTTCCTAACCCATGACATCGGCCTTGTCAACCACATTCAAAACCTTTCTTTCTGTGGTTTCCCACATTTTTGAATATGTTTGAAA
This sequence comes from Cryptotis parvus, assembly GCA_021461705.1. NCBI lineage: Eukaryota > Metazoa > Chordata > Mammalia > Eulipotyphla > Soricidae > Cryptotis > Cryptotis parvus. The sequence goes on from JAJIBD010002198.1 coordinate 365,376, forward strand.
AGCCTTAGATTGACATTCAAAGATCCTTTTAACTAAACCTCTTCTGGTGATCTAAATTATTTCCCTTATAACAAACACTAGTTCCTCCTCTGGGAAGTGTTCCCATTGCTATGATTTTTTATGCCAGATTTTGGGACATAGAAGCCCCCCAGTGAAATATGGCAGCAGAATCCCCGTGAGAAGCAAATTTTAGGATCTAGTGATATGCAAGTTTTCAGTATTTTGATGTGCTCTTTAGATTAATTGAAGATGCACATGCTTTTGTGAAGAAATAGAATGGAATAAAGATACAAAAGGCTAAAGGCAAGAAGATGGAGGCAGGAATCCTATTCCATTATTTTCTTGCATTATTATTATGGTTTGTTGTTATTCATTATTTCATTACTTACATTATTATTATTATTATTATTTACTTGCATTATTAAGTTGCATCATAATTATACTGCAAGGCCAATAAAATGTCTTCTGGAGCATACCTTGGACATGGAATAAGCTACCTTATTTGCCCTAATAGCACGTTAGGATGTTTAATATTAATATTTCCACAATTAATCATACTCCTTTGTTATACTGAATTATTAACTCCATTATGTGAAATGTTAAAAGTTCACCTCCTAGGAGGTAATAGAGATCAAAGTAGTATCTAATGTCTCAAACAGAAAAAAATATCTCATCAGGGTTCTTGACAGTATTACTGCTCCATCCACAGTCAATGTGTTCTTACCTTGTTCGCTGTGACACACCGACATGAAACCATTAGACATTAACCCAATAGATTTCCATGTTTGTGAATGTCTAAAATCAAGCCTACTAAGTGCACTAAGGTAATTTCCGAGTTTCTGTCAGGTTACAATGTTTTTAACAGAAATTCTTTCAAGCACCATGGTTTATAAAACAATGGAATTATTACATACAAGAAAATTTCAAAATTTTAGTATGGCGCCTCCAGCCCAATATCCACTTCTCTCCACCTTTATCCTTCTGTCCACACTTTGCCAATGCTTTTGCCTGGGGTCAGCTTCCTAGTAGAAACCAGTTCTCAGCTTCCATTTCCTTTCTGCATCTGTCAGAGTTCTTGTACTTTTTTGTTCTTCTTATATTTACCATGTATTCTCTGTGATGTTCATAAAAAAAGGTGTTTGTGAGTTTTCCAGTGCTTTCAAGAGACTATATAGTAAATTTTCTGTTCTAACTCAGAGATATTGTGAAGAACTAATGTCATGTGCCTTATGCTTCTCTTGTTCTTTTTATCATACCTGGTAAAGTATTTGCTGCAATGAGCTCTAATTTTGTTCTTTTAATATTAAATATTTCACATGCAAATTTGATTTTCAAAAATAATTGTGCAAGAGAATTATAATTTTGAATTAAGTCACTTTTAAAAAAGAATATATGGAATAAGTAAAATGTAAAGAGATAAAAATGCAGCAAGTTGCACTGTTACTTTTTAAATATTACTCTGGATTGTGGTTTTAAATACTCTAAACTGAGAAACTTTGATTTTGAAGTCCAATATTGATGAGTTATATATCATATATGTATTGTTTATCTTAATACATGTGAATATATTTATTTTAGCTTATATAATTGAGTTAACATCTGGCTTCTGATATCTATATTTTACTTGCTATAAAAAATCAAGATATATTCAAAACCAGTTAGGAAGCTGTATAAGCTAAACATATGCTTATTTTCTTGGAACATATAATTTTTAAAAAGATTACTTTCTAAAAGTGTATGAATAAGTTATTAATTGAACAAAATTGCTCTTTTTCTTATTTACAGATCTGAATGTGAACAATATACTTAAACCCAAGTTTGGCATGAAATATCTTTACTTTCATTATTATGATAAATGCATTATTTATCTTTATCATGTTTAATAAAAACCTAGTCTGGAGTTAGCAGGGATGATTTTAAGAACAAATTCTTCCTGTCAATTAATTAACATGAGTTAAGCTGCTAGTCAAACATGGCAGAAATCAGAATGTGTGGATCAGATGTGTGTGTGTATGTGTGTGTGTGTGTGTATGTATATGAGTAGCTGGTCAAAGCAACCTTGATTTCCTAATTTCTTCAGTATAATCCAGAGAATCAGACTATACGAATGTGGCGATGATTTTTCTAAGGCGCATATTTGCAGTTTTTTTTTCTGCCCCATTTCTGTATCCCGTAGTCCCTGATCTATACAGCAGATGTAGATGTGTGTTTAAACAAGTTTCTAAATATTAGGAAGGAAACAAATAGTCATTTCACTTAATATCCTTGGAAGTTGTGAGGACTGGAGAAGGAAGTGTTTTAAGCATTCTTCATTCTAATGTAGTTTCTTTTTTTTTACCTCTCATTCAATATGCGTTGAATAGAATGGAACGCACTTTGCAGAGCTGAAGCTTGGGCTTTTCAAACCCGCATCGCCTCCAATCGACTTCAGATGAGAGCTCTGCAACCCAGTTTTATTTCCCCAAGCATTAGCATTTTTAGATGCTTCTCCCTCACTCGAGTTATTAGAGTTGGCTGCTGCATCCCTAGATAGTGAGGCTCACCGGATGTAGGTGCCTCGTGGAAATCACCTGGGACCAGAATTCTGCTTCCCTCACCTTATCATATCTGGAACACAGATTTGCCCTGCTCGTCATATTTTGGCATCTGTGAATCATCCCCATGTTGTCCTATTTGCACTGCAAAGTAGTTATTGGGAAAAGAGACAACTTCTTGAAGAACTGGCATTGGGGTGTGGTGGGGGGGAAGTCTGATTTCAGCATTATTCATTGGAAATGCTATTTGTGAAAGCATTTACTTCACTTTCTACGAGGCTGGCAATAATTTTAATAGGCAATGCATAATCCGGCTTTTTTGGAGGGAATGTTCTTATGAGCTGAAGAGGGAAGGAATCAGTAATTGCTGGGAGCTACAGGTAATATGGCAAGTGGAGGAACGCAGATATGAAAAAAAAATGACGGACTTTTATTTAGCAGGAGTCCCTGCTAATTCAGTGGGTAGTGGGCAGCATTTGTGGTCATTCTTTCAATCATATTGTTCTTCTAATTTTATCTCATCTTCATACACAGGTGAATTTAAATGGGTCCCAATTAAATTACATTAAAAAAGAAAATGAACATATGATTCCAGGGTAGATCCTGAAGAAGTATTTCCACTAAGTATGAAACCTCAGTCTCAATAAGTTTTTAATAAAAGTAAAAGCCATCTTAATCAAAAATAATCTAAAAATGATTGTAAATATTTTATGTTATTTTTCTGTTTGAGTGCTACATAGTAATGTTTAAGCTAATTTCTAATTTGTGTTCATAAAAATTTCACTCTTCTTATAATTAAATGATCCATTTTTTTTCTCAAGGACATATGGTGTGAATACACACGACTTCTAAGTACATGGAGTTTCTTCTAACACAATGTAAGCCTGGTGTTAAATTGATGAATTTTTTTTTCAAAACAAATTTGTACTAGCATTTTATACAACGTTTGCTATTTTACTCTGAATGATTCACAGTGACAAGCTGGCATTGTTCCCGTAAATATACAGGAAAACATGCTCATTTACTAGGAAGTGCGCTGCTGATACTTCCTTAAGAGAGCACTGATAAAAATTTGTTTTTCATGCAGAGTCATTGTAATGGCATTCTTTGAGAATAAAATCTCAAAGGGCTTGACTACCGTTCAATAATTTGGGGAATTCTGCACATTTGAGCTTCACTTAGTGATTCATAATAAGCATTAGCTTTTAAAAGTGTCTGTGAAATTATTCAATAAAAACACTTTATACAAAAGCATTTTAAATATACTTGGCCACAGACTTCCTTTCCCTTAACATGCAGCAGCACCCAAGGAGAACACTTTTTTCTTTGGGAAGCCTATCTTAAGTGAGAGAAAGCCCACATATTACAGTAGATTAGAAAGATCCAAAACACAGATCTGTTTGTCTTTCAAAGCAGGCAACTAATAAGCAATATCCTTGATCATGCTGCTTGCTGTATTTATTTATTTATCTATCTACCTATATATTTATTTATTTGTTTATTTTGACAGTCCTAAAAAATCACTGTCTCAAAAACGTGTATCTCTTAATAGAATAGAATTCCAACCTAATTTCTATACAAATCATCTGCTTCTTCTAGGAATTCTGTGCCTAGATATTTAAAGGAAGGGTCTAGGTTTTCCCTCATCCATGCAAAGATATCTAGCACACATCTATGATTTATGGGATCATGGGAACTGTTTTACCAAAATATTCCCATATTAAGTAGAGTGAACTTTTGAAATATGACAAAGATGAATGTCCCTAATATAAGAAGAATTTCTATAAATAAATATGATAGGCTAAAAATCTACCAGAAAAAGGCATAGAATTAAAATGGACAATTTCCAGAGAGACAAAAATCCACAGTCAGTGCACATAAATTAAGTCTGCCGTGGGCATGTTTTCATGTTTTTGTTGGTTTGTTTGCTCACCCACTTTTAAAAAGTCCAATAGCCATCAGTCAAAATTATTTCCATCAGGGCTAGAGAGTCAGTGCCGGGTGCGGAGTACGGTGCTGGCCTTGTGTGTTGCTGATTCCGGTTTGATCCCTAGAACAGCTTTTCCAGAAGTTATACTAAAGGCCCACTGGGTGTATCTCTCCAACTGTTCACATCAAGACTAGGTGAAAATTTTTGTGAAATGAGCACTATTTACTTGTGAGTGGGGTTGTGAAAGCAGCCTGCTGTGTCAAGGGATGTGGACCGAGCTGCACAGTACTTACTTACCAAGAAGCACACACAAGTTTGGACCCAAGCACTGCTGCGTGTGACTACCCTGCATTAACAAGAGTAAATTAAAAAATTTGTTAAAAATTATTTTAGCTGGGGTAGAGCAATAGCACAGTGGGTAGGGCACTTGCCTTGCACTCAGCCAACCCAGGTTAAATCCCCCACCAACCTTATGGTCCTCCAAGCTATGCAGTAGGAATTATTGAGTGCAGAACCAGGAGCAACCCCTGAGCATTGCCGATATTACCAAAAAGAAAAATATCTACCTGCTTGTTGAGCCATTTAGCTACCTAATGTCTAGCTGCCCATCTCTATCATCACTGTATCCAATCCTTTATTTCTGAATTCTTCATCCTCGGTATTCTTTCACCTCCAGTTTTCCAGCCTTCTTACCCACTGGGCCCCCTTCTTCCCTGTACCACCAATATTACTGGTAGATTGAGCACAGTGGAGGTAAGATTGGCATCATACTACTTTGGTGTCCGTGGAGGGCTGAGCTGGCTCTTCTTGCTGCTGGCTACCGTTCGGTTTCCTGAAATATCTAAGCACCCTTTCAAAGGGCATTCTCTCCTACATCGTGGAATTGTGGTCATTTACAGAAATAAAGGGCCCAGGACTTAAAGGGTCTAGAAATCATGCCTGGTCTTTGCCCTGATGGATTACGTTTCACCAGTGCTATCTCCCTTCATAGCATCTCTCCCTCTCCTTCCCTCTCTCTTTCTTTCTCTGTGTCTTTCTCTCTCTCCTCTCTCTCTCTTTTTCTTTCCCTATCTCTCTAAACTCTGTCATCTCCTACAGCCTTGCCTTGCTCAGTAGCAATCCAGACAATCGCCATATTTGTACATCATTACAATTCCCTGGCAGGGCAGAGGGAAAAATGCTCTGTGTTCAGGGCATATTTTGTGTCCTTTGGGCAAATTCATGGGAAGGCAGTTTAGAAATAAGATCCTGTGTTCTTCTTTCTCCCAGGAATTCTATCCTTCAAATGCTGCTAATTATATTGAGAGAAAATAATAAACAACTGGTTCCTATCTACTGAGGTCCCAAGTCCAAGCATGTGTACTGTGAAAATTATTTAACTCTCGGTCTCTGATATTTTTCCCACTGAGGCTGTCTTATGACTTTTAGAGGCCAGTTGTTTTTTGATATAGAACTGAAAGTGATTTTGTTTCTTTCCTTGTTTGCCTAATCAGACTCATTCATATGAGCAGCATATGTTCACCCGCTCCTGCTGGCAACGTCTCTTCCCTCAATTCTAACCTACTGTACTCAGCAGGTTTAATTCCTGCCTAATTGTCTCCTTTGCTGAATCCTTTCTCCTGCTTAATTTCTGGTTCTGGAGTTCCCTGGAATGAGTCCTAGCCTCTCCTAGCCTCTCTTTGCTCCTTCCACTGTGAAATTTTCTGTATTTCTGAGGTTCCAATTCAATAGAATTCCTGTTAAGTCTTTTCATATCTCAATGTGTATCTCTAGCCTAATGATGCTTAACACAAAGCAATGACACCTTCATTTGACCAAGTCTTGGATATTTTTTTTGTTCTGTCTAGAAGAGGCGAATGACAGTGGGAACTGGCATTCAGTAAATAACGGCAAGAGGGTTAAAGAGATAGCTGAACAGACTGAATTAGAGAGACCTCTGAGCAGACTAGGTTAGAGAGATCTCTGATCAGGCTGTTAGAGAGATCTCTGAACAGGCTGCTTTAGAGAGCGCTGAATGGGCTAGACTAAAGAGATCACTGAATAGTCTGGGTTAGAGAGATCTCTGTACTGACTGTGTTAGAGAGATCTCCAAACAGACTAGGTTAGAGAGACCTCCAAACAGACTGGGTTAGAGAGATCGCTGAACAGGCTGGGTTAGAGAGATCTCTGAACAGGCTGAGTTAGAGATCGCTGAACAGGCTGGGTTAGAGATCGCTGAACAGGCTGAGTTAGACCTCTGAACAGGCTGAGTTAGAGAGCTCTCTGCACAGGTTCATCATCCAGTTTGCATGCAGCAGCTCCAGGTTCAAATCCCAGGCTCAAATTTACTGCAGTCTCTGCTGAATCCCCTCAAGGTCGCTGGGAACAGCCCTCACCCACAGAGCTGAAGTGGGTGAGAACAGCCCTCACCCTCAGTGCCACTGGATATGGCCATAAGGCAAAACTATTTTAGACAGGCAATGTCATAGGCCATCCGACAGCACATGCTGCACAGAGCAATCCTCACTGTAAAGAAGAAACTGGGTCTGATGTATTGTGTGCTGAAGCATCATAGGCTGAGGCAGGGAAATTGTAGCCCAAAGATTCCACATGCTCGAAGGTCACATGTGTGCCATTGCTCCTTGAATGATATCAGCTCCCTGTGCCAGAGTCTGGCTCTAGTGAAACCTTCATTCCTCCTCCAGATCTTTCCTTGGCAGTAATGGGCCTTCCTGCCCCTATACGCAGAATGTGGGCTCAGTTCCTGTCTTTGGCCCTTACTTCTAGCACAGTAGACATCAACAGGCACTGTACCTGCACACGTCACGCTGCTCTTCTCCATCGGAGCTGCCTTGCTGTTGCCCTGGACTTCTCGGATACCCTCCAGCAGTGGCCTCTGGCCTCTAGACTGGATCTTTGCTCTTCATGCACTCAGGAGTTAAATCATCCTTTAAAAGGCGCCAACTGCTCACATCTATACCTTGTGGGGATGTCAAAAGATCACGTGGCCGCCCACCTACAAGATGGTCAGACTTCCTTGTAAAGACCCTGAAGGAACGGTTTGAAGCTCTTCATATTCCTGAATCAACCAGATTCCATTGGGCTACATTGGCATGTGATAGGGTCCAATGGAAATGTAACTGGCGCCCGCTGGAGCAAATCGATGAATAATGAATGAGATTCAAGTGATCAAGTGATCAAGTGGACTGCTCACATCGCTCTTCCTTCCCAACCTCAGTCTTGACCTGTTACACTTAGAAAACATGAAACTTGGTCCCATGCTCCACAGGAAAAGTGGGTCCCAAACCCACCACCCAGTTGCACTCAAAGCCTACCACTTAGCAGTTCTTATCACAGTTTGAAATGTTATTTGCATCCTTGCAAGTTCTTCCTCTTGGGCTTTTTCTCTCTGGAAAACTTCAGAGCCAGTCTCTTAGAATTGCATATCATATAATTCTACACTTTCTTATGACAAGTGTCACATATTCTTACAAGGATATGCAAGAAAATGAGTTTCTCCTGCCCTTTCCAGGTCACCTTGTTTGATTTTATTACTAGACTCAGGATGGCCTCATTTTTTTAAATGTTTTTATTATACCCGTGTGACACAAAATTACAAAAATGTTCATGATTGGGTTTCAGTCATACATTATTCCAACACCCTCCCTCCACTACTCTGCAGCTGTCAGAAAAGATGAAGTCATGAAATTTACCTGCAAATGGGAGATGGTCTCATTCTTTGGGGCATCTCTTTTCCAGGACTTGTAGCAGGATGACTACGTTTTTACTGGGCTGAACCTTGGGTGGTCCCTAATAGATATTAGGTAAGTTAATGTTGATTTTAAGAAATGAAAATCATTTATTTACTTGTTATGCCAAAAAAACTAGTAACAATTATGGACCTCAGTTCCATGACATGAAGAATGGTTTTGGCCTCTTCCTGTCCCTGGAGCAAGCAGATGCCCTTGGGTTACACTTGCTTGTTACAGGACTTATGAAGATGTTACTAGTGCCCACTCTAGCAAATTGATGAACAATGGGAAGACAGTGATACAGTGAATGATGGGGCATTAGCTCTTACACAGTTTTATACTTATGCTTAGTAGAGATGCAAGACTTGATTTCCAGAATTGAATACAAATATTGACAGGCAATAATGTGTGCCCGTTAAAGAGAGAATCATATGGAAATCCTTTTCACCAGTTTGCTTCTTGCACCAAATTATTTGATTTCCCTGTATCTCTCCTAGAAGTGGATTTATATAACCAACATTATTTTTTATAAAATAGGATTCCCTGTGTGTTCAATGTAACTAAATATTTTCATAAAACTGGTAATATCTATTTGCATATATTTTTAATCACTGAATTTTGCTCAGTTAAGTATAATTACAAATGGATGGCATTTTATATTTAAAATAGCCTAAAATACCATGTCATCATAATTCTACTAAGGAGTAGAATAATAGATTCACTGAAATAATTATAAAGGCTAATATACATTGAGGGTTAATTACGTTGTCAAGCTATATTCTAAAATCTTTACATAGAACAATTCATTCAAATGTCACAATAACACTCTAAGATCATGACTATTATTTTGCTACTTTCTCCTTTAGGAAATAAAAGTGAAGAGATAATTTCTGAAGGTGATACATTAATAAGTATGAGGTGCCCTTTAAACTCTGGTAGTGTGATTCCTAAATCAATACCCTTAACTTCTATCCATTCCTTTCTGATAAATACTATGTAATTGACTTTTTACAGGGTTTTATACCTTTAAAGTGAGAAAATCTTTTCTACCAAAATGCAACTTTTAAAAATTACACAGGCAAACTTATTGCTGGAAACGCCACACAATTAAATACATCTCAACTCTTCACAAACTTCAGTGATAAATAATATTTCTGCTTGTGGTATGCATGACAAATTCTTTTTTCATCCCTTCTGAAAATACAAAGCATTAGAAGAAGAAACAAGCCTTGTATCATGGGGAGGGCGAAAACCAAGAAAATAAATTACTCTAACAAAGAAACTTGGCACAGTGGTATGTTTCTGGCAAAGAGCAAAAGAGATATTACATGGCATGCTCTTCTTTGAGATCATCTTTTAAGTTTAGTAATGATTAACACTCCAAATAAATGAACATGAATACATTGTGAGAAGAAAAAGATAACAAAATGACTTTATTGTTTTTTATCAAAGGTACACATTTATTATTCATAACTAAGAAAAACCATACAAATTTTCACAAAAGCCTAAAATGAAACATAATTAGCAATAAATATCCATATAACAACCATGAAATGTAAAAATAAAAAACTACAGTAACATAATATTAGAGACCTTCATGGAACAGAGAAATGAAAATATAAATTTAGAATAAATGTCTCTGTGGGCACCTAATTCAACATTAGGAACCATCTGTTCTCCTGTCATGCTCTATATATACTGTACTCACTAACATAGTCATGGTTTCTGGTCCCCTAATTAAGTGGAATCAATGTGGAATGGAAGGGCTGAGTTGCACAATAATTTACTTTTGTTTTCCTTTGACATAGCAGTAGCTGTCAATAATTAGATTTCAAAAAGATCTTGTGCTAAGAAAGCTAAACTCTCTGCTTCAGAGGTCACTGCTTTTATTAACTAAATCCTAATTTCAAAAGATTTGTCTTAGAGTCCAGGTATAGAGCTAAGGTGTCAGCATCTAACAGAAATGGCATTTGAAGCCAAAGAAGTTGAAATAAAACCCTTCATTAATATGGAATAGCTGTGTATGGCTTCGAGAACGTAGATGTGTGTTCAGTTAATTCCCTCCATTAGAAAATTCCAGTAATGCTGATGAGCATGCGGAATCCATTCTACCGAAACCTTTGAACTTCAATTTCAGTGACTTTGATTTGCCTTGTGGTTCAACTGATCTTAACTTACCAAGTTAGTTGCATCTGTCTTTTTGTGTTGAAGGCAAACTTTCAGGAACTTTTCTATCCTAGTTCAGTTTGTATAGGAAGCAGCCCTGAGGAACCGTCACACCCTAACTTGGGACATGGTGATGCAACCCTGAGCTCTAGAACATATCAACAGTCGCTGTTATGCTGTTACAAGTTACAGGTGCACTTCCTGCTGCTTGTTCATGTTATGGAAAGCCCTTGAGATAAAGGAGGTCTCTGGTGATTTCCTGCTTGATGCTAAAAATGGCACTGCCAGTCCCACTGAATGGTGTTTAGACCACCTCCACATGCAGTTTATTTTAATTTAGCTTTAGATTTAACCCTTGTTCCTGACCCGAGCAGAGCCTCAAAACCAAGCTGAGGATAGGCTTGAACTCTTTGGAGATAGGAAGATTTCAGAGTGGACTCCGTGGGCACACCAAGCTGTTTGCTATAGCACAGGGGAAATTTTCTTGAAGGACCAAACAGAGTCTAGTTAAATACAGAAAGACTTATTCAATAATGTGTACCTGGGCACACTGGCGGTGACACTCCCAAGGAAGAGTGGAGCACTGTGTTCAGAGGCAAGGATTTGAAGAAGGGAGCAAAAGGGATTGAGTTATGTGCGTATGATTTGGTTTGACAGGTGCACGTGCATTCAGATTCCCTTTGTGCTGAGGTCCAGTGTTTCTCAGGGGCCGCACCGTGCTGGCTCTGCAGACTCATGTCGCAGCACTTGGGAGCCCTTTTCCTCCCTGAGGTCCAGCGTCGGTTCGCTTCTTGCCTCATTCACATCCATCTACCCTCGCCTTCATATCTGAGTCTGACCTGGGTCTTTTCCCTAGAGGCGACTGTGTGCTTGCTCTTGGCATTCTGGACCACACACTCATGGACTTGCAACTCTTTGGTTTGATGACTTCTAGCAGTTTTGGCAGCCTTCTAGCTGAAAGAAAAATTCTGGTTCAGTCTGCCTAGAGGGGAAGACCAAAAGCTTGAAAGAGAATATGCGAATGGTACCAGAGAGGAAATGCAACAAGCTGGATGCTTGCTTGCGTGAAGCCATCTGGGTTTCAGCGCCAGCATTACACATGTTCCCCAAGTAACTCCAGTAAAACCTGAGTGCAGAGCAGCAGTAACCCCTTTGTATCTGTGGGTGCAACCCACAAACAAGCAATAAACCTGAGCACAAGACTGCTTCAGGATTGCTGAAGGGAGACAGTTTGGGGTATATAGTCTTTGAGGAAAGCGTGTCTGAACATGTAAAGAATGGGGAAAGAGTTGTATAGATGAAGATGGATACTTTCTCCACTTTCCTGTATGCAAAGGTTCTGAGCCTGACTAGAAAGAATGGGGTTTATTTGAGGGGGAGATATAAATCCTGTGAGCACAGTAAGATGAGAGCAGGGGTGTCATTTAAAATCTGATTTCCGGAAGTCACCAGAATCCATGTCAGGAAGCTTAAAATCTTGTTATACGTTTTCATACTCATCCTATGAGTAGTTGCTTGAGCACTATTTTGATGTGTTACAGTAAGGCTGAAATATGGTCCTACCAGCTTCTTATTAGAATGAAATATGAATCAGTGTACGTAGCAGACGAGTGTTGACTAGGTATGGGCAGTTTGAATTGTCCAGACTCATGAGCATTGAAGTGATGACTGTCATGAAAGATTGTGGAAATGTAGCTAATGTGATATCAAGAGGGAGGAAGTAAAGTTTTAATTTTTCAAGAATTTGCAGGATGAAAATTTGAGAAAAGCATTTGGTCCTTAATTCTTCTCTTCATATCAAAGTAAAAAAAAATCTCTGAAAAGACGTGTTTGGTGAACAGATATATCATTGCAATCTTTGTTTTAGTTACCTACATCAACCTTAGTTTCTAAGAGAAAAGCTCTGAAGAGGGGATTTGAGGTGGGGTGCCGGGCTAATGTCAGCATAGGTCAGACCAAACCAGCATCAGAAAGCAGATCTTCTGAGAAGCGCAATTTGGACCAAAGAACCAGAATAATTACCAGACCCTTACACTCTTCTAGGACACTCCGTCACCCTCCCTCAATCTAATTAGAGGCCATATAGGACTGGAGACTCTCCTCCGAACAATTTAACACTCAAGTGAACTCAGATGAATTTACAACAGGAGAGACCCTGTTTACAAATTAGTGTCGAAAGGTTATCACTTTGGTGAGTCTTTGGATCTGGTTTAGAAAGTAGACTAAAAAAAAAAATCACCTCATAAATTCTTTCTCTGTAGACACCTATGTCTTTGTGATATAGGTAGACAGTTGAAAATGCATTTGCATAGCCTGACATATTTAAACCAAAAGAATTCCTTAGCAATTCCGTTGTGTTTGGTTTTCACTTCTGAGGAAAGAAATCTGGGCTCAGAGGAAAGCTTGACCATGAATTTCTTCTGCTGTTTCTCCTGAAGTACGCTAGTATCTTTCTTTTTTTTTTTTTGCTTATTGGGATTGTATATTAAATTGGTTCAAGTTAAATTGTTTCAAGCACAATCTTACTTCTATATTGAGGGGAGCTATAACTTTATTTCATTTCAACTCAGTGATATTTCTGAGGTATTGTAAATAAAAAGCTTCTGACTTTAATGTAGTTCAGTGAAAAATACATAAGAAACTCAAATAACTTGTATTACTTGAAAAGAGTGCATCTCATATTAATAACTTCTGCCCAGTGGCATTTTATTTCTATTTAGTTGCAATGAAAATCTCTATGACCCCTAACACTTACAACTTATGGGATAGACTAATTCATGTATGTCTCCTTATAGTCTAAGAGGGGGCTGTGTGGAATTTTCCACCTATCAGGTCATATCTGGATGATTTGCTCTGCAATTTATATTTTATTACACATTTATTATTATACGTCATATATTATATTTTATTATATTTTTTATAATTTATATTTATATTTTTGTTCTTAGACATGAAACTCATTAGCTTTGGTGGTTTGAGGTGGGCCTTTAATTACTACAAACAGGAGTAATTTATTTTAATTTAAGCAAACAAAAAGAGTAAGATCAGAAAGGAAAGTTTCGAACCTGCTCTTTAATTGTGCTAAGCATATAATAGTGCATCATCCTTACATCATATTTGATACCAATAAATGATATGTTTTATTTTAACAGGCAATTTGCTGCCAGAGGTGCGTTTTTCATTGAAAAGGTAAGTGCTTTTTAAGAAATATTATATGAGTTGATCATGGTTTCTGATTTATAGCTTTGAAGTGCCTATTAATTTTGTGGCTGGTGGCTCCGTTTTCAAAGGCAGGGGTATATAATGTTAATTATCTGAAACTCAAGATTAGTGCTGATGGTGTAGACATTAGGTTTCAAAGGACAGACTGATGCAGTTTTCTGTTTTAGTAAGAATAATTAATTAACTTTAGGATTTTAAGAGACATACCTGTTGAAGTTAAATAAAAAGAACACAGTTCTATTTGATCACATTTGTTTCAGTTCCAGAAAGGTTTTTGACAATTTCATGGAAATTTCAGTTCCTTGAGATAAAGCTATAGTGTTTGTCATTGGTTTTTATTTGTTTGCTTGACTGAACTTGGAAAAAGGTCTACTCTAGTTGAAAGATAAAATGTCTGCATCTTCAAGACTGTAGCTACCAATGAAAAATATATGTTTAGTGCATACACTTGTGAACTTTGTGATATATTAAGTGTATCCCTGAGTAAAATCTTATTTTCACTCAATTGTGGTATTTCAAATGTTAAGTATTTTCTGTGAGTTTCAAAAGAAAAATAATTAACTATGACATAGTTTATACTTCTTTGGGGAACTGAACTGATCACACCAATGACATTTTCAGTATATCTTCACTAAGCATTCAGTCAGGCAACTAAAATATGAAGAGGTTATTATTTACTATGTCACAGTAAAGTGTCTTTGTTTCTTAAATATGAAGGAAAACATTGTGTGTATCTACAAAAGACCCACAATTTCCACAGTCAACCTCATGTTTTTTAAAATTTTTTAATTGTTTGTGCCACCATAAGACATACAATTACAAAGATATTCATGATTGGGTTTCCATCCTACATTGTTCTAGCACCCGCCCCTCCACCAGTGCTCTATTCCCACCACCAATGTTCCCCATATTCCCCCAATACCCCAGCCTGCCTCTATAGCAGGCACTTTTCCTTTTCTCTCTCTCTCTCTCTCTCTCTCTCTCTCTCTCTCTCTCTCTCTCTCTCTCTCTCACTCCCTCTCACTCTCTTTCTCTTTCCTTCCACATTATGGCTTGCCCTACAGACATTTAGGGTTTATAAGATAAATTCCTTTGTGTACCTTCAATGTTGAGTTCTAGTCTGGCATTGACATTTCCCACAATTAGTAGAACACTGGTATATATTTATATTCCGTTAATGAATGCAGTCAATGACCTTTTGCTCCAAAATCTCAGTTGTTTGTATTTTTGATGAACTAATACTACACTAAGTTGTGATGTATCTTAAATCACAATAATGGTAAAAGAAGTTATCTTGCACATGCTCTGGCAAGAGAGTGCTATGGACTTTAGAAATTTAAACTCTGATATACATTGTGATGACAAAGTAGTTCTATATGTGATTATGTTTGTTTTTAATTGAATCACTGTATGAAGGACAACTACACAGCTCTTCAGTAATTATGTTGTAAATATCAGTAAATTCATAAATTTTATTCTCCTGTGCCGTATACTTATTTCTTTACTTGTTCTGTATTTTTATGATCAGATGTTATTGGCATAGTAAGCAGTTTGACAATGCGACTGTATCATTAAAGTGACTAGCCAATACACACATACACACACTCACAAAATAACTATGAAAACTACAGTTTTCCTGTGTGACAAGACAATAAAACTGTTGAATAGAAGACCAGAAGTATTTTCAGATAAATTGTCCTGTTGCAGTGGTTACTGTTACTATGGTGAAATCACAAGGAAGTTGTTTTTGTAAATTTAGTTGTGATCCACATGAGTATATTGTCAGCTTTAAGAGCATCGAGGTAATGGGACAAGTCCCATATTGCACTTAAACAATGAGTTCATGCAGAGACTGCAGAATTTTGTTTTAGAATGAAATAAATTATTACAAGGTGTATGATAATCTAAAGTGAATCTGAAAAGGTCGCTTTTATTATAGCTCAGGAAATTTTTTTTTAAAAAGAGTGTTCTTCAACCATTTCTTGGTAGCAAACTGGTTCTCAGAGCAATGGCATCTCCTCATTGGCTGGATGTGTGGTTTGTCTTTGGCTGGGCTTTAGAGTCCAGAGTCACGTTGTCCTTCCATTGGCTAAGTGTTGCAGTGCAAAGCAGTGATACAGTCTGATTAGCTAATCGGCTGTTGGAGGTTTATTACTGGGGGACTTTTACTGACATGAGAAGAAAATCTTTCTTCCTAGATCTGTGCTAGGCAAGGTAAGTGTCTGCCGGTTGTGAAATACAGAATGACCTTCTTCCTGTTTCAGGTCTGCAAAAGACAGCCAGCAGCCTTCCCTCTGTCCGGAAGGACACATAGGTTCCTTTCAGTGGTGTATTGCTCACGACACAATGTCTTTCATCATCTCTGTCCAGATGTCACCATATGAAAGTAATCCAAAAAAGTCACTTGTCACTTGTCACTGTTGTTCATCAATTTGCTTGAGCGGGCACCAGTAACATCTCCATACGTCCTGCAAGCAAATGTAGCCCAAGGGCATCTGCTTGCTCCAGGGACAGGAAGAGCCTCAAACCATTCCTTCAAGTCATGGGAATGAGGTCCATAATTTTTACTGGTTTTTGGCATATCAAATAAAACACGGGTAGCTTTCCAGGCTCTGCTGTGTAGGTGGTATACTCTCAGTAGAATTCAATTAAAAAAAATAAATAAATAAAATAAAATATTAAAATAACTTAAAATTCTAGACTTACTGACCAATTTCCTAATTCCCGGAGCTCCTGACAATCACATCCTGCTTCCCTCCTGCAGCACTCCCTGTTTGGTTTTGGTTTGGGTTGGGTTTGGTTGCAGCTACTGTAGTCATTCTGGTTTAGGCCAGCACCTTTTATGCTCAGGAATTATGCTTGTTTCTGCGCTCAGAATCACTCCTGGGGAGTTGGGGGGACCATATGAGGTGCCAGGAAGAAACCTGGGTCGCTCATTGGCAAGGCAAGCACCTTTCCCACTGTACAGTCTCTCCAGCGCCTGTTTTTTGTGTTTTAACTGAAAGCCGTACAATTTTAAAACATCTCCCCACTTTCTGTTGGTCTCTTCAAACAAACCCTAGAGTGTGAAAATCAAATTCTGGAGTCAGCTGACAATCACTTGCACCCCTTTAACTTCCTGGCTCAGTGACCAGGGTCGTCTCTTTATTGTTTATCAAACTGTGTCTAAGGATGCAGTTCATTCAAGACTGCTTGGAAAGATGCCTAAAGAGGGTTGTGAGTATCCTGCTTTCTTCAATGAGGGAACAGTACAGCCTGTTTTATATCTAAGTGTCTCCTGATTTGTTTGTTTCCTTAGTGTATGTAAAATGTGCCTTGATGGCAGTGACATCATAGGAGCCTGACATTTTGACAATGAAGACATAGTTTATTTGCTAAACTCTAGAGGAATGTCACATTGGGTGGCGGTTGTGCCCACATGCCCACCTACAAGTCTGACTGTGCACTAGGCAAATTTTGGACACGACCATCATTTTAGAAGCTCTTTTCTTTCTCAACCTCAAATATTTATTTCTTTTCTTCCTTGTCTGCCCCACTTTCCATTGTTCCTACTTAGCGACTTTGCTGTCCAGCAAACTCCTCTCTTCACTCTTGATGGAAGCTGTAAGCTAAACCTCCCTCACTGCTTTGTGTTTCTTTATGTAGGAGAGCCAACATATACCTTCTTTTAAATCCCAGCTGGGTAATTGGGTTGTTAAATAGCTGAAAATGGTTCAATAGCCTTTCTAAGTAGTATTTGTATTTTAATGAGCCCAGTAATGGCTTAGCCTAAGTATGAGAGAAGAGGATGGTTTTTGTAGCATAGGGAATAATTCGAGGTCAAAAGTCATTTCCAAGCATCCCTATAAACTGTAATAGTCGGGGTCACTGCCTCCTGTACACACTAAAGAGCTTTGCTGTACACAGAGGGCTTCTCACTTACATTCACTTTCTCTGCCCCCCTTGTTTTTACTGCAGACAAAAAACTTTGAACAAAGATTTATATCCAGACCTCTTGTGAACATTTTAAACTCATTTTCACTTTATATCTACTATAAATCTCCTCTCTGCTGTTCTCCAACCCTCATAATAATGTATTCATTTCTTTCAAAACTTTAGGAACAATTTACATTTTAATTGTGCTGTAACTTGTCTCTGATTTTCATATACCTTTGCCAAACAAGTTAGCTGAATTTGGAAAGTATTTCTTTCTATTTTTTTCTGTCAAGAAACAGAGTCAAGTGTTCTTTTCAAGTCAAGAAGTGGCTTGAACATAGTTGGAGTGTTAATATAGATTAAAATGATGGCCTCTGACATCCAGTCCAATTGGACATTTTCACACTTTTCTATCACATAGAAATAGTTTATATACTGTTTTCATAAACTATATGAAATAGTTTATATAGCATATAAACTACAGAAATAGTTTATATGCTATATATACAGGGTCATTCATTCGTGTATATATAAAGAAGAAAATCAAACAAAAGGAGTCATATTACCATGTGACAGCTTTTCAGTAAATCAGACTCTGACTACTTGTCAGGATAAACTCTTTGTTAATGAGAGGCATGATTTAAAACACACATGCATACATATGTACATATGTATAACTACAAATAATTGTGTGTGTATATGTATATATATATATATATATATATATATATATATATATACACACACACACATAAAGCCCAAAATAAAAATGTTTCACAATATAGATAGTATATGCATTTAGAAATGGAACTCTCAGGCCAGAGTAATAGTACAAGGTTAAATCACTTGCCTTGCATATAGCCAAACTGGGTTCACTACTTTGTACCACGTATGGTCCCCCTGAACATCACCCGGAGTGACCCTTATGCACACAGCTACAAGTAAGTCCTGAGATTGCCTAAGTTTGTTGGATAAGAAAAGAAAATGAAAAAAGAAATGGAATTCTTTGTTTAAATAATGGAATTAAAATTGATGTGGCTAGGGCTGACTTAATAGGACAGCAGGTAGAGTGTTTTGCCTTGCACACGGCTGAACTGGTTTCAATCCCTAGCATTCCATATGGTTCCCTGAGCACTGCCAGGAGCAATTCCTGAGTGCAGAACCAGGAATAACCCCTGAGCATTGCTGGTTATACACTGTATCACTGGATCACTGTCTTCCTGTTGTTCATCAATTTGCTCAAGCAGGCACCAGTAACATCTCCACACATCCTGTCCAAAGCAAGTGTAGCCCAAGGGCATCTGCTGCTCCAGGGACAGAAAAAGCCTCAAACCATTCTTCAGGTCATGGAATTGAGGTCCATAATTGTTACTAGTTTTTGGCATAACAAATAAAACACTGGTAGCTTGCCAGACTCTGCCCTATAGGTGGTATACTCTCAGTAGAAGGCTCTCATCTTGAGCATTTACTGATGAAACTTAAAGGGGAAAGATCAGGTTTTTCTCTTGGATGGAGCTCTGAGGAACTAGGGAGTCCAGATGTTGAGAATGACTGACCACATGATGTGTGGATTGTGCTGTCTTCTTGCTAGGCTAACTGGGTTGACGGGTATCAGTTATACCTGCTGGGGTATACTCAAAAAAGAAAAAAAAAATGATATGACTCATTTTCTTGAGAAAAGAAAAGATCCTGACTGTGACTGCTTATGGGAACAAAAGGTTTTGGTGACTAAGGGGTATAAAACAAGAACATCAGTGGATTGCCCGAGAAAAATTTAACTGACATTTTAGAATGTCATTCTAATTTTATTACTATTAAAAAATTGAAAATCTTTTTTTTTTTTTTTTTTGCTTTTTGGGTCACACCCGGCGATGCTCAGGGGTTTCTCCTGGCTCTGCATTCAGGAATTACTCCTGGTGGTGCTCGGGGACCATATGGGATGCCAGGGATCGAACCCGAGCCGGCATGGGCCGGCGGCGTGCAAGGCAAACGTCCTACCTGCTGGGCTATCGCTCGCCCCAAAATTGAAAATCTTTAATATTTGTTGATTCCATGCCTACTTTTATGTTGATTAATTTTGCCTGTTGGTTTCCAGTGCTTCTGGGAAATGTCTTTTTCCTTCTCTCGTTCCTATTATCTGCAAATGTGCTGGTTCCGGTGATTGGCATCCCTCTATTGGAAGCCAATATTTTTCATACCTATCAAACAGAAAATCATTTTCTCCAACCCAACAGATGGACAGTTTGATTTCTTTTTGCTCCTTAGATGTTTACATTATAATTCTATTTGGATTTAGAGAACTTTGCTAAGAGAGGGTCATTGATCATGAAAGGAGTTCCTGTCTATTTTTAGTTTTTTTGTTGTTTTGTTTCCATGTTTGTTTTGGAACCATCAAGACGTACTCCCACTGTGTGTTCAGGCATTACAACTGGTGGAGCACAGAGGAGTTGATGAGCTGCCGGGGATTGGACCAGGGTTGGCCCTATGCAAGACAGGCTCCCTCGATAATATCCGTTGTGGTCCCTTCCACGACAGCCAAAAGAGTTCCGTCTTAAGGGCCACACAGGAAGTTTATCTGCGATTATGGTTGGGAAATGGTTCAGGGGTGCCTGCTGATTATGTGAATTTCAAGTTCATGAGAAATTTTCACTTCAATTATGAAGCTAACATTTCTGTGATTGATTTTGTCTTTCATCATGCACTCCTTCCATAAAGATGGAGAAATACAAGAGGTTCTTTGCTTTACATCTCCAGTAGACTCTTGTTTATACTTTCTTTAAAACACATATTATGTATATAGTTTTCTCACCAGGTGCAATAATACAGCTCTGTTTTATTTTTGATCTTTACTCTCAATTATTTTCGAACCATAAAGAGGCACCTCTTTCAACACAGTGCTTATCTTTTATTTCAGAATTGGGTTCTAGGCATCTTTACGCCTCCAAACATTTGACAAATTTTCACTGGTAATTTGGCCATTAGCATATTTATGAAATCTAAGTTTATATCAGTGTTTCAGGTAAATATTTAAAGCAGAGGAAACCAGGTTTTTAAAATGGTTTTTAAAATACTTTCCCTCTGTGTAGAATAAAACCCTCTTCCCTACATTTTGTCATTTGCCTTCGCATATTTACTTGAGATAATTAAGTCTGCCTCACTCAAATTTGCAGAATGATTTGGGGACTGCATTTGTGCTACTTTTTTTTCCCTCTGAATGCTCAAGAATGTGCTGGGAAAAAAAAAGAATGTGCTGGAGAAAATTTAAATACTATAAAACCTTCATATTGAAAGTAAGTATAAATATTAGCACTTGAATTCTATACAAAATGAACAAGGGGAAGTTCTCTTTCCACAGTAAATGGTCATGGTAGGATCTGTATCGAATGCAAGGAGCAAAAGAAGGTATATTTACCAAGGGGAAAAACAGATTACCCTCACCCAACTCCTTGAGATAACTGCTGCTGATATTTCTGTGTGTTCTGACAAAGCTTTTGCATTTCATTTGCGTATACATAAATTGTGCAAGTATATGCTAATCCCTTTTCTTAAAAACTTTCCCATCCTACTATCTACCCTGAGTGACATCCCAATCTCTCATGACTTTGGCTTTTTCTTGGGGGTGGGGGTGTTACATGAGTTTGAAAACTGGGAAAAGCAGAAAAGAAATAAGATTCCAATTCTATTTGCATGGATCCCTTTTTCTAAGCTATTTTCTGACTACTTTAACCAGACAGCTCTTCTGAATTCTGGGAAACATCCTTCCTAGTCTCTGCCGCCTTCAAGACTGTAATAGTTCTTTTTTGGAACCCCTTGGGTTTGGCAACCCTTTGCATGCATCAATGTAAAGAATTCCTTTCCTTAAACTCTCTAGGAATTGTCCTAGTTTGAGAGTGTCACCTGCTTCTAGTTGAGGTCTAGACAATGGTCCTTTAAGAATGGTTTTATCTTCTTTACAAATCACTCTTTGCTACATCATCAGATTCTTTGCATGGTATTCTGTGTCACTTTCTATGGTATTCTGTGTCACTTTCTATGGTATTCTGTGTCACGTTGTATGTATTCTGTGTCACTTTGTATGGTATTCTGTGTCACTTTGTATGGTATTCTGTGTTACTTTGTATGGTATTCTGTGTCACTTTGTATGGTATTCTGTGTAGCTTTGCCTCCTTCTAATGGCTTTATACCATATACGTACCACAACTAGGTGGTTGTTTCCATCTCCCTTATTGTCTCAGGATGTACTTCTATAGATGATATATTTCTGCTGTCATTCCCTTAGACAAAGTATCTGGAAGGGGAAACAGTGGAATTGTTTCTAAGTGATGTCTTGTGTGCAATTGTGGATGTATCAGCAAGGACATGATCTTTATTTTGTACTTTTTGGTCATAAACCTCAAGCACAATCTCCAACTTTAAAGTCCTAATGTGACTCTGGATTTCCATGCGCCAAGATGGTCTTACAATGCAGTTTTTAATTGGTGGAGGGGATGGGGTGGGCATTATTGAAGCAGCGCTTAGAGATCGCCGAGGCCACCTGAGTGAACCTTGCCCCAACTGTATTCTGGGCCTAGGGTTCACTGCTGGACTCATTGATACAGTGCTTCTGTTCTCAAGAGGTGTCGGGGCCACTGGGGTCATACCAGTCATTCCAAGAGGAACCCATGGTCCCAGAAACATGAGCACCAGTTCTTTGAGCTGTTCCTAGGCCCACAGGACACATTCTGCATTGTCTTTACTCATGAGGTCACCAGCATTTTTCCTTAATTAGCATTGAGGAGTGGTGCCTTGGTGTCTGGAAACCCATCCAAGAGGTTCCATCATAGGCTCTGCTTCTGTGGTCTAGATATTCAGCACTGAGAAGAACAATGTGCTGGAGACCCTTCGGTTTTCACTGCCCATGTGTCCCTCACATCTTACCACAAGTCCTTTGCTACCCGGGCACCAAGACTGGACTTCCCTGTTGTCTTTCACCTCTTTGGTCCCATGGACTCAGTGCCTTAGGTTAATTCTTTGTCCCAAAACTTTCTATCCTTGGGGCTCTTTTCAGCCCAAGCATTTCCTTCTCTGCTACTCTGGGTCCTGATCTGATGTCTAGCATGGCCCAGTGCTCTAAGATCTCTAATGAGGCAACAGGCACAAAAGCAATTGCATTTAACTTGTATGACTGAAACTTAAGGTTTCGTGAAGGAGTTTGAGAAACAGAGAATGCAGAACACATACACATGTAACCTCTTAAGGACAGTATTTGCAAAGACACTCAGGGTCTTGCAGAATTGTGAACAGTGAGTCCACAGTCCCCTTAGGCTCATCTGCATGTTGACTCCCTGCCAAGATCATGTTTCTTCACTAAGACACAGTCATCATGTAAGTGCCCTTCTTATGCTCTTAAAGAATGTAGTGGGGAAGCAGAGACAGTACAGGGGTTAAGATGTTGGGTTTGCATGCAGCTGGCCAAGTTCAGTGCCTGTAAGTCCTGAGCACAACACCCCCTTTAAAAAAAAACACAAATATTTGAAATACAAGTATAGCACAAAAGTAGACATTTGTCTTTCTTTCTGTTTAATAGAATTGTAATTTCAGACAATTCAGATACTCAACTTGAGACTATAATGATAATGTTTGTGATACAAAAATTATCATGAGAGTTATCAGCATGTTTCTGCATTTTGGCAAAGAGCCCAGAAAGTACATAAATTTTGAAAGTGATAATATGGAGTTTTTTTTCTTTTTGGGTCACACCCAGCAATGCTCAGGGTTTCTCCTGGCTCTGCGCTCAGGAATTACTCCTGGCGGTGCTCGGAGGACCACATGGGATGCCAGGATCGAACTCGGGGTCGGCATGAAGCGGCTTGTGCAAGGCAAATGCCCTACCCACTAGGCTATCGCCCGGCCCCTGGAGTGTTTTATAAATACTTTTTTTACAATGAGAAAATGTGTATTTGGAGATAACAACTCTTACAAAGTAAATATAAAATATTTATGTGCATAATTTGGGGAGGGGTATTCTCACATCCTGTCATCCACCTCTTATTAAACAAAAAGGAAAGTAATCATTCTTACTGGAAAAAAAAAACTAAAATGTATGGCTGGAAAGATAACTTGAAGGGCTGAGAACATGATTTGCATGTGGGAAAACTGGGTTAGGTCCTATGTACCACAAGTCTCCTGTATTTATTTATTCTGTGTTAGGTCCTATGTACCACACAGTCTCCTGTATATATTTATACCCAACTTGAGTCTTTTCACGTTTATATTTTTCAACTCTGTTTATTCCAGAAGAGAAAGAGAGAATATTCTTAGACCCGTTTGCAAGGGTCCACAAATTTTTTATTGACTTATTAGGATCAAAATTGTGTACTATTATGTTCTTTAATGGTACTTCCAATTTTGTTCTAATAAAATCCCTAATTTTTAATCACCTTATAGTTTTTTATTTTTGCTTTTTGCGTCACATGCAGCTATGCTCAGGGGTTATAATGAGTCTGCATTAAGGAATTACTCCTGGTCGTGCTTAGGAGACCAAATGGGATTTGGAAATCGAGTCTGGGTCAGCCATGTACAAGGCAAATGCCTTATATGCTCTACAACTCCTCCAGCACCACCAGTTCATAGTCTCATGTAGCATGCAATTTCTAATTTTACTATCATAACTGATAAGGAATCACAAGAAGGAAAAGGGAAAGTTCGAGAGAAAAAGAGAAAGAGGACCCGATTCAATAATGTTGAGTAAATGTCATTTGGACTTCAGAAAATTATAGTAAACACAGTTTCATTTCAACTAAAATGTGGAAACCGTAGTTGGGAAAGTTAAGCTATTATATGAATTCTAATAACAAAGACATGTTGAATGTATGAAGATTTCTAAGCTGACTTATTAACATATTCACACATGACAGTGTCATTTCATAATCATCAGTGATATGAATCATCAGTGATTATCTAAGAAGTTTATTTAAAATATGTTAGTAGTTTTTTTTTTTTTTTTTTTTTTGCTTTTTGGGTCACACCCGGCGATGCTCAGGGGGTTACTCCTGGCTCTGCACTCAGGAATTACTCCCTGGCGGTGCTCGGGGGACCATATGGGATGCCGGGGATCGAACCCTGGCCGGCATGAGCCGGCCGCGCAAGGCAAACGCCCCTACCCGCTGGGCTATCGCTCCAGCCCCTAAAATATGTTATAGTTTTATTGACAAGATATTTTTCAGTTCTATAAGGTTCAGATTGCTATTTATGCAAAAATCAGTTCTATTAAACTGAAAACAACAAAAATTAGCCATTCCTGAGACCAGGAAGATAGTACAGAAGGTTGAGCACTTGTCTTATACGTGGCCTGTGTGAGTTCTCTCCTTGGCTCCCTGTGTGGTCATCAACCTTGGTCAGAAATTATTTCTGAGCACAGAACCAGGAGTAAACCCTATAAGTTGTGTGTAAAAAGCAAAAAACAAAACCTGGATGTTTGTGAGTTTTTTTTTTCATGTAAAATACATCCAGTACTAAATTTTGAGAAACAGAATAGGCTGTTCTACTGTTGAGGATCAGAATTTTTTGTTACTGTTGCTCTTGTTTTCAACTGTTGGCTTTGGGGCCCTACTAGACAGTGCTCAAAGGTTGTTCCTCATGTGAAATGTGGTGCCATTCCTCACAGTGCTGGGGGATTCTCCATGGCTGGGAACAGAACTGAGAGTCCCTATATGCTGAGCATGTGCTCTAGCTCTTATTGCAAGCTCCTTCACCCTGGCTTTATCTAATTTTTGAACCAACCCCTTTCTCTGGACTATGCCTCCCATGCTTTCAGGTATCAGTCAAGTATGACAGGTATATTATAGTAATCTCCTAAGAGTAGCTGAGGGATCTCCAAAAAAAATTCGAGCAAAGGTCATGTTATGTACGCACATCTCTCAATAAAATACAACACACTGCAGTGTCGAGGAATAAGGAAGTTACTGTTGTGAAAGCATAAACAGCCCACTGGGCAAAGACGCTGCTTTGCTGAGACTGGTAGAATTTGCAGCCAAATGTTCTACCCTGAGCTATGTCCCCACATTGACAGGTTTAGAAGATGGTAAGTTCCTCAACGAGGGAGGTTAAGGCTTATTAACCTGGTAAAGGTCCTTTAATTCACTGACTGATAGACTTCACCGTGCTTTTCTAGATTCTTTTTGCTGCTGGTTGCTCTCTTAGGAAATATTTCAAGATACAGATGTTTGGCTCTATTATTCCTATAATGTTGCCAATACTTCATCATTTGTTTTAGGGTCAGTGGTGAAATCTATCTCTAAACATGTTTTTTAAAAATATTTTAACCTAATACCAGTGCAAATCCCTCCATAATCCCTACCCACCCCTGCTTCCATCCCACCTGTCACCTTGACAAGCACATTACAAAAATTCCAGCGGTTACAGCTAAGATTTAATCTTTTGATGTTGTTGAGTGTGTGTTGGCAGAGATGGCTGCACTACTTTACCACATTACCAGTATAACTAAAGCCTCAACCTCTGTGTATGAGTTATTTCTTTCTCGCCTTTAATTTCTCTCCTGCTCTGCCCTTCTCTATAAACTCTGGGGTCCGAGGCGATCTAAACATTCCCTCTTTACTACATTTCTTTATGACCATTTCCTCTTCCACTTCTTTATACCATGGTAAATGAGACCGTCCTGTTAAACTTACCATCTTCTGCTGACCAATATCGTGGCCACTTTATGCTACTTTTCAGTCCAAATGTGCTGTGAGCTTGACCTTCACCAAGGGAACTCTGTTCACTAGGCTAAAGTCAGCCTGATTCATTTCATCTTGTACCCGTGAATCTTCTACACACAGCTTCTAATTAGATTTCCCACCTCTAAGCCCACACGTCAGATAATGTACGGATCACTAATTTCTCATTAATTATATTTCCTGATATTTGGAAACCAAGTTTCCCATACTCCTCCAACTAGAGGATATTGGAAGTGGAGTTGCATTTCGTGTAGAAAATAGGATAGGTTTTGTCTAATCACAGCATTCCAGAACTTTTTTTTTTCTAAATCTGTGTCTTACTTTTTGATCTTATATTAAAGCTACCAGCTATGTTCAATTTATCTGTGTGGCATTAATCACAGACTTTGAATTAACGTTCTTAGATATATTCACTGATTCCATGGGAAATAAAAATATTATTTTCAAGCAATGTCAACCATTTCAAACAAAATAGCCTGTTGAGAAGTCAGTTGACTATATAAATGTAATACAAAGTGCCTGCCAAAGTGTCGACCTACTATATTATTCTGTCCGTATAAGAGAGAACCTGCCCACTCGTGTGCTATGCATTCAGTTATCAGCCTTTTGTATTCTTGGAAAATGTGGAAAATGTTTGCTAGAATCGAAATTCATGGTCTGGTTCCTTCCCAACTCAGTTCCAAATTGGGACTTTGATGGCAGTTCTGAAGACAATTTAATAGGAGAATGTGCTTTCCCTTTCTTAGGACTGCTTCTAAACTCAGCCAAGTTGATAACTCTCTGAAAATCACAGGCATATCTGTTTTGGATGAACTCTGACTTTCCAGGTATGGAAAAACAGATAGGCAGAAGGTGTAAATACCACTCTTATCCACAAGAGGATATTGTTTCTGAATCAATAATTGTAGCAAGTAAATAGGGAACTAGGAAGGCTTGGGGTACCAAGCAACAGTCTACCAATAACCCAGTGAAAAGAATTTTGTTAAGAAAACAAGGCAGAACAGAAGTCAATTTTCTATGAAATCAACTCAGGTGCTATTAAAGAGAATCACTCATTTATTTTGTTCATTTGCATTAGGGGCCTCATATGTCTGTGCTCAGTGCTCAAGGTCACTCCTGGTGATACTCAGGTGACTATTCACAGCACCAGAGATCAAAGTTTAGTTTTCCACGTGCAAGACAACTGCCTAAACCCATTGTACTATGTCTCTGGTCCATGAAAGGACCACTTTGAAATCAATTTCCAAAGGCAAAATTTTCAGAAAGTATTTTATGAATAAATTTGATCATAGCATGATAAGCACATTATTTCTATGGATGTAAAAAGATATTCAAAGGGATGTTGCCCTTTATAATAGCCTTAACCTTAGAATGTCTAGAGCATAATCAACAGGTTTACAATTCAACTTTACTTAATTAACATATATTTATTTGTTTTGACACATCGGGACTCTTTCATTTCATTTAGGCAATGAAATGCACATTTTTAATTTCTCTTTCTCTTCTTCAGGAGAATTCAGAGATAAAAGTGTCATTTCATTAGGTTCTAACCTTTATAATTCTGCTGCTAAAGAGCCTCCCTTATTAGTAAAATATGACGGAAGTGCCTTTCGGGGAGAAAAAATGAATATTTATTTAGGAGCTGGTGTTTGGCCAATTTTTCTCTACCCCTAAAGGCATAAATATTATTTACTAGAGCATTTGTTTTTTACATGCACTTAATGAATTTTTTTTCTCTGCCCATTGGTGAACAACACAAGTATCTTCCAGACATTTTGGAGAAATCATTTGTCAGGAGGCACACTTGTGGTTGGGAGCTATAAAATTATGTCTCTTTGTCATGAAGTGATGTGAGCTAAAGTGAAAGAGTTACAATAGAGAGGAGACTGTGCTAATTATCCTCTCCTAAATGTTGGTTGGTGTCTTTGAAAAATTAAGGAAGAATAAGTTTAAATGAAAAGTTGTGCCCAAAGTCAGTCTATCAGACAGAACGTTGAAAGTTGGTGAGCAGAATATTTTCCTTTGGTTTGATTTGGTTTCTAAAGAACATGTTGTCAGTAGGGTTTCCTACGGAAAATGTGTTTGCCACACCTCCCAGCAGAATCACTATAATTGAATGAGCAGGTACATTGAATTATGGCTGCTGAAGTCACATCTTGCTAAAGGGAACCAATGGCATTATGTTCCAAGCCCTAATGTCTTCTGGAACAAAATGCGAGGGGCTGCTTCAATGCCACAAATTCCCGCATTGCCCATTTTTTCATGACTCTCGACTGCACTAGTATATCTGCCCCCTTGCATCCATAAATCACTTATAAGTAATGAGAAGCAGCTCCAGAAATATTAAATTTTCATCACATTCACTTCACCGCTACTTTTAACATTTAATTTGTATTTGTGCCTTATACCCATTCCTCTTTATGTCCTAAATGTTTTTAATAAGCTATCATTTGCTCATAAAATGCAGGGGGCTGGATTTTTTTTTTTGCTTTTGTTAATTTAATTTTTAATATGTGAAGAGTAGGGACTTTATGAGTCACTTGGATTGTGACCTACTGTCTCAGCATTTAATCTTATCTTTCTTACTTTGAACTTGGGAACACATTAGATGTGTACTTGAGTGTGTTTCAGTCAGCCTACTTGGTAGGATACTTATTTGGAATTGGCTCTATGGATAGTCTCTTTGACAATATAACTCCTCTAGTGCTGAAGCTTTTCACCAGCTACTTAGCTTGTTCGTGTCAAACACATACTACATATTGGTTGAGTGACTAAGTAATTATTGCCAAATCAAATTCTCCACTAATATAAAGCAAGGACTTGCATATTCCAAAACAACTTCTTAAATTAACTGTACCTCAGCAATATAGATAAATGTTTTCTGGAAAAGCTGGATACGTGAATATAAATGAAGTATGTGTGCTGTGCGCACAAATATTGGTGTAAAAAATATCCATCTATTGGAGAATGGGATGCAACGACTAGTATGCAGTTAGGGGTGTGGGAGAAGCAGTGGGAACAATTTTTTGTCAGATTTTAGACGGCATTTGAGGGAATAGCACATGTAAATTCAGTGCTTGCCTGAGAAACAGGAAGTGTTTGCCTGAGAAAAAAAGGAAGTGCTTGGGTGAGAAAAAGAAAAATAAAAATTTGTGAATTGTGAAGCAAACCATCAGTGTGTGTGCTATCTCCTGTGTGCTGGTCATGGTGCCTTTGGTAGGAAAGAAATAGTCATGCTTAGATAGCCCTGCCATTGCCATGTGGCAATCTGCAATCTGCAGAGAAATTTAAGATAGAAGCAAACCGAAAAGCATTACTGAGATATGCAAAGCATGTGAAAGTCCCTACTTTCAAGACAGGGACTAAGATTTTTAGATGATCATGATTCCCAGGAAAGCTGAGGTCTGGGCAAAGTATGAGATGAAGGTTGTGAAAATGTTGTATATACCACCAAGAGAAGCTAAAACATAGTGGAATTACTATAATTACTATGGGGACCTCTGAATTGGACCTTCCCATTACTGTTTGAAAATAAAACATGAGTTTGTCCTAGGTGAATGCATTATAGAACTAACCACCAATTGGAAAAAGAAAGTTATGCAGATCTGGGATGGGATTAAGAAACAAAATTCACCTCTTATTAGATATTTAGAGTCATTAATATATTCATTGGCTAGGATGTCATTTAAGCAATAATTACCATGATATCTTACATAACATGCAATGATTATGTGATCATTTTAATGTATGGCAGATTCCTTGGTTTTGTGGGTTCCCTAGGTAGCTAGTTTGTGCATCAAACTAACTACCTGTATATAAAGATTTTTATATATACACACATACATGTATATATAGACATATATGTCAAAGGTGCTTATCAATATGCTGCAATTCAACTAATAACTATTTTAAGACCACCTACTGAACATGTATATACGCATTTATTAATATATCTATTGCAAAGTATACTTTATCCTAATAGAATTGTGTAAAAATCACTTGTATAACTTGTCTTCCAGTTCTTCATTGATGTGCTCAAATGCACACAGGTAACATCTTCATATGTCCTCTTGTGTGCTAGTGTAGCCCAAGGGAATCTGGTCATGCCAGGAACGCATGAGAGCCCCCAAACCATTCCTTCAGGTCATGTGAATGAGGTCTGTAATTGTTACTGGTTTCCTGACATATCAAATTGACATGGGTAGCTTGCCAAGCTCTGCCATGCATGTGGTATACTCGGTAGTAGGCTCTCAGTTCGTGCATTTACTGATGAACCACGTGCAATGGAGACAGATCAGCTTTTCTCTTGGGTGGAGCTCTGACGAGCTGTGGAGTCAGATGTTGAAAAATGGCTGCCCTCATGGTATGGAGGTTCCTCTGGCTTCTTGCAAGGCTCTATTGTGATGGCAGGCCAGGGCTAGAACCCACCTTCCTTCCCAGATGCCTCATGATCAGCTGAGCACAGGGCGCCTGTAGCAGCTCTGTCCCGTGTATCTGTGTCTCTGGTTCAAGCATACCTGGGCTTAAAATGAGGCTTTGCTGCAGGGTGGGACTTTGACA
>JAJIBD010002199.1:0-19285 GCA_021461705.1 Cryptotis parvus
TTGAACTCCCATTTGACCCAGCCATACCACTCCTGGGAATCTACTCTGGGAAACCAAAAATACGCAGCGGAAACACCATCCCTACTTTTATGTTCATAGCAGCATTATTCACAATAGCCAGAATCTGGAAGCAACCAGAGTGCCCGAAAATCGATGACTGGATAAAGAAGCTTTGGTACATCTACACAATGGAATACTATGCAGCTGTTAGGAAAAAATGAAGTTATAAAATTTGCCTATAAATGGATGGACATGAAGAAGATTATGTTGAGCGAAATTAGCCAGAAGGAGAGAGACAGATACAGAATGACTGCATTTATTTGCATGGCATTAATATATATGTACATATTATGATACCAATATCCAAGGTCAAGTGAAACATATATCAGGAGGTCTTGTCAAGGTGGAAATTATCACAAACGTGTGGGAGTCAGAGGTTAGGTAAGACAGAAAATGGAACAATGTGCTAATAATTGTCGAGGGTACTAATGCCAATCTAGAACTGAGCATTAAATAGAGGCAAAAGGATACACATGACAACCTTTTAATGCATGTTCTGTAATCCATAGTCTGGAAGGGAAGGAAAAGATAAAAAAGAGAGAAAGGGAAAGAAATAAAGAACCTGCCATGGAGGTGGTGGGCTAGGGAAGGGGGAGGGAACCGGGGACGTTGTTGGTGGGAGGTGGGCACTGGTGGAGGGACGGGTGCTGGAACACTGTATGACCAAAACCCAAATATGAACTTTTTTTAATTGTATATCTTTTTATTTGTATATCTCACTGTGGTATAATAAAATACTTAAAAAAATAAAAATAAAAAAATAAAAGTTTAGAATAGTGCAATTATTAAATTTTGGCTAATTGTTAGCTTTATGCTTAAACTAAGGTGAGGGTTTATATAGGATTAGGATTAGGATTACGGTTGCAGTAAGGTTTTGGCTAAGGACTTAGTACAGCTAGTGTTCGCTTGTATCCACTTGTATCACTTGTCTTCCTGTTGTTCAACGATTTGCTAGAGCGGGCACCAGTAACATCACCATACATCCTGTCTGAGTGTAGCCCAAGGGCATCTGCTCGCTCCAGGAACACAAAGAGCCTCAAACCATTCGTTCAGATCATTGGAATGAGGTCTATAATTGTTACTGGTATTTTGGCATATCAAATACAACAAGGGTAGCTTACCAGACTCTGCTGTGTGGGTGGAATACTGTTGTAGTAGCCTTTCATCTTATGCATTTATTGATGAAGCGGGGAAAGATCAGCTTTTCTGCTGGGTGGAGCTCTGATGAGCTGTGGAGTTCTGATGTTGAAAATGGTGGCTCTCATGGTGTGGGCTTCCCTCTGGCTTCTTGCGAGGCTCTGCTGGGATGGCAGGCTAGGGCTAGAACCTGCCTTCCCTCCTGAGTGCCTCATGATCAGCTGGACACAGGGAGAGCCAGTAACAGCTCTGCCCCGTGTATCTGAGTTTCTGGAACAGGCATACCTGGGCTTGAAATAGACTGCTGTATGGGTGGGACTCTGATGAGCAGGGCTTATGATCAGCTCTTCTGCTGGGTGGAGCTCTGACCAGCTGTGGAGTCCAGATGTTGAAAATGTCGGCCCTATGGTGTGGGGTTCCTCTGGCTTCTTGCAAGGCTCTGCTAAAGTTTAAGCTTGGTTAAGTTTAAAATTTATAAAGTTAAGTGCGGGGACACCGCCAGGGTCCCTGACAGTGCCGGGAAGCAAGTTCCCTTCTACCTCCAAAGCCGGTGAGGAAAGGATGAAAACTCAGGAATCTGATGCAGTTTTAAAAGGGCTTTACTATCACAGGGTCCAATATACAATCCAAGAGCAGGGAAAACCTCCGGACTCTGGGTTCCCAGCTAGGCCCCAGCCACATGTAGGCCAAGATGGCTGCCACCACATGTTGAGGCCCAATAGAGATGGAGAGGACGGAGAGACAAAGGCGAAGGGAAGCTGAAATGGCAAAAAAAGGAGAAAAAAAAGAAGGTGCTTTTTTCTTCATGCAGCTTATTTTATAGCTATAAATCCGCCCAAACTCCCTATCTCAGCTCATTCTGGGCTGGGCTATCTAGAGATGAAAACAGGAAACTAGCTCTATAGAAATATAGCAACTTCAGGAGACCATCTGGCTGTTTACAAGGACCCAGAGCTAATTCAAAGCCTCCTAGCAGAGCTGGGAGGAGCTATAAGCTAAATGTAACTTCCCCTGGCAGGAAGGGTCAAATTCCCTCAGGTAATTTCTCCCAGCACCTCACCTAATGTCTTGAACCAAGATCTGCCTGGAAATGCCTTTATAGGGTAAAGAAGGGGGTTTCTGAGATGGCATGTCTCTGTACCAAAGACTATACTAATGCCAGTTAAATATTTCTCCAAGCCTTCACAAGAGTCTCATCTACTTCACGGTAGTTTTGTATTTTAGTTGCCTTTGAGTTATCAGGGAACCATGCTTGCTTGGAGGCAAACAGCATTTCTCTCTGGTCTAATTACTTAGAGATCCAATGTGGCCAGGCAAATATGCTAGTAAGATCTAGCTAGTCCCACGATGATTGTGGTAGCATGAGAGAATATTTATACCAGCCAGTATAGAATACATGGTCAGATAAACTGCTGTCGGGGAACACCGGCGAGGTCCCCAACAGTGCCGGGAAGCGAAGTTCCCTTCTACGTCCGAAGCCGGTGGAAAATAGATGAAGACTCAGGAATCCGATGCAGTTTAAAAAGGCTTTACTTATCACAGGTTAAGGCATACAAATCAGCGATAGGAAAAACCGGTGCTTAGGATTCCCAGCTAGAACCCCAGCCATGTGTAGGCCAAAATTGTGGCCACCACATGTAAAGGCCCTGTAGAGAGGAAACAAAGACAAGACTCCCAAGAAGAGTGCGAGCCCAAAAAGAGAGCCCAAAAAGAGAGCCCAAAGAGAGAGAGAGAGAGCCCAAAAGAGAGAGAGAGAGAGAGAGAGAGAGAGAGGGGGAAGCAGGCTGGTTTTATAACCCTGCAACATAGACCTCCCACTATTATTAGAAGCAGGAAGGGTCAAATGCCCTTAGGTAATTTCTCCCAGCACCTCACCTAGGCCCTATTATATGCTAATGTTTTGAGCCACGATCTGCCTGGAAATGCCTTTATAGGGTAGAGAAGGGGATTTCTGAGATGGCATATCTCTGTACCAAAGACTAATACTAATGCCAGTTAAATATATTTCTCCAAGCCTTCACAAGAGTCTTGTCTACTTCACGGTAGTTTTGTATTTTAGTTGCCTTTAAGTTATCAGGGGAGCCATGCTTGCTTGCTTGAAGCAAACAGCATTTCTCTCTGGCCTAATTACTTAGAGATTCAACGTGGCCAAGCAAATATGCTGGTAAGATCTAGCTAGTCCCACGATGATTGTGGTAA
Source organism: Cryptotis parvus (assembly GCA_021461705.1). Classification (NCBI taxonomy): domain Eukaryota; kingdom Metazoa; phylum Chordata; class Mammalia; order Eulipotyphla; family Soricidae; genus Cryptotis; species Cryptotis parvus. The sequence continues at coordinate 3,397 of JAJIBD010002199.1, forward strand.
CATGAGAGAATATTTATACCAGCCAGTATAGAATACATGGTCAGATAAACTGCCACATTTAGACTACCCCCCTATCTACGAAGTGACCTGCAGGAGGCAATCTAGGGCAGATGCAGAGGTTCTTAGTGGAGTCCTGCAACAAACTGCCATATTTAAACTACCCCTCTATCTACAAAGAGATCTGCAGGAGGCAATCCAGGGCAGATGCAGAAGCTGTTAGGCTGTTAGGCTTTTAGGTGTCCTGCAACAGTTAAGTTTAAAGTTTCAAAGTTTAAGTTTAAAGTTTAAAAAATATAAGTTGAGAGTGAATCTTGAATTTAGGCTAATTGGTAGTTTATGAGTAGGTTAGGGTCAGAGTTTTCATAGGTTAGTTTGGGGTTGGGGCTAGAGTTAGTGTCAGATTTTGTGCAGTGTTTAGGTGTGTCCAAATGTTTTGGTGTGTATAAAGTTAAATGTGTGATGTAAAGTTAAATCTGCAAGGCTGGAGGGACAGTATTTGCCTTGCATGTGATGACCAGGTTTGATCCCTATAATCCCTCCAGCATGACCAGGAGCAATTCCTGAGTATAGTGCAAATTAATAGATGGTTGATTGTTTATTTTAGGCTCATAGTTGGTTTATTTTTGGGAAGCCAAAAATAAGCAGTGGAAACACCATCCCTACTTTTATGTTCATAGCAGCATTATTCACAATAGCCAGAATCTGGAAACAACCAGAGTGTCCGAGAATCGATGACTGGATAAAGAAGCTTTGGTGCATCTACACAATGGAATACTATGCAGCTGTTAGGAAAAACAAAGTTATGAAATTTGCCTATAAATGGATGGATAGGATCATGGTGAGTGAAATTAGCCAGAAGGAGAGAGAGACAGATATAGAATGACTGCATTTATTTGCATGACATAAATATATATATATATATATGTACATATTATGATACCAATATCCAAGGTCAGATGCAGAATGGATCAGGAGGTCTTGTCAAAGGTGGAATTTATCACAAACATGTGGGAATCAGAGGCTAGGTAAGACAGAGAATGGAACAGTGTGCCAATAATTGTTGAAAGTGCTAATACCAACCTAGAACTGAGCATTAAATACAGGCAAAAAGATACACATGACATCATTTTAATGTATGTATTGTATTCCACAATGTGGAAGGGAAGGAAAAGAGAAAGAGAGAAAGAGAAAGAAATAAGAACCTGCCATAGAGGCAGGCTAGGGGATGGGGGAGGGAATCGGGGACATTGGTGGTGGGAAATGGGCACTGGTGGAGGGATGGGTGCTGGAACACTGTATGAAAACCCCAAAATCTTATGAACATCTTATGAACATCTTTGTAATTGTGTATCTCATGGTGGTATAACTTGCCCAGAAGTGAGACCCACCCATGCCAGACTCACAGATAATCTGCAACCCTGGAAGAGATCCAGACCCATCCACTTCAGACCTACAACTGCACTGTTCGGCTGGCCCCACGTGGAAGCCCATGGAGCTGACCTCCCGGTGAGGGGCTCCGGCCAGCCCCTGGCCGGGTCCAACATTGCTCCAGGGTTTGCTCTCATGTGTGGGGGAGAGATCACTCTGGCAGTACTCGGAGTGAAGTTTTGGGCCCTGCCCTTTCCTCCGCCTCCATGTCAGTGGTCGGAAGAGAGAGACCCACCCATGCCTGACCCACAGTTCCCTTGTCGCGCGGCCGCAAAGGTGGCCGTGCAATATTCTTAGAGAATGCTGATTTTAGGATAAGGTTCTTCCCAAGATCTTTCACATTTATACATTGTATACAATTCTAGACAGGTTCTAACTGATACCAGTGGGACTGGCAAGAAGTCAGAGCATTCCACACATCATGCAGTCAGTCATTCTCAATATCCAGACTCCATAGTTCCTCAGAGCTCCATCTAAGAAAAACCAGATCTTTCCCCTTTAAGTTTCATCAGTAAATGCTCAAGGTAAGAGCCTTCTACTGAGACTATACCATCTACACAGCAGAGCCTGGCAAGCTACCCATGTTTAATTTACTTATTATGCCAAAAACTAGTAACAATTATGGACCTCAGTTCCATGACCTGAAGAAAGGTTCAGGGCTCTTCCTGTCCCTGGAGCAAGCAAATGCCCTTGGGTTACACTTGCTTGTGCAAAATTCTTCATGGAATGGGGGGAAATGGCTGCAAAGTTTAAGAAGAGAACTCCCAGAATGACCACCAACTGGGAGCTCTTTGACACCATTGCAGCAACTTGGGAAGATGCCATCATTGATGACATTGATGAAGAATACAACCGACTGGCTCAGCACCATGATTGTGCTGGGAACACTGAAAGAAAGCCACAAAAGGATGCCTGTCTTCTAAAACTCTTGAGCTCATTTGCCAATGAGGCAAGGCACCATCCTCAGGCAACCATAAACTAACATTCAAGCTCACAAATCAGTGCAAAAAGTGATAAAGGAAGACCTCATAGAGAAAAGAGCAGCAATACTGGATGATGTAGCAGAAGCCAGAAAAAGCATTTGCAATGCCCTCCTGTCCTTGGCCAACTATAAGACCAAGACGACTGCCATCTGTTGTCCTGCGGGATCTATCACATCTTCCAGAAAGGCAATGGAGAAGATTATCCATGACTTCTACTTGGATCTCTTTGATAGCCACATCTACCAGCCCACATACCAAATTCCACAGGATGAATATGTCATTCTCAACAAACTCCCTTCTGAAATCCGACATGCCATTTCATCGGTAAAGAAGCAAACGGCACTTGGCCCAGACAAAGTCAGAACTGAACACCTGAAGACTCTGCCATCAGTCCTCATCAATACACTGGCTCAGTTCTTCACACACTACCTGTTTGAATGCAAGTTTTCCTCCCAATGGAAAACCAGCAGGACAGTTTTATTGTTCAAGATGGGAGACATTCACGACATTGGCAACAGGGAAAATCAAGGCCACTAAAATTGTTTACTATGTCCGTACTGTGATTGTAACCCAGAGGTAGAACATTTGAATTGCTTGTGTGAGGCCCTGGGTTCAATCCCTGGCCACTCAAAAGAAGAATAAGGAAAGGGAGGATAGGGAGAGGGAGAGGGAAAATAAAGGGAGAGGGAGACGGAGAAGAGGAGGAAGAGAGAGGAGGGAAGAGGGATAAAGAACATGAAGAAGAAGGAAGAAAGAAAGAAAATAATCATGCCATATATATGGCCCTTTCACTCTGTTTGCTTTTCCCCCTTTTTATCTGACTTTCTTTGTAGCATTTCTTACTAGCTAAAGTTATCTCCACTCTGACATTTTCTCATCCACTTCCTCCTCCTCTTCTTTCTTTTCTATTGCTCCCACTCCCCCACCTTCCTTACTCCCTTCTCCAATTAGAATTTGAGCTGAGGAGAGTGGATTGTGTCCTTGTACTGTATGTAGGAGGTACTTATTAAACACTTATTGGGTTAATTAAACAATCTACACCTAAAACCAATGTCTTTCTTGTCTTCTGCAGGTTGAAAGTGTTGACCTTTTTTATCATAGAACCAAATGAGTGGACCTTCCCTGCAGGCTGGCAAAGTTCTGTAGTGTTATACCCTTCAATTAAATTGCTATTTTTGTTTTGTGGTGCTATGATAACTCAAGTCAAGTTGCTAAGGGCAACATTCTTTGCTTTTCCATCTTTGTCTGCTCCCTTCAAAAGAAAAAACAAACTTTTTTTAATGGTTCAGATGTGAAAAGTCCCCAGAGGAAGAAAAATGGCCCCAAACTATACTCTCACATTATCTAATAATATCTAATATCTAATAATAATACAGATCTCTCTTGGTGCAATAATTTAAATATGTTGTTTTTATCTAATGCAGTAGTAGATTTTCTTCTTAGTAATTCTTTTTGCATTTTATTATGGGATCTTACAGAAAACTATCTTCAGAATGTCAAGACATAAAATGATTTCTAGCTATTGAGATTCACAATCAAGTGACTTGAATAAGTAGGAAGTGCTACAGGTAGCTTCTCGCAGCAACATGCCCTATTTTTTTGCTCTTTGGAGGGATCGGGGGACTCCCAAATAGTGCTCAGGGAGCCTAGAGCCCCTCCTGGCAAGCCCTAGAGCCCCTCCTGGACCAGCCAGGCCAGTAGTCAAATGTAGTACTGATGGGATGTAGTACTGATGGGGCCCACTGTGTTTGAGATTAACTGAGTCACAGTGATTGCAGGCTTCCAGGGCTATACCTAGTGATGCTCAGGTGACTATGCATTTCCAGGCATAAACTCAATGTCTGCTTTATGCAAGGCATGTACCTTAACCCTTTAACTATCTCTCTGAACTCTGGTTTTGCTCCCCCCTCACCCATTTTTAGGCCACAACCAACTGTGCTCAGGGCTTGTTCCTGATTCTGTGCTCAAGGATCACTCATGACAGGGTTCAGGGGGACCTTATGTGGTACTAGGGGTCCAACATGTGTCAGCTACATTTAAGGCAAGTTACCCACAGCATTCTATATGGTCCTCTGAACCTGTTGGAGTGATGCCTGAGTTATAAAGCAGTAGTTACCAACAGGAGTGCCCAAAACAAGCAAAAAAATTTTCAAAATAAAAGTTAATTGCATACCTGAATAATTGCTTCTTTTATTGAAAACAAATTTAAATGAGGGGCCAGAGTGATAGTACAGTAGGTTGGTGCTTGGCTTGCATGCGGCCAACCCAGGCTCAATCCCAAGCATCCTATATGGTCCCCTGAGCCCCACTAGGAGTGACCCTGAGCATAGAGCTAAAAAGGAAGCCGTGGGCACCACTGGGTATGGCACAGAAACAAAAAAGGGAAAATAAAAATAATGAAAATCTCCCTGTTCATTGTTAGAGAGATTGGACTCATAGTCAAACGCATTTCTTGAGTCTGGCTATCTATCACACTATCACTTTCCACTTTTTGTGCCCAGAGTGTCATTCTCCATGTGGCTCACTGAGCCTTTTTTTCAGGGACATTCAGAAAATGCATTGCTGGATCTAGTTAAGTCTCACTATACTGGAGAGAGACATAATGAGTATGAGACAGACATGCTTGCTCTTGAATTTAACAAATTGTATCTTGATGTACAAGTGTCCAGAGCCATCTCACTTGCTACCTCAAGTTGCATCTGTATTTCTTAGGAGTTTTTCAACCATCCCATCCGCCCATGTCCTTATCCAGTTCCATTTTATTCAAGTAAGTGGCTCAGTAACCACTTACTTCCCATCCTGACAGGGTCTTGGAGGCCAGAAACACATATTTTGCTACAGCTTCCCAGCTCTTCTAAGGTATTGAACCTTTCCTGTCAACAGCAAGCTCCCTGGAGAGATGATGAGACCATACTCAGCCCTGAGGTGCTAGGGTCTGAGCAGTGGCAGTAAGGTCTTCTGGGATAGGACGGCTCACTTTCCCTCTTCACAGTTCAGCTCCAGACCTTTCGCAGTAGTTCATTCTGAGATCAATAAGATTTAGGAAGATGTCACATCTTGGGTCCCTGGAAAGAACATAATCAGTGGCTGGAAGGAGAATGTGAATTAGAAAATTCCAAGGATGTGAGAACAGACTGGCCTTCTGAGATTTCACAACACAAAGGGGATTTTCCTGGTCTAAATCATGCCAAGAAGATGCCAGAGCTGTAACCCTGTGGTGAGGGCATGCTCTTCCTCTCTAATGATGATCCCCAAGGCAAATGAAACAGTAACAGGAGTGACAGCAACTGCCGCCTTTAATAAAGACGGAATTAGAGGATTGCAAAAGCCATGCTAGAACAACGGGCACTGTCACATGCCTCAAATAGGTGTCCAGAAAGCCAGTTAGCAAGAAGCTCCAAGAATTACCAGGGAAGGAAGGAAGGAAGGAAGGAAGGAAGGAGGGAGGGAGGGAGGGAGGGAGGGGAGGGAGGGAGGGAGGGAGGGAGGGAGGGAGGGGAGGGAGAAAGGGAGGAAGGAAGGAAGGGAGGAAGGAAGGAAGGAAGGAAGGAAGGAAGGAAGGAAGAAAGGAAGGAAGAAGGAAGGAAGGAAGGAAGGAAGGAGGAGGAGGGAGGGAGAGGGAGGGGAAGGAAGGGAAGGGAGAAGGAAGGAAGGAAGGAAGGAGGGGAGGAAGGAAAGGAAAGGAAGGAAGGAAGGAAGGAAAGGAAGGAAGGAGGAAGGAAGGAAGGAAGGAAGGAAGGAAGGAAGGAAAGGAAGGAAGGAAGGAAGGAAGGAAGGAAGGAAGGAAGGGAAGGAAGGAAAAGAAGGAAGTGAGAGAGGGAGGAGGGAGGAAGGAAGGAAGTGAGGGAGGGAGGGAGGAGACAGAGGGAGGGAGAGAGGAGGGAGAAAGGGAGGGAGGGAGGGGAAGGGAGGAAGGGGGAAGGGAGAAAGAAAAATATTTATTTGTTAACCAGGATTAATTTGATAAATATTTTTGAATCTCTTTCATATGCCAAGGGCTTGAATAGATCAAAAATCTTCCCCTTTTATTCGTTTTATATTCCCAACACTTTGTACCATTCCTGGCACTCTACCAAATGTCAAAATACATTTTAATGAAGATCAGCTTTTGCAAACAGAATTCTCTAGACACAATTCTTAATGAAACTGGTGAGATGTTTCAAGCAGTCATCAAAAGTCCCTGGCTTTTGAAGGCACATAGAAAATGGAGAAACAACTGTGCGAGAAAGTCTATGAGAATTCAAGAATGAAAAAGAATCCAAGGTATTTGAGCCAAGACTGCTCCCTTCCTGAGTAACCCCAGCTCAGCGGAGAGATCTCACTCTGGACTAGGGGAACCATGAACACAGGGTTCCCTTTCTCCCACGTCCCAGAGGCAGGATTAGGATTCAGCATTTCTTACCCCCACCTCAAATCCCCATTAATGAGGCTAAGTTATGGGCTGTACAATGGAGAGGTGAGGGTTTCTTGAGCCCTCAGGGGTGATGAGTAGGTTTTACCATGAATCAGGGACTCCCAGCACCCCTGGTCCAGCTTGTCAGGAAATGGCTCCACAATAAGAGAGGCAGGTAGAGAAAATTTCCAGCAACGGTTTCCCTCTACCAAGTGCTCAACTCCTGACGTGGGTGTGTCACTTAGGGGAAAAAAAGGGACTCATTGCCTCCACTCAGGGCTCAGAGCCCCGTTTCAAAGATTTTTTCCTATGGGTGGGTGTGAGGGGACAGGGAGATTCAAGTCATAAAACAAGACCTCTGGATCTCTCCCCAAGGGAATTGGTATCATTTGCACCAGAGCAGAGAAAATTTCAAGTCCAAGGCAATTTCCGAGCATAGTGGCGCTCGTGATTGGGGGTTGGGGGGGGGCAACTGAACAATTGTGGATTCAGTGGAGTGAGAGGTTAAAGTACAGGTTAACTAGTTTTCACAAAAGAATTGAGAAAAAGATGGCCCAGTTGGCTCCTGTGGGGGGTGCAGGACAACTGTCAGTTGAAACTGACTGCAGAAACTTCCCTCAAAGGTTTGTGATTGGATTTGTCTGGAGAGCAATGTTTCCTTCAGAGCAAAGCAGGAAAGAAAGGCTTTTTTTCAGCTGGCATCAGTAGGACCTAACTGCTTGGAGTGATAGGAAAAATGAAGACTAAAACTCTGCCATTCCAGGATGAGTGTGGGTCTACCTAAAACTGCACCTCAGTGAATACTGAGGTGTGACATCAGAAGCTTATTAGTGTGTGTGTGTGTGTGTGTGTGTGTGTGTGCAGGGGTGTAAGAGGAGAGAAACTTTATTCAAATTATCCAATCCATCACTAAAACCTAAACTAGCAAGTAACAATAACAAAATCTAGTGTGAGGTGGTGGTCAAAGTGATTACAATAATTGTTATATAAAATAATTACAATAGTTGTTTCTAACACAAAAAATTTACATATGTATATATAATATATAATATATACATATATAAAGGATTGTTTTTAACTGATGAATTTTAATTTGTTTAAATGGTAGTTTCTTTTACTATGCAGAAGCTTTTAGTTTGTTGTAATCGACTTGTTCATTTTTGCTTTTGCTTCCGTTGCCATTGGAGTCAGATCCACAGGGCTTGCCTGATGACATCATGGAACATTTTACCTATGTATTCTTTAGTGAGTTTAATGATCTCAAGTCCAATATTCAAGTCTTTAATACATTTTTTTAATTAACACCTATGGATGATGTGATAGTGATTCAATTTCCTTGTGTGTGACTGACCAGTTTCCCAACTGCATGTTTATTTAAGATTTTGGGACCAACAACCATCTGTTTTCAGAGGTAATTCCAGGCTCTGAACTTAGAAATTATTTCAGGTGATGCTCAGGGGATGATATCGGATGCCAAGGACCAAACCCAGGGTTGGCCACATGCAAGGCAAATGCTCTCCCAGCTGGACTATCGCTCCAGCACCCCAGTAGCATTTGCCTGGAAAGAAAAGAGACTTCTTTCTCTATATCCTACCCACCATACTTTTGCTCGTGCCTAAGCTCCTCTTTATTTACTTTTTTGCATTGTTTCTAAATTCTCTGAAGTTTGCTCTACTTTAATCTCCTTTTTAGCTAGGGTTTCCTGGGGTTTCTGAGTTTTCGAGTCGAGCACAGATTATTGTGTTAGAGGCAGACTAGGCGTCTTCCAAGTAGTGCAGCCTGTTTAGAATTGGTTCCATGGAAACTCAGGCGCTACCTATCTTTTGGTAGGTCTTAACCGGACCTCCCTCTCATCAGAACTCCACCCAGCAGAAGAGCCTATCACAGCCTGGCTCGCACGGCCACTTGCAGCCATACAGTTCATCAGTAAATGTTGGAGATCAGAGGTGACTACAAGAGTATGCCACCCCCGCGGCAGAGCCTGGCAAGCTACCTGTGTCATATTTGATATGCCAAATACCAGTAACAATTATGGACCTCATTCCCATGACCTGATGGAATGGTTTGAGGCTCTTTATGTTCCTGGAGCAAGCAGATGTCCTTGGGCTCTACTAGCATGAGACACACATATGGAGATGTTACTGGTGCCCGCTAGAGCACTTGATCACTTAATGACTTGAATCCGTTATTCATCAGGAAGACAGTGATACAGTGATATATAATATATATGTGGCTTGCAAAGGAACAAGAGAGTCTGACCTATAGATTAGGGAGACAACATAAATATCAATAACTGATTTATTAATAACAGAAATAGATCATTTAAAAAAGGTAATAAAAAGTAGTCATGATAAATCTGTTCAAAAGACTAGAGAAAAGTACGATGATAATATTGCATGAAAGAGAGTTGCCACTGAAGAGATAAACATCAAATAAATGAATACGTTAATGAGTGAATGGTTGATTGGTGGGTAAATGAAAGCTAGGCCCTTCCAACATTTGCAGAGTCCATGATTTGCAGAGCCCATGTACCTGGGTACTTCAAAGTTATACATCAAGCTAAGCAAGTGTTTAGTAACTTGTTCTGTCCTCGTGCTGTGAGGTATAATTGTGAATGACCCAGCCCGCTGATTCAAGCTACGTCTCCAGTCTTGATCTGAGAGCTGCCTTGGACCCACGTAGGCTCATCTATCCTGATAGGCAGGAATGAGGCCTGGACAGACTCTAAGAGTGGACTTCGGAGATTCCCAAGCTGGGATTCCGAGTTTCTGGCACCCCAGAGATTGTTCTAGAACTTCACTTGTATCACTTGTCTTCCTATTCATCATCGATTTGCTCAACCGGGCACCAGTAACATCTCCATATGTCCTGTCAGATGCTAATAGAGCCCAAGGGCATCTGCTTGCTCCAGGAATATAAAGAGCCTCAAACCATTCCATCAGTTCATGGGAATGAGGTCTATAATTGTTACTGGTATTTGGCATATCAAATACGACATGGGTAGCTTGCCAGGCTCTGCTGTGCGGGTGGGATACTCTTGTAGTTGCCTCTGATCTCCAGCATTTATTGATGAACCGGCTGCGTGAGCCGGGCTGTGATTAGTTTGTCTGCTGGGTGGAGTTCTAGAACACTAGTTCTCAAATGTGAATTGGCCTCAGTGTCACTGAGAGGGATGGCTCCCACTCATTGCTATTACCATCCTCCCAGGCCTGTGATTTAAAGTTATGAGCTAGGGTCACAAAGGGACTTACATGATAATCCCTAAATGTCTGTAGGACAAGACACAATGTGTAAGATAGAGAAAGAGAGAGAGAGAGAGAGAGAGAGAGAGAGAGAGAGAAAAAAAAGGAAAATGGCAGGCTGGGGGGAGTGGGAGGGAATTTGGGAAAATAGGGCACTGAAGGAGGGGGCAGGTGCTGGAATAATGTATGACTGAAGCCATACGAGCATTTTTGTAATTGTGTATTGCACGGTGGTATAATAAAAATTTTAAAATAAAAAACAAACACAGAACATAACTGTGCAGGGGATGGGTAATAACACCCCAAACACAAAAAAAAGAATGTGCCTTTCCATAAATCCCCAGGTGTGGGATGCTGCTATTTTGGGGGGTTGCTGGGGGATGGGGTGGTGGAGAAGGGCATTCTCAGAATCATGAGTCCAGAAAGGAAAAGGGTCATAGGCTCTGGGTGGGAAATTTTGGCGGGTCTTTTTGGGGTCACACTCAGCAGTGCTCAGGGGTTACTCCTGGTGGTGCTTGGGGGACTATATGGGGTGCTGAGGATTGACCTCGGGTCAGCTGCATGCAAGGCAAATGCCCTCCCTCACTGTACTATCGCTCCGGCCCCAAGAGTGGGTGATCTTTATAACCTTTCAGGGGAGGCTTCACCTGGATATTCTTAAGCTCTAGACCTTCCTGTGCCTGCTCCTTGGCAGCTGGGAGCTGGCAGGGCTAATACGGAGCGGATGCCTGTGCCACTGAGAGCAGCCGTTCCCTCAGCCCCAGGGCCTGATCATCTGCTCAGGAGACACTTACTCCCTAGCAACAGACCATCACTTTATTCCAAGCCAGCCCGAATGCCAGAGGGCCTGAGGATGTTCTCATTCTTCCTCCCACCACTCATGGATGACACAGCTTCAGGGTCAGCTGAGGTTTCCGAGCAAACAGGCACCACTTTGTTCCCTTTGAGAAGCGCTAACAAGATTCACATGGGAGTAGAACCTTTTCCTGGAGGATCATTGATGAACATCAAGGGTACATATTTGGGGATCAGCAGCCCTAGTCCCAGAACAGGACACTTTGAATATGAGATCTAGCTACTGCCTCCTTCCTTTGGCAAGGTAACCAAGTGATCAGATGAGAGATTCCTTTCCCTGCACAGACAAAAGAGTTGTTGAATGACTACACTTCCGAGTGTAGTCATTTGTTTTCATTTCCCAGTGAAAACAAAACAGAACAGCACAGTAGAAGTCAGACAGTGCCCACAGCCTTCACCTGAAGAGACAAAGCTGTGGGTGTTGGCAGTAAACCCCACCTTGGTGGATCGTTCCCAGCAAACTGCCTTTTGTGCTATGAACAACTTATTTGATGTGGGGCAGGGGACTGGGCCAGCTGTACTCAGGACTCACTCCTGGCTCTGTGCTCTGAGATCAGTCCTTGTGGTGCTCAGAAATCCATAGACAGTGCCAGCATTGAAACTGGGTCATGCCAGACTGGGATTGAAGCAGGGGGTGGGTCACAGGCAAGGCAAGCACATTGCTTCTGTCGTGTTCCATCCACTCTTGATTTGTTGTTGTTGCTGTTGTTATTGTTGTTGTTAAGTGTCAGCGTTCTCTCCAGCAGATTGCTGGATTCAGGGCTGAAGGCACCTCCTGAATGAGCTGCAGAGGTCCTGACCGGCAGCAAGGTGCCCCCCACTCGCCCACAGAAAGTCCACTCAAGGAGTGCCAGAGAGATAGTACTATGGGTACGGTGCTTGCCTTGCACAAAGCCAAGTTTGGTTCCTTGGGCCCCTTGTGGACCTGAACATGGCCAGGAATGTGCCCCCTCCCAAAAAACACAAAAAAAAACCTTTCAAGGAGCAGAGCTTTGCCTTCTGCCCTGCTCAAAACGGTGCATCAGACTTCTCTGCATGAAAAGAGTCAGAGCAAACATGGGGGACAGGAGTTTCTCCCAGCCACGCAGTGTATTGCCAGGGCCCTGGAAGTCCTCCCATGTCCAGTCTTCTGGAGAGCAGCTTGGTGTCCAGCTTAGGAAGAGAAAGGGTTAATGGGCCTTTTTAGTCTCTTGAACCCCCTTTTCTCAACCTCCCTCACCCCCCAATAGTTGAAGGACATCCTTTAAATTCCTTTTCTCCAGCACTTTGTTTGCAAGTCCATAAATAGCTTCTCTTCAAACACAGACTGAAAGGCCAGCCTAATAAAAAGAGGTAAAAACTGTTTCTGGGCTGAAGTGCTTATTGTATTTGCACAAGTCAGAGGCAGGGTGGTAGAGCTGATCTCAGCTTAAAAGGCTAGCTGAAGAATTCAAGTACCGCAGTCTCGTTCTTGAAATTCCCAGGGAATGGGGCCATTTTTCTTGGCCTCCTGAAACTGACATCAAGTGTCTGGAGGCTGCCTGTTCTCTACCAGGTACACGCTGGGACACTTGAGACAGGAATTGGGAAAAGGAACTCTCATCTACTATGTGGTGTGGTTGGCATTTGCCTCTGATCAACGCAATCAGTGACTGACTGGGGCAGAGAAAGTACTGGAAGTTTCCTTCAGGTTGCCTCTCAGTAGAGAGACCAACGTTGTTTCTCCCTGACCATTTATAACCATCATGGCAGCATGACAGACAACCCTCGTTCAATCCTTGACTTCAACAAAAATGAAGGCTTCGAGTTTAGAGCAGTTTGCTTTAAACCCCACGTTTAGAGCATTTTTGCTTTAGCGAGGTAGGCTGTTAGGTCAGTAGGAAGTAGAGAGGTAGGGAGGTGAATGGAGGAAAGGAGGGAGGAAGGAAGTAGTAAAGAGGCAGTGGGAGGTGATTAGCAAACAGGCAAGTGGGAAAGAAGGTAAGTAGGTAAAAGGACTTAGGAATGTACTAAGAGTAAGGTGGGTGGGTAGTTAGAAAATAGTTAGGTTATAGGAGGTAGGTAGATAGATAACTAGTACCTAGTTAGGTAGTGAGAGGTAGATGGCAGAAAGGGTAGGAGAGAGACTTGCCCTACCGGAAATCAGATTGTCCGTCTTTCTGGCTAAAATTCCCAACAGACAGACAGAAACTCTGTAAGGAAGTTAGACAATCCTGTGTGGAAGCAACTCAGCTCTTTCTTCCAAGTGCTACCTTAAAGTATGCTGGCCAAGGCAAATGCCCAAATTGGGGGGTGGAGGTGGGGTGGAGACACATTGAGTCTTGGGGTATCGCCCTCAAAGACCAAGTACCAGCCACTCTATTCCCCCTGTTTTCCTCAATACTCCCAACACTTCACATTTGCAAAAGTAAACAGATGATCTGACTCTCCCACCCACTTCCTGAGTGCCCTCTGGTTCCCAGCTGCTCTCTGCCTCCTGCCCATCATGACACAGTCCAGAATCAATCTTGGACATACCCAGTCACTAACAAGAATGAAAAAAAGAAGCAGAACTCAGCAGATGATTGGATTCATTAAGAGAAAAAACAATGGAGTGGGGTGCCTTCCTGGGGGTAGGGGGATGCGGAGAGCATCCCCTGGTGCCTGGACTCGGGATGGCAGTAGTCGCAGGCAGATGGTTCAAGACAGTCTGTCCCAGGGAGGGGGAAAGCGCCTGCTGTGGCTATACACCTCCGGTTATTCCTGGAGGGCATTTAAGGACACCTGTTCTTGGCTGGGTCCTTGCAGGCAGAATTAGTTTGGCCGCCTCTGATGTCCACTAGAGGGAGACAGGGTTCTTTCGTGGCCAGCACTTTCCCAGAGCTGATGATGATCTGAAAGGAAAAACCATTGTGGGAGGAGCAGTAAAAGAAATTCAGATGAAGTTATGTGGCGTGGCGTGTTACTTTGAAAAGGACTCAATTAAATACAGGCAAAAAATGCACATGATGGCCTCTAAGTGTATGTAGTGCAACCCACAATGTGTAAGAGAAGGAAAAGAAAGAGAGGAAGAGAGAAAAGAGAAAAGAACCAGTCATTCAGGCAGGCTATGGGAGGGGGAGGGAATTGGGGACATTGGTGGTGGGAAATGGGCACTGGTGGAGGGCGGGGTGCTGGAACACTATGTTACCGAAACCTATAAACATGAACAACGTTGTAGTTGTATATCTCACGGTGGTATAATCACTGTATCACTGTCTTCCTGTTCATCATCAATTTGCTCAAGCGGGCACCAGTAACATCTCTATATGTCCTGTCTCATGCAAGTAGAGCCCAAGGGCACCTGCTTGCTCCAGGAACATAAGAGCCTCAAACCATTCCATCAGGTCATGGGAATGAGGTCTATAATTGTTACTGGTATTTGGCATAACAAATATGACACAGGTAGCTTGCCAGGCTCTGCCGTGCGGGTAGCATATTCTTGTAGTCAGGTCGGTGGTATAATAAAATATTTAATTAAAAAAAAGAAAAGGACTCAAGGACTGAGGACAGGTCCAGTTGCCAGAGTCTGAAATGGGGTCATCACAGGTCACATGGTGAAAATAGGGGGAACAAAGACGGGATTTGTCGATGGTCAAAAGTAAAGCTAAAAAGTCTAACTAATCAAAATGGATTAAAGATCTCAATATCAGACCTGATTCCATAAAGTACATTGAAGAAAATATAGGAAAAACCCTCCATGACATTGAAGCTAAAGACATCTTCAAAGGTGAAACACCATTAACAAAGCAACTAGAAGAAAAGATAAACATATGGGACTACATGAAACTAAAGAGCTTCTGCACCTCGGAAGAAACAGTGACCAAGATAGAAAGACAGTCCACAGAATGGGAAAGAATATTCACCCAATACCCACTGATAAGGGGTTAATATCCAGAATATATCAGGCACTGGTACAGCTATATAAGAAGAAAACAGCCAACCCCCATTAAAAATGGGGAGAAGAGATGAACAGAAACTTTGACAAGGAAGAAATCCGAATGGCCAAAAGGCATATGAAAAAAATGCTCATCTTCACTAATCATCAGAGAGATGCAAATCAAAACAACAATGAGATATCACCTCACACCACAGAGAATGGCCCATATGCAAAAGGGTAAAAGCAACAAATGCTGGTGTGGATGCAGGAAAAAGGGGACTCTCATACACTGTTGGTGGGAATGTCGACTTGCACAACCTTTCTGGAAAAAAATATGGACATTCCTCCAAAGACTAGAAATTGAGCTCCCCTTTGACCCAGCCATACCACTCCTGGGAATATACCCTGGGAAGCCAAAACACACAGCAGAAACACAATCCGCACTTTTATTTTCATAGCAGCACTATTCACAATAGCCAGAACCTGGAAACAACCAGTATGCCCGAGAACTGATGACTGGATAAAGAAACTGTGGTACATCTACACAATGGAATACTATGCAGCTGTCAGGAAAAATGAAGTTATGAAATTTGCCTATAAATGGATGGACATGGAAAGAATCATGTTGAGTGAAATTAGTCAGAAGGAAAGAGGGAGACATAGAATGACTGCATTTATTTGCATGGCATAAATATACCAGGTGATCTTACCAAAAGTGGAAATAACCACAAGCGCGTGGGAGTCAGAGGTTAGGTAAGATAGAGAAGAGGAACATGTGTGAATAAATGTCAAAAGGTCTGATACCAACATAGAACTGAGCATTAAATACAGACAAAATGCAAATGATGGCTTCTAAGTGTATCGTAGTGTAACCCCTACAATGTGTGGGAGAAGGAGGAGAGAGAGAGGGAGAGGAGAGAGAGAGGAGATAAAGAACCTGCCATTTAGGCAGAACGTGGGAGGGGAGAGGAATTGGGGACATGGGTGGTGGTTGAGGGGCACTGGTGGAGGCGGGGTGCTGGAACACTGTGTGACTGAAACCCCCAAGCGTGAACAACGCTTGTAATTGTATATCACGGTGGTATAATAAAATGTTAAAAAACAAAAAAAA
>JAJIBD010002201.1:0-41340 GCA_021461705.1 Cryptotis parvus
AGAGTAACGGACCAAGGGTTAGGAAGTGTCAGGTGGTACCAGAGTAACGGACCAAGGGTTAGGAAGTGTCAGGTGGTACCAGAGTAACGGACCAAGGGTTAGGAAGTGTCAGGTGGTACCAGAGTAACGGACCAAGGGTTAGGAAGTGTCAGGTGGTACCAGAGTAACGGACCAAGGGTTAGGAAGTGTCAGGTGGTACCAGAGTAACGGACCAAGGGTTAGGAAGTGTCAGGTGGTACCAGAGTAACGGACCAAGGGTTAGGAAGTGCCAGGTGGTACCAGAGTAACGGACCAAGGGTTAGGAAGTGTCAGGTGGTACCAGAGTAACGGACCAAGGGTTAGGAAGTGTCAGGTGGTACCAGAGTAACAGACCAAGGGTTAGGAAGTGTCAGGTGGTACCAGAGTAACGGACCAAGGGTTAGGAAGTGTCAGGTGGTACCAGAGTAACGGACCAAGGGTTAGGAAGTGTCAGGTGGTACCAGAGTAACGGACCAAGGGTTAGGAAGTGTCAGGTGGTACCAGAGTAACGGACCAAGGGTTAGGAAGTGTCAGGTGGTACCAGAGTAATGGACCAAGGGTTAGGAAGTGTCAGGTGGTACCAGAGTAACAGACCAAGGGTTAGGAAGTGTCAGGTGGTACCAGAGTAACGGACCAAGGGTTAGGAAGTGTCAGGTGGTACCAGAGTAACAGACCAAGGGTTAGGAAGTGTCAGGTGGTACCAGAGTAATGGACCAAGGGTTAGGAAGTGTCAGGTGGTACCAGAGTAACGGACCAAGGGTTAGGAAGTGTCAGGTGGTACCAGAGTAACAGACCAAGGGTTAGGAAGTGTCAGGTGGTACCAGAGTAACGGACCAAGGGTTAGGAAGTGTCAGGTGGTACCAGAGTAATGGACCAAGGGTTAGGAAGTGTCAGGTGGTACCAGAGTAACGGACCAAGGGTTAGGAAGTGTCAGGTGGTACCAGAGTAACGGACCAAGGGTTAGGAAGTGTCAGGTGGTACCAGAGTAACGGACCAAGGGTTAGGAAGTGTCAGGTGGTACCAGAGTAATGGACCAAGGGTTAGGAAGTGTCAGGTGGTACCAGAGTAACAGACCAAGGGTTAGGAAGTGTCAGGTGGTACCAGAGTAACGGACCAAGGGTTAGGAAGTGTCAGGTGGTACCAGAGTAACAGACCAAGGGTTAGGAAGTGTCAGGTGGTACCAGAGTAATGGACCAAGGGTTAGGAAGTGTCAGGTGGTACCAGAGTAACGGACCAAGGGTTAGGAAGTGTCAGGTGGTACCAGAGTAACGGACCAAGGGTTAGGAAGTGTCAGGTGGTACCAGAGTAACGGACCAAGGGTTAGGAAGTGTCAGGTGGTACCAGAGTAATGGACCAAGGGTTAGGAAGTGTCAGGTGGTACCAGAGTAACGGACCAAGGGTTAGGAAGTGTCAGGTGGTACCAGAGTAACGGACCAAGGGTTAGGAAGTGTCAGGTGGTACCAGAGTAACGGACCAAGGGTTAGGAAGTGTCAGGTGGTACCAGAGTAACGGACCAAGGGTTAGGAAGTATCAGGTGGTACCAGAGTAACAGACCAAGGGTTAGGAAGTGTCAGGTGGTACCAGAGTAATGGACCAAGGGTTAGGAAGTGTCAGGTGGTACCAGAGTAACGGACCAAGGGTTAGGAAGTGTCAGGTGGTACCAGAGTAACAGACCAAGGGTTAGGAAGTGTCAGGTGGTACCAGAGTAACGGACCAAGGGTTAGGAAGTGTCAGGTGGTACCAGAGTAACGGACCAAGGGTTAGGAAGTGTCAGGTGGTACCAGAGTAACGGACCAAGGGTTAGGAAGTGTCAGGTGGTACCAGAGTAATGGACCAAGGGTTAGGAAGTGTCAGGTGGTACCAGAGTAACAGACCAAGGGTTAGGAAGTGTCAGGTGGTACCAGAGTAACGGACCAAGGGTTAGGAAGTGTCAGGTGGTACCAGAGTAACGGACCAAGGGTTAGGAAGTGTCAGGTGGTACCAGAGTAACGGACCAAGGGTTAGGAAGTGTCAGGTGGTACCAGAGTAACGGACCAAGGGTTAGGAAGTGTCAGGTGGTACCAGAGTAACGGACCAAGGGTTAGGAAGTGTCAGGTGGTACCAGAGTAACGGACCAAGGGTTAGGAAGTGTCAGGTGGTACCAGAGTAACGGACCAAGGGTTAGGAAGTGTCAGGTGGTACCAGAGTAACAGACCAAGGGTTAGGAAGTGTCAGGTGGTACCAGAGTAACGGACCAAGGGTTAGGAAGTGTCAGGTGGTACCAGAGTAACGGACCAAGGGTTAGGAAGTGTCAGGTGGTACCAGAGTAACGGACCAAGGGTTAGGAAGTGTCAGGTGGTACCAGAGTAATGGACCAAGGGTTAGGAAGTGTCAGGTGGTACCAGAGTAACAGACCAAGGGTTAGGAAGTGTCAGGTGGTACCAGAGTAACGGACCAAGGGTTAGGAAGTGTCAGGTGGTACCAGAGTAACGGACCAAGGGTTAGGAAGTGTCAGGTGGTACCAGAGTAACGGACCAAGGGTTAGGAAGTGTCAGGTGGTACCAGAGTAACGGACCAAGGGTTAGGAAGTGTCAGGTGGTACCAGAGTAACGGACCAAGGGTTAGGAAGTGTCAGGTGGTACCAGAGTAACGGACCAAGGGTTAGGAAGTGTCAGGTGGTACCAGAGTAACAGACCAAGGGTTAGGAAGTGTCAGGTGGTACCAGAGTAACGGACCAAGGGTTAGGAAGTGTCAGGTGGTACCAGAGTAACGGACCAAGGGTTAGGAAGTGTCAGGTGGTACCAGAGTAACGGACCAAGGGTTAGGAAGTGTCAGGTGGTACCAGAGTAACGGACCAAGGGTTAGGAAGTGTCAGGTGGTACCAGAGTAACAGACCAAGGGTTAGGAAGTGTCAGGTGGTACCAGAGTAACGGACCAAGGGTTAGGAAGTGTCAGGTGGTACCAGAGTAACGGACCAAGGGTTAGGAAGTGTCAGGTGGTACCAGAGTAACGGACCAAGGGTTAGGAAGTGTCAGGTGGTACCAGAGTAACGGACCAAGGGTTAGGAAGTGTCAGGTGGTACCAGAGTAACAGACCAAGGGTTAGGAAGTGTCAGGTGGTACCAGAGTAACGGACCAAGGGTTAGGAAGTGTCAGGTGGTACCAGAGTAACGGACCAAGGGTTAGGAAGTGTCAGGTGGTACCAGAGTAACGGACCAAGGGTTAGGAAGTGTCAGGTGGTACCAGAGTAACGGACCAAGGGTTAGGAAGTGTCAGGTGGTACCAGAGTAACGGACCAAGGGTTAGGAAGTGTCAGGTGGTACCAGAGTAACGGACCAAGGGTTAGAAGTGTCAGGTGGTACCAGAGTAACGGACCAAGGGTTAGGAAGTGTCAGGTGGTACCAGAGTAACGGACCAAGGGTTAGGAAGTGTCAGGTGGTACCAGAGTAACGGACCAAGGGTTAGGAAGTGTCAGGTGGTACCAGAGTAACGGACCAAGGGTTAGGAAGTGTCAGGTGGTACCAGAGTAACGGACCAAGGGTTAGGAAGTGTCAGGTGGTACCAGAGTAACGGACCAAGGGTTAGGAAGTGTCAGGTGGTACCAGAGTAACGGACCAAGGGTTAGGAAGTGTCAGGTGGTACCAGAGTAACGGACCAAGGGTTAGGAAGTGTCAGGTGGTACCAGAGTAATGGACCAAGGGTTAGGAAGTGTCAGGTGGTACCAGAGTAACAGACCAAGGGTTAGGAAGTGTCAGGTGGTACCAGAGTAATGGACCAAGGGTTAGGAAGTGTCAGGTTGGTACCAGAGTAACAGACCAAGGGTTAGGAAGTGTCAGGTGGTACCAGAGTAACGGACCAAGGGTTAGGAAGTGTCAGGTGGTACCAGAGTAACGGACCAAGGGTTAGGAAGTGTCAGGTGGTACCAGAGTAACGGACCAAGGGTTAGGAAGTGTCAGGTGGTACCAGAGTAACGGACCAAGGGTTAGGAAGTGTCAGGTGGTACCAGAGTAACGGACCAAGGGTTAGGAAGTATCAGGTGGTACCAGAGTAACGGACCAAGGGTTAGGAAGTGTCAGGTGGTACCAGAGTAACGGACCAAGGGTTAGGAAGTGTCAGGTGGTACCAGAGTAACGGACCAAGGGTTAGGAAGTGTCAGGTGGTACCAGAGTAACGGACCAAGGGTTAGGAAGTGTCAGGTGGTACCAGAGTAACGGACCAAGGGTTAGGAAGTGTCAGGTGGTACCAGAGTAACAGACCAAGGGTTAGGAAGTGTCAGGTGGTACCAGAGTAACGGACCAAGGGTTAGGAAGTGTCAGGTGGTACCAGAGTAACGGACCAAGGGTTAGGAAGTGTCAGGTGGTACCAGAGTAACGGACCAAGGGTTAGGAAGTGTCAGGTGGTACCAGAGTAACGGACCAAGGGTTAGGAAGTGTCAGGTGGTACCAGAGTAACGGACCAAGGGTTAGGAAGTGTCAGGTGGTACCAGAGTAACGGACCAAGGGTTAGGAAGTGTCAGGTGGTACCAGAGTAACGGACCAAGGGTTAGGAAGTGTCAGGTGGTACCAGAGTAATGGACCAAGGGTTAGGAAGTGTCAGGTGGTACCAGAGTAACGGACCAAGGGTTAGGAAGTGTCAGGTGGTACCAGAGTAACAGACCAAGGGTTAGGAAGTGTCAGGTGGTACCAGAGTAACGGACCAAGGGTTAGGAAGTGTCAGGTGGTACCAGAGTAACGGACCAAGGGTTAGGAAGTGTCAGGTGGTACCAGAGTAACGGACCAAGGGTTAGGAAGTGTCAGGTGGTACCAGAGTAATGGACCAAGGGTTAGGAAGTGTCAGGTGGTACCAGAGTAACGGACCAAGGGTTAGGAAGTGTCAGGTGGTACCAGAGTAACGGACCAAGGGTTAGG
The DNA here is from genome assembly GCA_021461705.1 of Cryptotis parvus. Lineage (NCBI taxonomy): Eukaryota > Metazoa > Chordata > Mammalia > Eulipotyphla > Soricidae > Cryptotis > Cryptotis parvus. Next base: position 4,904 of record JAJIBD010002201.1, read on the forward strand.
AAGTGTCAGGTGGTACCAGAGTAACAGACCAAGGGTTAGGAAGTGTCAGGTGGTACCAGAGTAACGGACCAAGGGTTAGGAAGTGTCAGGTGGTACCAGAGTAACGGACCAAGGGTTAGGAAGTGTCAGGTGGTACCAGAGTAATGGACCAAGGGTTAGGAAGTGTCAGGTGGTACCAGAGTAACGGACCAAGGGTTAGGAAGTGTCAGGTGGTACCAGAGTAACGGACCAAGGGTTAGGAAGTGTCAGGTGGTACCAGAGTAACAGACCAAGGGTTAGGAAGTGTCAGGTGGTACCAGAGTAACGGACCAAGGGTTAGGAAGTGTCAGGTGGTACCAGAGTAACGGACCAAGGGTTAGGAAGTGTCAGGTGGTACCAGAGTAACGGACCAAGGGTTAGGAAGTGTCAGGTGGTACCAGAGTAACGGACCAAGGGTTAGGAAGTGTCAGGTGGTACCAGAGTAACGGACCAAGGGTTAGGAAGTGTCAGGTGGTACCAGAGTAACAGACCAAGGGTTAGGAAGTGTCAGGTGGTACCAGAGTAACGGACCAAGGGTTAGGAAGTGTCAGGTGGTACCAGAGTAACGGACCAAGGGTTAGGAAGTGTCAGGTGGTACCAGAGTAACGGACCAAGGGTTAGGAAGTGTCAGGTGGTACCAGAGTAACGGACCAAGGGTTAGGAAGTGTCAGGTGGTACCAGAGTAACGGACCAAGGGTTAGGAAGTGTCAGGTGGTACCAGAGTAACGGACCAAGGGTTAGGAAGTGTCAGGTGGTACCAGAGTAACGGACCAAGGGTTAGGAAGTGTCAGGTGGTACCAGAGTAATGGACCAAGGGTTAGAAGTGTCAGGTGGTACCAGAGTAACGGACCAAGGGTTAGGAAGTGTCAGGTGGTACCAGAGTAACGGACCAAGGGTTAGGAAGTGTCAGGTGGTACCAGAGTAACGGACCAAGGGTTAGGAAGTGTCAGGTGGTACCAGAGTAACGGACCAAGGGTTAGGAAGTGTCAGGTGGTACCAGAGTAACGGACCAAGGGTTAGGAAGTGTCAGGTGGTACCAGAGTAATGGACCAAGGGTTAGGAAGTGTCAGGTGGTACCAGAGTAACGGACCAAGGGTTAGGAAGTGTCAGGTGGTACCAGAGTAACGGACCAAGGGTTAGGAAGTGTCAGGTGGTACCAGAGTAACGGACCAAGGGTTAGGAAGTGTCAGGTGGTACCAGAGTAACGGACCAAGGGTTAGGAAGTGTCAGGTGGTACCAGAGTAACGGACCAAGGGTTAGGAAGTGTCAGGTGGTACCAGAGTAACGGACCAAGGGTTAGGAAGTGTCAGGTGGTACCAGAGTAACGGACCAAGGGTTAGGAAGTGTCAGGTGGTACCAGAGTAACGGACCAAGGGTTAGGAAGTGTCAGGTGGTACCAGAGTAACGGACCAAGGGTTAGGAAGTGTCAGGTGGTACCAGAGTAACGGACCAAGGGTTAGGAAGTGTCAGGTGGTACCAGAGTAACGGACCAAGGGTTAGGAAGTGTCAGGTGGTACCAGAGTAACGGACCAAGGGTTAGGAAGTGTCAGGTGGTACCAGAGTAACAGACCAAGGGTTAGGAAGTGTCAGGTGGTACCAGAGTAACGGACCAAGGGTTAGGAAGTGTCAGGTGGTACCAGAGTAACGGACCAAGGGTTAGGAAGTGTCAGGTGGTACCAGAGTAACGGACCAAGGGTTAGGAAGTGTCAGGTGGTACCAGAGTAACGGACCAAGGGTTAGGAAGTGTCAGGTGGTACCAGAGTAACGGACCAAGGGTTAGGAAGTGTCAGGTGGTACCAGAGTAACGGACCAAGGGTTAGGAAGTGTCAGGTGGTACCAGAGTAACGGACCAAGGGTTAGGAAGTGTCAGGTGGTACCAGAGTAACGGACCAAGGGTTAGGAAGTGTCAGGTGGTGCCAGACTAATGGACCAAGGGTTAGGAAGTGGGTTTTGTGAGTGGGCCCGTCACCTCTGGACACACACACAAACACACACACAAAAACATGTCTAGGTGACCCCGACTGAGCCCTCCAGCCAGGTCAGATCGTGTGTAACACACACACACACACACATGTCTCCAGGTGACCCCCCTACTGATCCCTCCAACCGGGTCAGATGCGTACACACACACAAACGCACACACACAAACATGTGTAGGTGACCCCTACGAGCCCCCCCAGCACCTCTAGGTGACCCCTACTGAGCCCTCCAGCAGGGTCAGATGCACACACACACATACACATCTCTAGGTGACCCCTACTGAGCCCTCCAGCTGGGTCAGATGCATATACACACACACACACACGTCTCTAGGTGACCCCTACTGAGCCCTCCAGCAGGGTCAGATGCATACACACACACACACACACGTCTCTAGGTGACCCCTACTGAGCCCTCCAGCAGGGTCAGATGCATACACACACACACACACACACGTCTCTAGGTGACCCCTACTGAGCCCTCCAGCAGGGTCAGATGCGTACACACACACACACACGTCTCTAGGTGACCCCTACTGAGCCCCTCCAGCCGGGTCAGATGCGACACACACACACACACACACACACACCCGTCTCAGGTGACCCCTATTGAGCCCTCCAGCCAGGTCAGATGCGTGTACACACACACACACACGTCTCAGGTGACCCCTACTGAGCCCTCCAGCCGGGTCAGATGCGTACACACACACACACACACACACGTCTCAGGTGACCCCTACTGAGCCCTCCAGCAGGGTCAGAGGCACACGCAGGGGTACAGGTGCTCACCCAATCACGCGTGTCTATACCCACAGCAGAGAACGCCAGTCACATGAGCTAACACCGGGACCAGCGCCCAACCCCAGGCCTGCAGGGCTCAGAGGGAGTCGCCTCTACCGGATAAGGAAATGGACAAGGAGCCACCCCACGACACAGGTGTCCCGAGGCCCAGAGCAGGAGACACAAGAGAGCATGGCTTACTCCATGGGATTCGGGCACTTCCCACATTGCCCAACACTCAGGTTCAGGAAGGATGCCAGAGGGGACAGTGGGCGTGGGGAGGGCTGCTAGGGTGCAAGGAGCTTTCTTTTCTTGGCTTTTTTTGTTTTGCTTTTTGCTGTTTGGGTCACTCCTGGAGATGCTCTGTGGTTCCTCCTGGCTCTCCACTCAGGAATTACTCCTGGCAATGCTGGGGGACCCTATGGGATGCCAGGGATAAAATCCTGGTTTGCCCAGTTCAAGGCAAATGCCCTCCCTGCTCTACTATCACTGCGGCCCTCTGATTGGTCCTCTATGAACCCTTATTTGCATACCCAGTCTGATTGGTTTCTCACATCCCGTCATTTGCATAAGGACCCCTCTGTAGTCTCCATGGTCAGATGCAATCTGATGCCTCTTTGAGTCACCCCAGGCGATGCTCAGGGGTTGCTCCTGGCTCTGCATCAGGAAGTGCTCCTCGCAATGCCCGGGGGACCTATGGGATGCTGGGGATGGCAATCAGGTTGGACCACATGCAAGGCAAACTGCCCACCTGCTCTATCAACTGGCCCTCTGGTTGATCCTCTTCTATACCTTTATTTGCATACCCAATCCGATTGGTTCCTCACATTCCTGTCATTTGCATAAAGATACATAGGCAGTATCATGGGTCAGATGCAATCTGATTGGTCCTCCATAAACCCTTATTTGCATACCCAGTCTGATTGGTTCTCCACACCCCCTCATTTGCATAAAGACACATCTGCAAGCTCATGGGTCGGATGCAATCTGATTGGTCCCTCTATAAACCCTTATTTGCATGCCCAGTCCGATTGGTTCTCCACACCCCTCATTTGCATAAAGATTCATCTGCAGGTTCATTGGTCGGATGCAACCTGATTGTCTCTTTTTTTTTGATTGGTTCTCCACACCTCCCTCATTTGCATAAAGACACATCCGCAGGCTCATTGGTCAGATGCAATCTGTTGCTTTTTTTTCTTTTTTGATTTTGGGTCACGCCCAGTGCAATACTCAGGGGTTCCTCCTGGCTCTGCACTCAGGAATTACTCCTGGTGGCGTTCAAGGGACACTATGGGATGTTGGGGATGGAATTTAGGTTGGTCATGTGCAAGGCAAATGCCCTTCCTGCTCTACCAGCCCTCTGATTGGTCCTCTTATAAACCCTTATTTGCATGCCCAGTCCCATTGGTTCCCCACATTCCTTCATCTGCATAAAGGCACATATGGAGTCTATTGGTTGGACAATCTGATGCCTTCTGGCTTTTGGCAGTGCTTGGGGACTACACGGAATGCCAGGGACCAAACCTGAGCCAACCCCGTGGAGGGCAAAGGCCCTACCTCCTGCACGTGTAGGGCAAATCCTCTACTACTGCCCGCCCTGGCCCCTCCTTTAGTTTTTAATTGTCTTCCCCCTCTCTAGCTACATTTTACATGTGTAGGATTTGGATTTATCTGTCATGTCAATTTTAAACAGCATTATAATATATGCATTTTTAATTTATGTGCCTGTAAAAATTTTTGAAAAAACTATCAGCTCATTAATTTACAAATATGTGGAAATGCAAGAGTTTTTTAATTTCTCTATATGTGTGCAGGTTCGGCACTTCCGCAATCAAAAAGAAAGCTCTCTCTCCTACGTGAATATAAAAGAATCATAGTAAGAGAACAATAAATGGACAAAGGCATCAGAACTAGAAATTATGTCTACAGAACTGAGCTTAGAGTGGGGGAAGAGAGAATGGGGCCCTCGGGACACTGCGGAGGTTAGTGGGTGTTCTGATGTGGGAACAATGTGAGCGTGAGAAGTGTGTTTAACTGTGAAACAGGGAACCTCAATAGAAACGGTGAGGGAGGGAAAACGGGGGGGAAATGCTCAGGTCACTCTTAAACACTGTGCAAATTTTTATTTTTCCATTGTGGCCTCCTGCATTTTGAGTAACCCTGCACTGTCCTCGTGTCCCCTCTCCTCCTCTGCCCTGCACAGTCCTCGTGTCCCTCTCCTCTGCCCTGCACGGTCCTCGTGTCCCTCTCCTCTGCCCTGCACGGTCCTCGTGTCCCTCTCCTCTGCCCTGCACTGTCCTCCTGTCCCTCTCCTCTGTCCTGCAGCCCCCTCCACCTCTCCCGACTGTCCCCGCCACCCCCTCTCTGCTCTCCCGACTGCTGACAATGTCACTCCAGCAACCAAGTGGTCTTAGGGTCGCTCCAGACGCTGAGCGAGCTCACCAGCAATCCTGGTCTTACTAACCAAAGTTCTGGTTCTGTTGCTGCAGTTGTTTCTGGTTTAGTTTGGGGCCACGCCCGGCAGTAATCAGGTTTACTCCTGGCTCTGTGTTCAGGGGTCACGTCCAGAAGGTTCAGGACCATGGATAGTGCTGGGAATCAAGCCTAGGTTGGGCCAGATGCATGCAAGGTACACATACTTACATTGCTATATCACTTACATAGGTTTAAAATCAGAATGGAAAATAACATCGACCACCCTTAAAAAACGAGCACTTCAGCTTCCACACAGCCTAGCAATCCCACTCTGGAAGATGCCCCGAGGGCTGGTCCTGGACTCTCCAGCAGCCGGAATCTGGAAATGGCCCAACGTCCAAGAACAGAGCACGGGTACAAAAGCTCTGGCCCCTGTCACAGTGGAATACTGCCCGGCCATAGGAAAAGATGAAGGCATGCGGTCTGCAGCCCCGTGGGCGGATGTGGACGGCTTATGCCGACTGGACAAAAGGAGAAGGGCACACAGAATGATGTGCCTTAGCTCTCACATAAAGAAATACAGTGAGAAGGCCAGAGTGACAGGCAGCAGGGAGGGCATTTGCCTTGCACTCATGCGACCCCGCCTTGATACCTGGCATCCCATACAGTGCCCTGAGCACCGCCAGCAGGAATTCCTGAATGCAGAGCCAGGAGGAACCCTGAGCATTGCCAGGTGTGGCCCAAAAACAAATGTAGTGAGGGCATAGGAAATGCGCAAAGGAAACACAAGGAGCAGGAGAACTGGTCTCAGAAGAAATTCGCCATGGGCGGGCTCAGAGGTAGGTCCGGGAAGGAAGCACGACATGAGAGAGGGAAGGGGTCACTCTGGAGGACAGAGCACAAAGGACGTGCAAGGGTCTCCATAAGTGGCTAAGAGCCCCACAGCCGCCACCACCACCGGAGAAGCCACAACCAGAAGCTCAGCTGTGCCGCTCAACCACGTGGAGCAGCCCATGGAGCATCAGGGGGGCGAAAATGGCTCGGCCGCTGGCCACGTTCCACACAGCTGCTAGGGTCAGCAGACACGTGGGTGATGTGGCCACACCACCCAGATGGGAGCGGTGGGGGGGGGATTGGGGCCCCTTCCCCCATGTCCCAGGGGCGTGGCTACGAGCCCGCAGCCACCACCAGCAAAGCCAGAGAAGAGACAGGCCAGACGCAGGGCTGTGCCAGGCTTAGATAGTAATCAAGTTTAGGATCAGCCCCCCCCAGGATCTTGCCCATATATACACTGTAATGATCACTGTAGTTGCAACAAACGGGGCGTGATGGGGAATGGGGAGTGGGGTATGGGCCTTGGCCTGCAGTGGTTGTAGGGGCACATTGGTGGGGGGGCATTGGTGTGGGAAGGGGGCACTGGTAGAGGGACGGGTGCTGGGACCCTGCATGACTGAGACTCAAGGATGAACATCTTAATTGTATACCTCACGTGCTAGAATAAGACTGTAAAAATTAAATAAAATAAGGTAAAATAATAAAATGTAAATAAATGTCTCCATAAAGGCAGGCCGGGAGGTACAAATGGGGAAGGGATGGAGGGAAGTGGACATCGGCGCAGGGGCGGGTGCTGGACACTGGATACTCGAAGCTCAGCCAGAAAGAACTGTGCAATTCTTGGCGTTATACTTAGAAACCAGCCCAAAGATAAAAGAAAATAGGGAAAATAAAGTTGGGAGGGGTGAAGACATGGCCCAAGCAATAAAGGACCGGCCTGGCTATGGGGGAGCCTTGGAGTAGACCACGGGCACCCCACGGTCCCCCAGAACCACAAGGCCCCCAACAATCAGAAGGGCACCCCTATAACTGTAAGTATCCATGGGGCGGGAGCGGGGGTGCACCAGGTAGGGCATTCGCCTTACACGAGGCCAGCCCGGGTTCAAGCCCCAGCAGCCCACATGTTTTTTATTTCTTTTTGGGTCACACCCGGCGATGCTCAGGGTTACTCCTGGCTCTGCACTCAGGAATTACTCCTGGCAGTGCTCGGGGGACCATACGGGATGCCGGGCATCGAACCCGGGGCAGCATGGGCCGGCCGCGGGCAAGGCAAACGCCCTACCTGCTGGGCTATCGCTCTGGCATCCCCAGCATCCCATATGCCCCCTCCAAGAACTTCCAGGGTTAATTCCTGAGTGCAGAGCAGGAGGAACGCCTGAGCATCACCGGGTGCAACCCAAATAAATAAATAAATAAATAAATAAATAAATAAATAAATAAATAAATAAATAAATAAATATATCTATGTGTCCTTTTGTTAGTTTATTAATTGAAAAGAAAATTAAAAAAACTATTTTCTAAAAAAAAAGAGCGGAGAGAAGATAAAATTTATGAAGAGCGTTAGCAGGTTCGTTTCTCTACCTGGAGAACGAACTTCTCTAGATGGAAGTTTGCAGAACAAACCTTTGATAGCTTCTTTGACAACAGTGACAACAGATGTCAGCCAAGAGACAAGCGTCTAGAGAGTGGGTCAAAGTCGGGAACAGGGTCCCCTACAAGCTGCAGTCCCGCGGGCGCTGCTGAGCGCTCTGGGCTGCGCCGGAAGCCCTGGCGGAAGCGGCAGCGTGCCCAAACACCCGTGCACTGAAGCACCCCCACCCCGGCCTGTGCCCTGAGCACCCCCTGGGAACCCACCCGAGGGCCAGAGCTTCCACCGCATTTCCTTCTCGCGCGGATCCAGTTCAACCCTCAGCGCCCCTGGTTCCCTGAGTAGCTCCAGGCGCACGCATGGGGGAGCGCTGCAGGCAGAGCGCAAGCCATCACGCAAGGGAGGGACTGTTTCTAGGGCGCGAGGACTGTCCAGGGCACCCCTTTGGGCGCAGCCGGCACTGCTCCCAGGATTTCCACCATGTCCACCGCGGCCCACAGCAGCGAGCGCCAGTTCCCAGAGCCGCAACCGAAGGCCCCGCACGTGCAGCACCAGCAGCCCTAGGCCTGGCCGGGTGCAGGGCAGGACGTCCCGGAGCCCCCAGAGGTTTGGGTGCCAGCAGTGAGGCTCCACCTGCGGGACTCAGCGTGACCTGAGCCGAACCCCAGGCCTGGGCGCCTTGGACTGGGCGCGAGCCAAGAGCTGTCCCCTCTGTGCGCCCTAAGTCCCCACACAAGCATGGCAGCGCGGTGAGGTTCCAGCACGCGGGCGCAGGCCTGGAGCGCGCGGCCCACCGCGAGCCCCGAGTGTGAGGGTCCCCACCACGTCACTAAGGTCGTCACTAAGGTCGCTCAGGCCAGAACGCTGGTTCCTAAGGACGCCCAGCGCCGCTCGACTCCCGCTTTGCCGCTCGCCGCCAGCATGGGCGGTGTTGTAAGCAAATTCCTGCAATGGGTCCGCCGCCCAGCTCTTCGGCCGGCACCTGTCACACCCGAACCTCGGACCCAGACCCCCCCAGACCCGCAGCGAGGCGCCCACCACTCCGACTCCCGCACATCCACTGTGAGTGCCTGGGGGCGGGGGGCGATGACCAGGGCGCATGGAGGAGAGCCCCCAGGGAGGGCAACCCCAGGACACAGGGATGGGGACCAGTGGGGGAGGGTTGGGGGCACAGGGTGGAGGGAGGGTTGGGGGCCCGAGTGTGGATGATGCGGGGACACCAGAAGAGAGATGGGACTTGATGGGTGTGGGGATGGGACCCCCAGGGCATGGTAATGGAGCCCCAGGAGAGAGGGGTGTGGGACCTGATGGTTGTTGGGATGCGGGCCCCCATGCAAGGGGATGGGACCCAAAAGAGAGAGGGAGGGGACCTGATGGGTGTTGGGATGGGGACCCTCAGGGAAGGGAATGGGAACCCCAGGATAGAGGGGTATGGGTCCTGATGGGTGTTGGGATGGGGCCCCCATGCAAGGGTATGGGGACCCAAAGAGAGAGGAAGGGGACCTCATGGTTGTTGGGATGGGGACCCCCATTCAAGGGATGGGGACCCAAAGAGAGAGGGAGGGGACCTCATGGTTGTTGGGATGGGGACCCCCAAGGCAGGGAATGGGAACCCAAGGATAGAGGGGGAACTCCAAAGGTTGTTGGGAATGGGATCCCCACTAAAGGGGATTGGGGACCCGAGGATTGAGGGATGGGGTCCTTGTGGTGGTTTATAAGGAGACCCCCGTGGTTCCATGGTTGAGAATGGAATCCCAGGATAGAGGGGGATAGGATGGTTGTTGGGATGGGGATCCCAAGGCAGGACAATGGTGACCCCATGTAGAGGGAGGGGACCTGATGGTATTTATGTTGGAGACCCCAGGCAGGGAATGGAAACCCCAGGAGAGGGAGGGGGACTTGATGGGTGTGGGGATGGGGACCCCCAAGGCATGGTAATGGAACCCCAGGATAGAGGGCTACAGGACCTGATGGGTGTTGGGATTGGGATGGGCCCCCCGTGTAAGGAAATGGGGATCCAAAGAGAGAGGGAGGGGACCTGATGTTTGCTGGGATGGGGACCCCTGGGCAGGGGAACGGGAACCCCAGGATAGAAGGAGGGGACCCGATGTTTGTTGGGATGGGGACCCCGGGCAGGGGAACGGTAACCCACGATAGAGGGAGGGGACCTGATGTTTGTGGGATGGGGACTCCAGAGCAGGGAAATGGTGACCCAAGGTTAGAGGAAGGAGGGACCTGACAGTTGTTGGGATAGGGACCCCCAAGGAAAGGGAATGGAACCCCAGGATAGATGTGGGGATCCTGATGGAAGTTGGGATGGAACCCCCAGGGCCGAGGTATGGGAACCCAAATATAGAGGGAGGGACCTGATATCTGGGATAGAGACCCCAGAGCAGAGAAATGGGAACCTGGGATAGAGGGTGAGGGACATGGTGGTATTTGTAACAGGGACCTTCACATCCGGTGACTGGAATGTCCAAGATAGAGGGAGGGGGACCTGATGGTATCTGAGATGGGGACCCCAGGGCAGGGGGATGGAACACACTTGGTAGAGGGAGAGGGACCTGATGGGTATTGGGAAGGGGAACTCCAGGAAGAGGTGGGACCCCTGGATAGAGGGAAGGGGGACTTGATGGTTGTTGAGATGGGGACCCCCAAGTCAGGGGATGTGGATACCAGGTTATAGGAAGGGTGAACACGAGGATCGTTGGGATGAAGACCCTGAGGTCAGGGGAATGGTGTTTCCCCAGATAAGGGGGGGGAACACAAAGGTTGTTTGGATGGGGAGGGGAGAAGGATGGTTGTTGGTGGGGCCATAGAACCGGTGAATGGAAACCCCAGGATAGAGTGAGGGTGCACCCGGTGGTTGTTTATGTTGTACTGACTCCCAGTGTAGGCGATTGGGAACCACACGATTAGTGAGGGGGAACCCGAGGTGGTTGTGTGAACTCCCAGGGTAGGGAATGGGAACCCCAGGATTAGGGAGGGGGATACAAGGCTGTTGTATGGGACTCTCGAGTAGGGGAATGGAGACCCCAGGATTAGGAAGAGAACCTGCTGGTTGTTAGATGGGACTCACAGCGTAGGGGAATAGGGACCCCAGAATTAGGAAGAGAACCCAATAGTTGTTGTATGGGATTCTCAGGGTAGGCTATGGGGACCCCAAGATTAGGAAGAGAACCGGTGGTTGTTGTATGGGACTCTCGGGGTAGTGGAAATGGGATCCCAGGATTAGGAAGAGAACCCAGAGGTTGTTGTATGGGACTCTCAGGGTAGGGGAATGGGGACCGCAGGATTAGTAATAGAACCCGGTGGTTGTTGTATGGGACTCTCAGGGTAGGGGAATGGGGAACCAGGATTCGGAAAGAACCTGGTTGTTGTTGTATGGAAATGTCAGGGTAGAGGATTGGGGACCCCAGGATTAGGAAGAGAGCCCGGTTTTTGTTGTATAGGAGTCTCAGGTTTAGGGAATGGGGACCCCAGGTTTAGGAAGAGAACCCAGTGGTTGTTGTATGAAACTGTCTGGTAAGGGGAATGGGGCCCCAAGATAGGTAATAGAACCCGGTGGTTGTTGTATGGGACTCTCAGGGTAGGGGAATAGGGACCCCAGGTTTAGGAAGAGAACCCGGTTTTTGTTGTATGGAAATGTCAGGGTAGGGATTGGGGACCCCAGGATTAGGTAGAGAACCCTGTTGTTGTTGAATTGGGCTCTCAGGGTAGGAGAATGGGGACCCGATGATTAGGAAGAAAACCCGGTGCTTGTTGTATGGGACTCTCTGGGTAGGGGAATGGGGACCCCAGGATTAGGAAGATAACCTGCTGGTTGTTGGATGGGACTCACAGCGTAGGGGAATAGGGACCCCAGAATTAGGAAGAGAACCCAATAGTTGTTGTATGGGACGCTCAGGGTAGGGTATGGGGACCCCAAGATTAGGAAGAGAACCCGGTGGTTGTTGTATGGGACGCTCAGGGTAGGGGAAATGGGATCCCAGGATTAGGAAGAGAACCCAGAGGTTGTTGTATGGGACTCTCAGGGTAGGGGAATGGGGACCCCAGGATTAGGAACAGAACCCGGTGGTTGTTGTATGGGACTCTCAGGTTAGGGGAATGGGGACCCCAGGATTAGGAAGAGAACCCGGTGGTTGTTGTATGGGACTCTCAGGGTAGGGGGACAGTGGACCCCAGGATTAGGAACAGAACCCGGTTGTTGTTGTAGTATGGGACTCTCAGGTTAGGGACAGTGGACACCAGGATTAGGAAGAGAACCCAGAGGTTGTTGTATGGGACTCTCAGGGTAGGAGAATGGGGACCGCAGGATTAGGAACAGAACCCGGTGGTTGTTGTATGGGACTCTCAGGGTAGGGGAATGGGGACCCCAGGATTAGGAACAGAACCCGGTGGTTGTTGTATGGGACTCTCAGGTTAGGGGACAGTGGACCCCAGGATTAGGAAGAGAACCCGGTGGTTGTTGTATGGGACTCTCAGGGTACAGGAATGGGGGAACCAGGATTAGGAAAGAACCTGGTTGTTGTTGTATGGAAATGTCAGGGTAGGGGATTGGGGACCCCAGGATTAGGGAGAGCCCGGTTTTTGTTGTATAGGACTCTCAGGTTTAGGGAATGGGGACCCCAGGTTTAGGAAGAGAACCCAGTGGTTGTTGTATGGGACTCTCAGATTAGGGGATTGGGGACCCCAGGATTAGGAAGAGTACCCAGAGGTTGTTGTATGAAACTGTCTGGTAAGGGGAATGGGGCCCCCAAGATAGGTAATAGAACCCGGTGGTTGTTGTATGGGACTCTCAGGGTAGGGGAATAGGGACCCAGGTTTAGGAAGAGAACCCGGTTTTGTTGTATGGAAATGTCAGGGTAGGGATTGGGGACCCCAGTATTAGGTAGAGAACCCTGTTGTTGTTGAATTGGGCTCTCAGGGTGGAGGAATGGGGACCCCATTATTAGAAAGAAAACCCGGTGCTTGTTGTATGGGACTCTCTGGGTAGGGGAATGGGGACCCCAGCATTAGGAAGAGAACCAAGAGGTTGTTGTATGGGACTCTATGGTTAGGGGAATGGAGACCAGAGGATTAGGAATCGATTCCCCTAGTTTTTGTATAGGACTCTCAGGGTAGGGGAATGGGGACCCCAGGATTAGGAAGAGAACCCGGTGGGTGTTGTATGGGACTCTCACGGTAGAGGAATGGGGACACAGGATTAGGAAGAGAACCCGGTTTTTGTTGTATGGAAATGTCAGGGTAGGGGATTGGGGACCCTAGGATTACGAAGAGAACCCGGTGGTTGTTGTATGGGACTCTCACGTAGGGGAATGGGGATCCAGGATTAGGGGAGACCCAGTGGTTTTTATATTGACTCCCACGGTAGGGGAATGAGAACCCCATGATTAGGGTGTGGGCAACTGTTGTTTGTTGTATGGGACTCTCAGGGTAGCTGAATGGGGATCCCAGGATTAGGAAGAGAATCCTGTGGTTGTTGTATGAGACTCTCAGGGTAGCTGAATGGGAACCCCAGGATTAGGAATAGAACCCAGTTGTTGTTGTATGGAACTCTCAGTGTAAGGGAATTGGCACCCCAAGGTTAGGAAAAGAATCCAGTGGTTGTTGTATGGGACTCTCATGGTAGGGGGAATGTGGATCCCAGGATTAGGAAGAGAACCCGGTGGTTACTGTATAGGACTTTCAGGATAGGGGAATGGGGACCCCAGGATTAAGAAGAGAACCCGGTGGCTGCTGTATGGGACTCTCAGGGTAGGAGAATGGGGACCCAGGATTAGGGGTAGACCCAGTGGTTGTTTTATTGACTCCCACGATAGGGGAATCAGAACCCCAAGATTAGGGTCGGGGGCACCTGTTGGCTGCTGTATGGACTCCTGGGTAGGGGATGGGAACCCCAGGATTCGGGGACCCAGTGTTTGTTATATGGACTCCCTGGATAGGGGACAGGGAACACCAGGTTTGGGGGACACAATGGTTGTTGCATGGACTCTTAGGGCTGGGTAATGGTTACCCTGGGATTGGGGGGAACCCAGTGGTTGATATGGACCCCCAGGGTAGAGGAATGGGAGCCCCAGGATTAGGGCGGGGTATCTGATATTTGGGTATGGACTCCTGGAGTACAGGAAAGAAAATTCTGGGATTAGGGGGGACATGTTGGCTGTTGTTGGACTACCAGAGCAAGGGAATGGGAACCCAGGAATAGGGTGGGGGGGCTCATGGCTTTTTTATGGACTCCTAGGGCAGGGAATGGGAGCCCAGGATTTGGGTGGGAGACACTGTGGTTGTTGTATGGACTCCCAGGGTAGGGAAATGGTAATCTCAGGGTGAGAAGGGACCCAGTGGTTGTTCTATGGACTCCTACAGTAGGGGAATGGGAACTTCAGGATTAGGGGACCCGGTGGCTGTTTCATGAACTGCCAGAGCAGGGCAATGGGACCCCAGGATTAGGGAGGGGAAGCCAGTTGTTGTTGTGTGGGACTCCCAGGGTAGGAGAATGGGAACCCCAGGATTAGGAGGCAAGCAAGTGGTTGTATGGACTCTCGGGATAGGGGGGAACGGAACCCCAGGATTGGGGGGACGCAGTGGTTGTATGGACTCCCAGGGTAGAGAAATAAGAACCCCAGAATTGGGGGACCATGTTGTTGTTGTATTGGCTCCCAGGTTAGGGGAATGGGAACCCCAGGATTAGGGGACCCGGTGGCTGTTTCAGAGACCCCCAGAGCAGGGTAATAGGAGCCCAGGATTGGGGGAGGGGGACCCGGTGGTTGTTGTATGGGACTCCTAGGGTAGGAGAATGGGAGCACCAGGATTAGGGTGAGACCAAGTGGTTGTATGGACTCCCAGGGTAGAGGCATGGGAACCTCAGGATAGACGGAGGGGGACCTGATGGGTGTTGGGATGGGGACCCCCAGGGAAGGGGAAAGGGAACCCCAGGATAGAGGGAGGGGACTGGACAGGTGTTGGGATGGGGGACCCCCAGCAGGGAAATGGGACCCCCAAGAAAAGGGAATGGAACCCCACGATAGATGTGGGGGTTCTGATGGTAGTTGGGATGGAACCCCCAGGGACGAGGTATGGGAACCCAAATATTGAGGGAGGGGGACCTGATATTTGGGATAGAGACCCCAGAGCAGAGAAATGGAGACCCCAGGATAGAGGGTGGGGGGACATGATGGTATTGGAATAGGGACCTTCACATCCAGTGAATTGGAGGCCAGGATAGATGGAGGGGGACCTGACGGTATTGGGTTGGGGACCCCCAGGGAACACACTTGGTAGAAGGACAGGGTCCTGATGGTTGTTGGGATGCGGATACCCAGGGGAAGGGAATGGGAAACCCAGGATAGAGGAAGGGGGAACCTGGTGGTTGTTGGGATGGGACCCCATAGTTAGGGGAATGGAAGCCCCGGATAGAGGGAGGGGGATATGATGGTTGTTGGAATGGGGACCCCCAGGGCAGGGGAATGGGAACCCCAGGATAGAGGGAGGGTGGACCTCATAGGGGTTGGGATGGGGACCCCCAGGGCAAGGGGGCTCCTAGGGAGGGGAATGGGAATCCCAGATTCGATGGATGGGGACCCAGTGGTTGCTGCATGGGACTCCCAGGATAGTCCCAGGATAGGGGAATGGGAACCCCAGGATTAGGGAGGGGGATCCAGCGGTTGTTGTTTGGGACTCTCCGAGCAGGGAAATGGGAACCCCGGGATTAGGGAGGGAGACCCGGTGTTTGCTGTATGGACTCCTAGGACAGGGAATGGGAACCCCGGGATTAGGGAGGGGAGAACCGGTGATTGCTGTATGGACTCCTAGGACAGGGAATGGGAACCCAGGATTAGGGGGAGACCCGGTGTTGTTGTATGTCCCAGGATAGAGGAATGGGAACCCCAGGATTAGGGAGGGGGACCCTGTTGTTGTTTTATGGACTCCCAGGGAAATGAACAGGGACCCCAGCATAGACCGAGGTGGGGACTATGTGGACTTTGGGATGAAGACCCCCAAAGCCTGGGAACGGGGGCAGCAGGACACACGATCCCATTGAGGGGGCTTGGGGGGTCCGTCTCTGGGCCCCCAGGGACTGAGTGTGGCCTGTGATCCGCAGAACTCCAACACAAGTTGGCGGACAGTATCCGACGGACAGTCCAGCCAGGACCAGGTGACGCAGCAGCCCAACCAGTCTCGGCGCACACGGGACCTCTCGTGGCGCTGCTCCTGCTGGCAGCCGTACATCCAGGCCTTGTATGCCCAGTTGCAGGACCCCCACGGCCAACTCCCGGGCTCTTACCAACACGGCCAGGGGAGCAGCTACCATCGGGACCTGCTGTGCGCCCCGCCGCAGACCCCCAAACCCAGCTGGTCCGTTTCAGAGGAGACGGAGGGCCCCCTGGGCCAGGACAACGGCTCTGATGCCGCCGTTTACTGTCCTCTCAGCGCCCCTGCTTCCAGAAGGACACGCCTCACTGTCAGGCCGCTGCCCTCCTGGACCCAAAGACCCCAAAGACCCCAGCCCCGAAGCAAGCCCCCCTGTACCCCGGCCGCAGGCACTGGGGCGCCCGGCAATGACACTCAGCCGGACCTCAGTGACGTGGAGTCCATGGAGGCGGAGTCGTGTGGGAGCGACGTGGAGTCCATGGAGGTGGAGTCGCTGGGAGCGACGTGGAGTCCATGGATGCAGAATCGGAAGGGGAGCCCCTCAGTGACATGGAGGTGGACCCGCCCAGCGCCCCAGCTGGCCAGCCCAGTGCTCCCGCCGGCCAGCCCAGTGCTCCCCGCCGGCCAGCAAAGTGCTCCCGCCGGCCAGCCCAGTGCTCCCACCGCCAGCCCAGAGCCCCCGCCGCCAGCCCAGTGCTCCCGCCGCCAGCCCAGCGCCTCCCGCCAGCCAGCCCAGTGCTCCCGCCAGCCAGCCCAGTGCTCCCGCCGCCAGCAGCCCAGTGTCGCCGCCGGCCAGCCCAGTGGCCCCACCAGCCAGCCCAGAGGCCCTGCAGGCCAGCCCAGCGCCCGGGGACTGTGCCCAGCGGCCAGATGACCACGGCCCAGGCTGTGCACCCCGCCACCCGCAGTGCAAAGGCACAAAAGAGAGGCCTTGGAAACCAGCGGTACCTGAGCAGCAAGAGAAACCGGCCGTACACCAGGCCGGGGCCAAGGGGCACCCAGGGCGCCCTTGCCTGGGCCTACTGTCCAGGCCCCACCTGCACAACAGGCTGCGCTCCCCAATGTGCCCGCACCGCTGCCAGGCACATTCACTGGTACCAGCGGGCAGCCAATGGGCCCTGCCGCCACCCAGGTCACACCCATGCCCGCCAACATGCCAGCACAGCTGCCGGGCCTGGTAATTGCTACCACCAGGCATCCAATGGGCCCTGCCACCACCCAGGTCGCACCCATGCCCGCCAACATGCCAGCACAGCTGCCGGGCCTGGTAATTGCTACCACCAGGCATCCAATGGGCCCTGCCGCCATCCAGGTCGCACCTGGGCCCGCCAACATGCCAGCACAGCTGCCGGGCCTGGTAATTGCTACCACCAGGCAGCCAATGGGCTCTGCCACCACACAGGTCGCAGCTGTGCCCACCAATGTGCCCGCCAACATGCCGGCACCACCACCTGGCCCATTTGGTGGCACCACCGGGCAGCCATTTGGCCCTGCTGCCCGGCAGGTTGCACCTGCGCCCGCCCAAACATGTTCATACCACCGCCAGGCCCATTAATTGGCACCACTGTGCCGCCATTTAGCCTTGCCACCACCCAGGTAGCACCTGTGCCCATAAATGTGCCAGCACCACCACCTGGCCCATTCGGTGGCACCTCTGGGCAGCCATTTGGCCCTGCCACCACCCACTTGGCACCTCTGCCCATCAACGTGCCAGTACCACCACCGGGCCCTTTCAGTGGCACCACTGGGCAGCCATTTGGCCTTGCTGTCACCCTAGTCGCATCTGTGCCCGCCCACATGCCCGCACCACCACCGGGCCTGTTCACTGGAGCCACTGGGCAGCCATTAGGCCCTGCTGCCATCCAGGTGGCACCTGCAGCTGCCAATGTGCCTGCCCTGCCATGGGGCCCATTTGTTGGCACCGCTGGGCAGCCATTTGGCCGTGCCACCACCCAGGTGGCCCCTCTGCCCACCAACATGCCAGCACCACCGCCTGGCCCATTCTGGGGCACCACCTGGCAGCCATTCGGCCCCTGCTGCCAACCAGGTCGCTCCTGTGCCCGCCCACATGCCCGTACCACCCCGGGACCCTTAATTGGCACCACTGGGCAACCATTTGGCCGTGCCACCACCCAGGTGGCCCCTGTGCCCATCAACGTGCCAGCACCACCACCTGGCCCCTTCGGGGGCACCACCGGGCAGCCCTTTGGCCCGGGCACCATGCAGGTGGCACCTGCGTGGCTGAATGTGCCTCCACCCTCCCCGGGGCCACTCAGTGGCACCACCATGCCATCATTTGGCCCTGCCACTCTCCAGGTCGCACCGGCACCCGTCAACGTGCCTGCACCACCTCCAGGGCCGCACAGCGGTACAGCCGGCCAGTCACATGGCCACGCTGCCACTCGGGCACCTCCTGTGCCCCCAACATGCCCACACCCCAGCAGGGCCTACCCAGCGGTGCCACCCAGCAGGGCTGGTACCAGCAGCCTCGTGGCCCTGCTGCCAATCCGGTACCACCTGTTGCCCCCAAAACACATGCACCCCAGCAGGGCCTATCCAGCGGTGCCACCCAGCGGGGCTGGCACCAGCGGCCACATGGCAAGGCTGCCAGCAAGGTCAGACATGCTCCCCACAGTGTGCGGGCACCGCAGCGGGCGCATACAAAGGAGCCACCCGACAGCAGCCACCCGGCACCCACAAAGGGGGCAGAGTGAGAGCGGCCCACCCAAAAAGAAGCGCCGCTAGGGGCGCAGGCTCGGGGCCGCCACCCCACACACCCTTTTCGGCCTGAGGCTTCAGGTCTGAAGAGCCCACCCCAGACACCCCAGAGACCCCCACCTGACAGGGTCTCAGCACCTCAGTTACCATCCACCAGTCAGGAAGTTTTTCCCCGTGCCCATCCCAGGCCCCATCCTTACCACCCGCCAGGAAACATCTGTGCCTACATCATTTGGCCTTGGCACCATGCAGGTCACACTTGTCACCCGATGTGCCCGCACCACTGCCAGGCCCATTTCCGGATACCACCGGTACCACTCGGCCCCGCCACCATACGGGTCGCACCTGAGTCCCCAAACGGGCCTGCACCACTGCCATCCTCATTAATTGGCACCACTGGGCTGTTATTTGGCCTACCGCCATCGAGGTCGCACCTGCCCCCGTGAGCGCGGCCGCACCACTGCCGGGCCGTTCCGCAGTAGTACCAGGCAGCCTCTTGGCCCTGCCACCATCCAGGTCCCCCTGTGCCCCTGAATGTGCCCGCACCGCCGCCGGGCCATTCCGCGGTAGCACCAGGCAGCCTCTTGGCCCTGCCACCATCCAGGTCCCCCTGTGCCCCCTGAATGTGCCCGCACCGCCGTCGGGCCGTTCTGCGGTAGCACCAGGCAGCCTCTTTCCCTGCCGCCATCCAGGTCGCACCTGCCCCCGTGAGCGTGCCCCGCACCGCCAACGGGCCGTTAGCAGATCCACGGGGCAGACACTTGGCCTTGCTGCCACTCAGGTTGCACCTCGACCCACAATGTACCCGTACCACCCCTCGGGCTCATTAATTGTGTGATACTGTACCGAGAACGATACTATTTACGCGGATACTATTTCCTTGTTCCATAAATTTGTGGAAACACACGTGGCGTCTCGCTGTGCTTTTGTCTGCGAACAGCTGAGTGACATCACCGTGTCGCGGGGCGGGAGGGGAGGGACCTCGGCAGACCCCCTCCCAGCTGGCCGGGCTCTGAGGTTCTCTGGGGCGCTGCTCCCCTCTCCTCCAGGACAGGGCCCTGCAAACCTGGTGGGACCCCTCGGCTCCAGTCAGCCCAGTCCTAGCTCAGGGCCCCTCCCCTTTCTACAGCACCACCAATGCGCCCCCAAGCAGGGAGTGGACTGGCTAAGGGGAGGGGGAGGGCTTGGGGTGGGGGCTCTGTGGCGGGCGCAGCATTGCAGAGACAGCCCCGGGCGCTCACTGGTGATGCCAACAGCAAAACAAATCAGACACTTGGGTTAAAGGCAATGGGGCGGGGCAGAGCTATAGGACAGTGGGGGAGGCGTTTACCACACACAAGGCCAACCCAGCTGCCGTTCCTGCCGTCCCATCTGTTCCCGGAGCACCCCCAGGAGTAATTCCAAGGACCACAGGCAGGGACATGAGGCTGAAGTGGGGTCCCACGGGCAGGGACATGAGGCTGAGGTGGGGTCCCACGGGCAGGGCCATGGGCTCTGAGGAGGGGTCCCACGGGCAGGGACATGAGGCTGAGGTGGGGGTCACTCTAGCAGAGACATTGACTAAGTGGTTGGGCCACACAGGCAGGAGCTGAGGCTCTGAGGAAGGGTCACACAGCAGGGACATGCGACCTGAAGTGGGGTCCCCGGGCACTGCTGTGACTCTGAAGGGCCACAGAGGTCAGGTTTGACGCCGCTGAGTAGCCTCTGAAGAGAGGCCTAAGCAGTGACAGGGGTCTTTGCTGGGACCCCACAGGGAACAAGACCTGGGCACGGAGTTGAGGTCACGCAGACAGCCTGGGGCACGTGGGTCAGGGCGTGGCAAGAGGTCTGTCCCGGGTCAGAGGGCAGTGGACAAGTTCTTCGTGGGATTATGCAAGCAGGGACACAGTTTCCGGTGACCCCCACAAGGCAGATCAGGGGACTCTGTACTAGGGAGTGCGGCAGAGGCGTGGGCTGTCCCGGTCACACACACAGGACAGGGACACGCAGGTGGAACAAGGGTTTTGGGGTGTGTCACACAGAACAGAGACGGAAACCCCGAGGAGGGTCGGACAGACAGGAATAGGGGCCCCGACGTGCGCTCACACAGGCAGTGATGGGGTTCTGTGGGCTCACACAGGCAGGGCTGGGGTTCTGTGGGCTCACACAGGCAGGGATGGGGTTCTGTGGGCTCACACAGGCAGGGATGGGGTTCTGTGGGCTCACACAGGCAGGGGATGGGGTTCTGTGGGCTCCACACAGGCAGGGATGGGGTTCTGTGGGCTACACAGGTAGGGATGGGGTTCTGTGGACTCCACACAGGCAGGGATGGGGTTCTGTGGGCTCCACACAGGCAGGGATGGGGTTCTGTGGGCTACACAGGCAGGGATGGGGGTTCTGTGGGCTCACACAGGCAGGGATGGGGTTCTGTGGGCTCACACAGGCAGGGATGGGGTTCTGTGGGCTCACACAGGCAGGGACGGGGGTTCTGTGGGCTCCACACAGGCAGGGATGGGGTTCTGTGGGCTCACACAGGAAGGGATGGGGTTCTGTGGGCTCACACAGGCATGGATGGGGTTCTGTGGGCTCACACAGGCAGGGCTGGGGTTCTGTGGGCTCACACAGGCAGGGATGGGGTTCTGTGGGCTCCACACAGGCAGGGATGGGGTTCTGTGGGCTCCACACAGGCAGTGATGGGTTTCTGTGGGCTCACACAGGCAGGGATGGGGTTCTGTGGGCTCACACAGGCAGGGATGGGGTTCTGTGGGCTCACACAGGCAGGGTTGGGGTTCTGTGGGCTCACACAGGCAGGGATGGGGTTCTGTGGGCTCACACAGGCAGAGATGGGGTTCTGTGGGCCTCACACAGGCAGGGATGGGGTTCTGTGGGCTCCACACAGGCAGGGATGGGGTCTCTGTGGGCTCCACACAGGCAGGGATGGGGTTCTGTGGGCTCACACAGGCAGGGATGGGGTTCTGTGGGCTCACACAGGCAGGGATGGGGTTCTGTGGGCTCACACAGGCAGGGATGGGGTTCTGTGGGCTACACAGGCAGGGATGGGGTTCTGTGGGCTCACACAGGCAGGGATGGGGTTCCTGAGGCATGTCGCAGGGCACAGGCAGAGCTGTGGGCATCTCAGGCAAGAGCAAGTGGCTCTGAAGCAGACACAGAGACCGCAGCGGTCAACACTGTCCGAATCACAAAGGCTGTGAGTGAGGTCTCAGAACCAGGTATGAAGGGGGCCGAGAGGGGGCCACACGGCAAGGACAGAGCACCCAAACATCACACGCTGTCACCCTGGAGCCGCCCCAAGCCTTGCGAAGTATCTTGCGTCCTCCCGTACTGCAGGGCACAAGAGGCTACCACATCCCCTTGGACTGAACTACTGGCCCGATGACCAGAGTAGGGCAGGAAAGGGTCCCTGGGTCCTCCAGGTACAGTTCTGGAGCTCCGCCGCCACAGCAACAGCCCAAACACCAAGGAAGAGGACACAGGTCACACTGCACAGCCGAGCTACTGTCCCCCTCTCGGACCCCTTACACGCTGCAATTCTTCTTAGTGTGTAGAGCAAAACACTAAGACCCACTAAGCTGTGGGTCCACTTCAGACCCGCATTTTTGCTGCTCGGCCGGCCCCAGGAGGAAGCAACCCGTGGAGCTGACCTCCCGGTGAGGGCTCCGCCAGCTCCTGGCCAAGAAGAACCCCTAGCATTGCCAGGGGTGACCCAAAAGGCATCACATCATATCACACCAATGAGACTGCAGATGTGTCTGTATGCAAATGATAGAATGCGGGGAACCAATCAGACTGAGCATGCAAATAAGGGCTTGTCAGAGGGCCGAGTGAGAGCAGAGCAGGGAGGGCGTTTGCCTTGCTTGTGTGTTTACCTGGGTCCCCCACCCTTTCAGTTGTGCTGCTTACGTGCATTTTGGTTGTGACACCGCTGTCGGCTGTGCTTGCCAGCAGCCAATGTGTTGCTTGTGTTGAGCTGAGCCGGCGGGGGGTGTAGCCCTTGGTTGCTGCTCTCCGCCGCTGCAGCAGGCCGGAGAGTGTGAGCTATTGGGCTGCAATTGCTCTGGACACTCTTGGTGCATTCTGACTCTGGGAGCTACAAGAACTGGCGGCCGCTCTTGATGCATCGCAGCTCTTGGAGCTGCATGTCCTGGGGCGCTCTTGGTGCATGGCCCTGGGAGCTGAAGTGCTTGCGGGCGCTCTTGCTGCATGCTGGCTCTGGGAGCTGCAAGTGCTGGCGGGCGCTCTTGGTGCATGCTGGTTCTGGGAGCTGCAAGTGCTGGTGGGAGCTCTTGGCGCATGCCATGGCTCTGGGAGCTGCAAGTGCTGGCAGGTGCTCTTGGTGTATGGCTCTGGAGCTGCAAGTGCTGGCAGGTGCTCTTGGTGTATGGCTCTGGAGCTGAAAGTGCTGGGGGGTTCTGGCGCATGCTGGCTCTGGGAGCTGCAAGTGCTGGTGGGTGTTCCTGTTGCATGCTGGCTCTGGAAGCTGCAAGTGCTGGTGGGCGCTCTTGGTGCATGCCGGCTCTGGGAGCTGCAAGTTCTTGTGGCGCTCTTTGTGCATGCTGGCTCTGGGAGCTGCAAGTGCTGGCGGGCGCTCTTGCTGCATGCTGGCTCTGATAGCTGCAAGTGCTGGTGGGATCTCTTGGCGCATGCCATGGCTCTGGGAGCTGCAAGTGCTGGCAGGTGCTCTTGGTGCATGGCTCTGGGAGCTGCAAGTACTGGTGGGCGTTCTTGGTGCATGCTGGCTCTGGGAGCTGAAAGTGCTGGTGGGTGTTCCTGTTGTATGCCAGCTCTGGAAGCTGCAAGTGCTGGTGGGCGCTCTTGGTGCATGCCAGCTTTGGGAGCTGCAAGTGCTGGCGGGCGCTCTTGGTGCATGCCAGCTCTGGGAGCTGCAAGTGCTGGTGGGCGCTCTTAGTGCATGCTGGCTCTGGGTGCTGCAAATGCTGGTGGGCGCTCTTGGTGCATGCTGGCTCTGGGAGCTGTAAGTGCCGGCGGGCACTCTTGGTGCATGCTGGTTCTGGGAGCTGCAAGTTCTGGTGGGCGATCTTGGTGTATGCCAGCTCTGGGAGCTGCAAGTTCTTGTGGCGCTCTTGGTGCATGCTGGCTCTGGGAGCTGCAAGTGTTGGCAGGCGCTCTTGGTGCATGCTGTTCTGGGAGCTGCAAGTGCTGGTGGGAGCTCTTGGCGCATGCTGTGGCTCTGGGAGCTTCAAGTGTTGGTGGGCGCTCTTGGTGCATGCTGGCTCTGGGAGCTGCAAGTGCTGGCGGGCGATCTTGGTGCATGCTGGCTCTGGGAGCTGCAAGTGCTGGCGGGACATATTGGCGCATGCTGTGGCTCTGGGAGAAGCAAGTGCTGATGGGTGCTCTTGTTGCATGCTGGCTCTGGGAGATGCAATTGCTGGCAGGTGCTCTTGGTGCATGCATGGCTCTGGAGCTACAAGTGCTGGCGGGCGCTCTTGGTGCATGCTCGCTCTGGGAGCTGCAAGTGCTGGCAGGGGATATTGGCGCATGCTGTGGCTCTGGGAGCAGCAAGTGCTGGTGGGCGCTCTTGTTGCATGCTGGCTCTGGGAGCTGAAATTGCTGGCGGTGCTCTTGGTGCATGCATGGCTCTGGGAGCTGCAAGTGCTGGCGGGGCATATTGGCGCATGCCGTGGCTCTGGGAGCAGCAAGTGCTGGTGGGCGCTCTTGGTGCATGCTGGCTCTGGGAGCTGCAATTGCTGGCGGGTGCTCTTGGTGCATGCATGGCTCTGGAGCTGCAAGTGCTGGCGGGCGCTCTTGGTGCATGCTGGCTCTGGGAGCTGCAAGTGCTGGTTTGGGCTCTTGGTGCATGCCGGCTCTGGTTTGAAGTGCTGGCAGGTGCTCTTGGTGTATGCTGGCTCTTGGAGCTGCAAGTGCTGGCGGTCAGTCTTGGTACATGGCTCTAGGAGCTGCAAGTGCTGGCAGGCGATCTTGGTGCATGCTGGATCTGAGAGCTGCAAGTGCTGGCGGGAGCTCTTGGCGCATGCCATGGCTCTGGGAGCTGCAAGTGCTGGTGGGCGCTCTTGGTGCAAGCTGGCTCTGAGAGCAGTAAGTGCTGGCGGGCGCTCTTGGTGCATGCCGGCTCTGGGAGCTGCAAGTGCTGGTGGGCGCTCTTGGTCATGCTGGCTCTGGGAGCAGTAAGTGCTGGCGGGTGCTCTTGGTGCATGCTGACTCTGGGAGCTGCAAGTACTGGTGGCGCTCTTGGTGCATGGCCCTGGGAGCTGAAGTGCTGGCGGGTGCTCTTGGTGCATGCTGGCTCTGGGAGCTGCAAGTGCTGGCGGGTGCTCTTGGTGCATGCCATGGCTCTGGGAGCTACAATTGCTGGGGTGCTCTTGGTGCATGCTGGCTCTGGAAGTTGCAAGTGCTGGCGGCACTCTTGGTGCATGCTGGCTCTGGGAGCTGCACGTGCTGGAGGTGCTCTTGGTGCATGGACCTGGGAGCTGCAAGTGCTGGTGTGCACTCTTGGTGCATCTGCCTCTGGGAGCTGCAAGTGCTGGGGCACTCTTGGTGCATGCTGGCTCTAGGAGCTGCAAGTGCTGGCGGGTGCACTTGGTGCATGCCGTGGCTCTGGGAGCTGCAAGTGCTGGGGCGCTCTTGGTGCATACTGGCTCTGGGAGCTGCAAGTGCTGGCGGGCGCTCTTGGTGCATGCTGACTCTGGGAGCTGCAAGTACTGGTGGCGCTCTTGGTGCATGGCCCTGGGAGCTGAAGTGCTGGCGGGGTGCTCTGGTGCATGCTGGCTCTGGGAGCTGCAAGTGTGGGGTGTTCTTGGTGTGCTCTGGGAGCTGCAAGTGCTGGCATGTGCTCTTGGTGCATGGCTCTGGGAGCTGCAAGTACTGGTGGGCGTTCTGGTGCATGCTGGCTCTGGGAGCTGCAAGCGCTGGTGGGCGTTCCTGTTGCATGCCGGCTCTGGGTGCTGCAAGTGCTGGTGGGCGCTCTTCGTGCATGCTGGCTCTGGAGCTGCAAGTGCTGGGGTGGCCTCTTGGTGCATGCTGGCTCTGGGAGCTGCAAGTGCTGGCGGACAGTCTTGGTACATTGCTCCAAGAGCTGCAAGTGTGGCGGGCGATCTTGGTACATGCTGGCTCTGGGAGCTGAAGTGCTAGCAGGCGCTCTTGGTGCATGCTGGCTCTTGGAGCTGCAAGTGCTGGCGGACAGTCTTGGTACATTGCTCCAAGAGCTGCAAGTGTGGCGGGCGATCTTGGTGCATGCCGGCTCTGGGAGCTGAAGTGCTAGCAGGCGCTCTTGGTGCATGCTGGCTCTTGGAGCTGCAAGTGCTGGCGGACAGTCTTGGTACATTGCTCCAAGAGCTGCAAGTGGGCGGGCGATCTTGGTACATGCTGGCTCTGAGAGCTGCAAGTGCTGGTGGGAGCTCTTGGTGCATGCTGGCTCTGGGAGCTGCTAGTGCTGGTTTGGACTCTTGGTGCATGCCAGCTCTGGGAGTTGAAATGCTGGCAGGCGCTCTTGGTGCATATTGGCTCTTGGAGCTGCAAGTGCTGGTGGGCAGTCTTGGTACATGGCTCTAGGAGCTGCAAGTGCTGGCGGGCGATCTTGGTGCATGCTGGCTCCGAGAGCTGCAAGTGCTGGTGGGAGCTCTTGGCGCATGCCGTGACTCTGGGAGCTGCAAGTGCTGGTGGGCGCTCTTGGTGCATGCTGGCTCTGGGAGCTGTAAGTGCTGGTGGGCGCTCTTGGTGCGTGCTGGCTCTGGGAGCTGCAAGTGCTTGGGGTCCTCTAGGTGCATGCCGTGGCTCTGGGAGCTGCAAGTGCTGGGGCACTCTTGGTGCATACCAGCTCTGGGAGCTGCAAGTGCTGGCGGGCCCCTCTTGGTGCATGGCCCTGGGAGCTAAAGTGCTGGTGGGCGCTCTTGGTGCATGCTGGCTCTGGGAGCTGCAAGTGCTGGTGGGAGCTCTTGGCGCATGCCATTGCTCTGGGAGCTGCAAGTGCTGGTGGGCGTTCCTGTTGCATGCTGGCTCTGGAAGCTGCAAGTGCTGGTGGGCGCTCTTGGTGCATGCCGGTTCTGGGAGCTGCAAGTTCTTGTGGCGCTCTTTGTGCATGCTGGCTCTGGGAGCTGCAAGTGCTAGAGGGGTGTTCCTGTTGCATGCCGGCTCTGGAAGCTGCAAGTGCTGATGGGCGCTCTTGGTGCATGCTGGCTCTGGGAGCTGCAAGTTCTTGTGGTGCTCTTTGATTCATGCTGGCTCTGGGAGCTGCAAGTGCTGGTTTGGCGTTCCTGTTGCATGCCGGCTCTGGAAGCTGCAAGTGTTGGCGGGCGCTCTTGCTGCATGGCTCTGGGAGCTGCAAGTGCTGGCGGGCGCTCTTGGTGCATGCTGGCTCTGGGAGCTGCATTGTTGGTTTGGCACTCATGTGCATGCCGGCTCTGGGAGTTGAAGTGCAGGCAGGCGCTCTTGGTGCATGCTGGCTCTTGGAGCGGCAAGTGCTGGCGGGCATTCTTGGTACATGGCTCTAGGAGCTGCAAGTGCTGGCGGGCGATCTTGGTGCATGCTGGCTCTGAGAGCTGCAAGTGCTGGTGGGAGCTCTTGGCGCATGCCGTGGATCTGGGAGCTGCAAGTGCTGGTGGGCGCTCTTGGTGCATGCTGGCTCTGGGAGCAGTAAGTGCTGGCAGGCGCTCTTGGTGCATGCTGGCTCTGGGAGCTGCAAGTGCTGGTGGCACTCTTGGTGCATGCTGGCTCTGGGAGCTGCAAGTGCGGCAGGGCGCTCTTGGTGCATGCTGGCTCTGGGAGCTGAAGTGCTCTTGGTGCATGGCTCTGGGAGCTGCAAGTGCTGGGGGCGCTCTTGGTGCATGCTGGCTCTGGGAGCTGCAAGTGCTGGCGGCGCCTTTGGTGCATGCTGGCTCTGGGAGCTGCAAGTGCTGGCAGGCGCTCTTGGTGCATGCTGGCTCTGGGAGCTGCAAGTGCTGGTGGGCGCTCTTGGTGCATGCTGGCTCTGGGAGCTGCAAGTGCTGGCGGCGCTCTTGGTGCATGCTGGCTCTGGGAGCTGCAAGTGCTGGTGGGCACTCTTGGTGCATGCTGGCTCTGGGAGCTGCAAGTGCTGGTGGCGCTCTTGGTGCATGCTGGCTCTGGGAGCTGCAAGTGCTGCGGGCGCTCTTGGTGCATGCCGGCTCTGGGAGCTGCAAGTGCTGGCGGGTGCTCTTGGTGCATGCTGGCTCTGGGAGCTGCAAGTGCTGGCAGGTGCTCTTGGTGCACTGGCTCTGGGAGCTGCAAGTGCTGGGCGCTCTTGGTGCATGCTGGCTCTGGGAGCTGCAAGTGCTGGCGGGTGCTCTTGGTGCATGCTGGCTCTGGGAGCTGCAAGTGCTCGGGCGCTCTTGGTGCATGCCGGCTCTGGGAGCTGCAAGTGCTGGCGGGCACTCTTGGTGCATGCTGGCTCTGGGAGCTGCAAGTGCTGGCGGTCGCTCTTGGTGCATGCTGGCTCTGGGAGCTGCAAGTGCTTCTGGGTGCTCTTGGTGCATGCCGTGGCTCTGGGAGCTGCAAGTCCGATTGGCTCCCTTACATCCCATCATTTGCCTAAAGTTACATCTGCAGTCCTCGTTGGTCGGATGCAATCTGATGCTTTTTAGGTCACCCCCGTGATGCTCAGGGGTTCCTCAAGCTCTGCACTCAGGAGTTACTCCTGGGAGTGCTCCAGGGACTCTATGGGATGCCAGGGATGGAACCCAAGTTGGCCGACAGCGCTGCAGCAAGCCCAAAAAACATCACAACCAAAGTGCAGGTGAGCGGCACAACTGAAGGGCGGGGACACAGGCGAGCACACCAGCAAGTGCTCGACCCCGACCATGAGCAACAAGCACCTCAGCCTATGCCAAAGCCCACCCGCCCCACGTCACGCCCATAACGGGCTTAGACAGACAGGACGGCAGGACAGCGTATGCCTGCAACAGGCCATATGGCCCCTCAAACACCACCAGACTAATCCCTGAGTGCAGGGCCAGGAGGAACCTTGGAGAATCCTGGGGATGGCCCCAAAACAAAAACAGTGGAAAAAAGGAAGAAACGGAATCAGACAGAAGGAGCAGGGGTGACGCAACTAAAGTTCAGCAAGTGTCAGGTGGTGCCAGAGTAACGGACCAAGGGTTAGGAAGTGTCAGGTGGTACCAGAGTAACGGACCAAGGGTTAGGAAGTGTCAGGTGGTACCAGAGTAACGGACCAAGGGTTAGGAAGTGTCAGGTGGTACCAGAGTAACGGACCAAGGGTTAGGAAGTGTCAGGTGGTACCAGAGTAACGGACCAAGGGTTAGGAAGTGTCAGGTGGTACCAGAGTAACGGACCAAGGGTTAGGAAGTGTCAGGTGGTACCAGAGTAACGGACCAAGGGTTAGGAAGTGTCAGGTGGTACCAGAGTAACAGACCAAGGGTTAGGAAGTGTCAGGTGGTACCAGAGTAACGGACCAAGGGTTAGGAAGTGTCAGGTGGTACCAGAGTAACGGACCAAGGGTTAGGAAGTGTCAGGTGGTACCAGAGTAACGGACCAAGGGTTAGGAAGTGTCAGGTGGTACCAGAGTAACGGACCAAGGGTTAGGAAGTGTCAGGTGGTACCAGAGTAACGGACCAAGGGTTAGGAAGTGTCAGGTGGTACCAGAGTAACGGACCAAGGGTTAGGAAGTGTCAGGTGGTACCAGAGTAACGGACCAAGGGTTAGGAAGTGTCAGGTGGTACCAGAGTAACGGACCAAGGGTTAGGAAGTGTCAGGTGGTACCAGAGTAACGGACCAAGGGTTAGGAAGTGTCAGGTGGTACCAGAGTAACGGACCAAGGGTTAGGAAGTGTCAGGTGGTACCAGAGTAACGGACCAAGGGTTAGAAGTGTCAGGTGGTACCAGAGTAACGGACCAAGGGTTAGGAAGTGTCAGGTGGTACCAGAGTAACGGACCAAGGGTTAGAAGTGTCAGGTGGTACCAGAGTAACGGACCAAGGGTTAGGAAGTGTCAGGTGGTACCAGAGTAACGGACCAAGGGTTAGGAAGTGTCAGGTGGTACCAGAGTAACGGACCAAGGGTTAGGAAGTGTCAGGTGGTACCAGAGTAACGGACCAAGGGTTAGGGAAGTGTCAGGTGGTACAGAGTAACGGACCAGGGTTAGAAGTGTCAGGTGGTACCAGAGTAACGGACCAAGGGTTAGGAAGTGTCAGGTGGTACCAGAGTAACGGACCAAGGGTTAGGAAGTGTCAGGTGGTACCAGAGTAATGGACCAAGGGTTAGGAAGTGTCAGGTGGTACCAGAGTAACGGACCAAGGGTTAGGAAGTGTCAGGTGGTACCAGAGTAACGGACCAAGGGTTAGGAAGTGTCAGGTGGTACCAGAGTAACGGACCAAGGGTTAGGAAGTGTCAGGTGGTACCAGAGTAACGGACCAAGGGTTAGGAAGTGTCAGGTGGTACCAGAGTAACGGACCAAGGGTTAGGAAGTGTCAGGTGGTACCAGAGTAACGGACCAAGGGTTAGGAAGTGTCAGGTGGTACCAGAGTAACAGACCAAGGGTTAGGAAGTGTCAGGTGGTACCAGAGTAACGGACCAAGGGTTAGGAAGTGTCAGGTGGTACCAGAGTAACGGACCAAGGGTTAGGAAGTGTCAGGTGGTACCAGAGTAACGGACCAAGGGTTAGGAAGTGTCAGGTGGTACCAGAGTAACGGACCAAGGGTTAGGAAGTGTCAGGTGGTACCAGAGTAACGGACCAAGGGTTAGGAAGTGTCAGGTGGTACCAGAGTAACAGACCAAGGGTTAGGAAGTGTCAGGTGGTACCAGAGTAACGGACCAAGGGTTAGGAAGTGTCAGGTGGTACCAGAGTAACGGACCAAGGGTTAGGAAGTGTCAGGTGGTACCAGAGTAACGGACCAAGGGTTAGGAAGTGTCAGGTGGTACCAGAGTAACGGACCAAGGGTTAGGAAGTGTCAGGTGGTACCAGAGTAACGGACCAAGGGTTAGGAAGTGTCAGGTGGTACCAGAGTAACAGACCAAGGGTTAGGAAGTGTCAGGTGGTACCAGAGTAACGGACCAAGGGTTAGGAAGTGTCAGGTGGTACCAGAGTAACAGACCAAGGGTTAGGAAGTGTCAGGTGGTACCAGAGTAACGGACCAAGGGTTAGGAAGTGTCAGGTGGTACCAGAGTAACGGACCAAGGGTTAGGAAGTGTCAGGTGGTACCAGAGTAATGGACCAAGGGTTAGGAAGTGTCAGGTGGTACCAGAGTAACGGACCAAGGGTTAGGAAGTGTCAGGTGGTACCAGAGTAACGGACCAAGGGTTAGGAAGTGTCAGGTGGTACCAGAGTAACAGACCAAGGGTTAGGAAGTGTCAGGTGGTACCAGAGTAACGGACCAAGGGTTAGGAAGTGTCAGGTGGTACCAGAGTAACAGACCAAGGGTTAGGAAGTGTCAGGTGGTACCAGAGTAACGGACCAAAGGGTTAGGAAGTGTCAGGTGGTACCAGAGTAACAGACCAAAGGTTAGGAAGTGTCAGGTGGTACCAGAGTAACGGACCAAGGGTTAGGAAGTGTCAGGTGGTACCAGAGCAACGGACCAAGGGTTAGGAAGTGTCAGGTGGTACCAGAGTAACGGACCAAGGGTTAGGAAGTGTCAGGTGGTACCAGAGTAACAGACCAAGGGTTAGGAAGTGTCAGGTGGTACCAGAGTAACGGACCAAGGGTTAGGAAGTGTCAGGTGGTACCAGAGTAACGGACCAAGGGTTAGGAAGTGTCAGGTGGTACCAGAGTAACGGACCAAGGGTTAGGAAGTGTCAGGTGGTACCAGAGTAACGGACCAAGGGTTAGGAAGTGTCAGGTGGTACCAGAGTAACGGACCAAGGGTTAGGAAGTGTCAGGTGGTACCAGAGTAACAGACCAAGTGTTAGGAAGTGTCAGGTGGTACCAGAGTAACGAACCAAGGGTTAGGAAGTGTCAGGTGGTACCAGAGTAACAGACCAAGGGTTAGAAGTGTCAGGGTGGTACCAGAGTAACGGACCAAGGGTTAGGAAGTGTCAGGTGGTACCAGAGTAACGGACCAAGGGTTAGGAAGTGCCAGGTGGTACCAGAGTAACGGACCAAGGGTTAGGAAGTGTCAGGTGGTACCAGAGTAACGGACCAAGGGTTAGGAAGTGTCAGGTGGTGCCAGAGTAACGGATCAAGAAGAGCTTGGAGCTCCGCAGAAGCAAACGAACGCGCACAAGAGCAAGCCCAGATGCTACACTGCAATCCAAGAGGCCTGCACGTAAGGAAGCCCTCCAAGGCCTGGGGCATCCTGGGGCAGGAGCTACCAGAGCTCACCTCTGGACCACGCCACACCCGGGCTCCCTATCACCATTATCGCCTCGTCAGCCTCAAACACCTGGAGCTTCTGTATCTCGGTCCCTCACTGCTACACAGCCCCTGGCACCTACGTGCCCAGCAGGCTTGGAGCCAGGCAAACTGAGCGGAGGCAGAGATGGGGGGTGGGATGGAAACCTCACCATTAACTGTCGGAGTTTATGATCTTAGAAAAGCATCTCTAGGTGACCCCTACTGAGCCCTCCAGCCGGGTCAGATGACATACACACACACACACACACACACACATCTCTAGCTGACCCCTACTGAGCCCTCCAGCTGGGTCAGATGCATGTACACACACATCTCTAGGTGACCCTACTGAGCCCTCCAGCCGGTCAGATGACACACACACACACACACATCTCTAGCTGACCCCTACTGAGCCCTCCAGCCTGGTCAGATGCGTGTACACACACACACACACACACGTCTCTAGGTGACCCTTAGTGAGCCCTCCAGCCGGGTCAGATGCGTACACACACACACACACACACACACACGCACACACACGTCTCAGGTGACCCCTACTGAGCCCTCCAGCCGTGTCAGATGTGTACACACACACACACACTCTCTAGCTGACCCCTACTGAGCCCTCCAGCCTGGTCAGATGCGTGTACACACACACACACACACCCGTCTCAGGTGACCCCTACTGAGCCCTCCAGCAGGGTCAGATGCGTGTACACACACACACACACACACACACACACGTCTCAGGTGACCCCATCTGAGCCCTCCAGCCGGGCCAGAGGCACACGCGGGTACAGGTGCTCACCCAATCACGCGTGTCTATACCCACAGCAGGAGAACGTCAGTCACATGAGCTAACACCGGACCAGCGCCCAACCCCAGGCCTGCAGGGCTCAGAGGGAGTCGCCTCTACCGGATAAGGAAATGGACAAGGAGCCACCAGACGAGCACAGGTGTCCCGAGGCCCAGAGCAGGAGACACAAGAGAGCATGGCTTACTCCATGGGATTCGGGCACTTCCCACATTGCCCAACATCAAGGTTCAGGAAGGATGCCAGAGGGGACAGTGGGCGTGGGGAGGGCTGCTAGGCTGCAAGGGAGCTTTCTTTTCTTGGCTTTTTGTTTTGCTTTTTGCTTTTGGGTCACTCCTGGAGATGCTCTGTGGTTCCTCCTGGCTCTCCACTCAGGAATGACTCCTGGCAATGCTGGGGGACCCTATGGGATGCCAGGGATAAAATCCTGGTTTGCCCAGTTCAAGGCAAATGCCCTCCCTGCTCTACTATCACTGCGGCCCTCTGATTGGTCCTCTATGAACCCTTATTTGCATACCCAGTCTGATTGGTTTCTCACATGCCATCATTTGCATAAAGACACCTCTGTAGTCTCCATGGTCAGATGCAATCTGATGCCTTTTTGAGTCACCCCCAGGCAATGCTCAGGGGTTGCTCCTGGCTCTGCATCAGGAAGTGCTCCTCGCAATGCCCGGGGGACCTATGGGATGCTGGGGATGGCAATCAGGTTGGACCACATGCAAGGCAAACTGCCCACCTGCTCTATCAACTGGCCCTCTGGTTGATCCTCTTATATACCTTTATTTGCATACCCAATCCGATTGGTTCCTCACATTCCCTGTCATTTGCATAAAGATACATATGCAGTCTCATGGGTCGAATGCAATCTGATTGGTCCTCTATAAACCCTTATTTGCATACCCAGTCCGATTGGTTCTCCACACCCCTCATTTGCATAAAGACACATCTGCAGGCTCATGGGTCAGATGCAATCCGATTGGTCCTCTATAAACCCTTATTTGCATGCCCAGTCCGATTGGTTCTCCCACATCCCCTCATTTGCATAAAGACACATCTGCAGGCTCATTGGTCCCATGCAATCGGATGCTTTTTTTTCTTTGTTTTTTGGGTCACGCCCAGTGCAATACTCAGGGGTTCCTCCTGGCTCTGCACTCAGGAATTACTCCTGGTGGCGCTCAAGGGACACTCTGGGATGTTGGGGATGGAATTTAGGTTGGCCATGTGCAAGGCAAATGCCCTTCCTGCTCTACCAGCCCTCTGATTGGTCCTCTTATAAACCCTTATTTGCATGCCCAGTCCCATTGGTTCCCCACATTCCTTCATCTGCATAAAAAGGCACATATGGAGTCTATTGGTTGGACAATCTGATGCCTTCTGGCTTTTGGCAGTGCTTGGGGACTACACGGAATGCCAGGGACCAAACCTGAGCCAACCCCGTGGAGGGCAAAGGCCCTACCTCCTGCACACGTAGGGCAAATCCTCTACTACTGCCCGCCCCTGGCCCCTCCTTTAGTTTTTAATTGTCTTCCCCCACTCTAGCTAAATTTTACATGTGTAGGATTTGGATTTATCTGTCTTGTACAATTTAAACAGCATTATAATATATGCATTTTAATGTGCCTGTAAATTTTGAAAAAACTATCAGCTCATTAATTTACAAATATGTGGAAATGCAAGAGTTTTTTAATTTCTCTTATATGTGTGCAGGTTCGGCACTTCCGCAATCAAAAGAAAGCTCTCTCTCCTACGTGAATATAAAAGAATCATAGTAAGAAAACAATAAATGGATAAAGGCATCAGAACTAGACATTATGTCTACAGAACTGAGCTTAGAGTGGGGGAAGAGAGAATGGGGCCCTCGGGACACTATGGAGGTTAGTGGGTGTTCTGATGTGGGAACAATGTGAGCATGAGAAGTGTGTTTAACCAGAAACAGGGAACCTCAATAGAAACGGTGAGGGAGGGAAAACGGGGGGGGAAATGCTCAGGTCACTCTTAAACACTGTGCAAATTTTTTAATTCTCTGAAACTCTTTTCCATTGTGGCCTCCCTGCATTTGGAGTAACCCCGAGGTCTGCCCTGCACGGTCCTCGTGTCCCTCTCCTCTGCCCTGCACAGTCCTCGTGTCCCTCTCCTCTGCCCCTGCACGTCCCCTCCTGTCCCTCTCCTCTGCCCGCACGGTCCTCGTGTCCCTCTCCCTCTGCCCTGCACGGTCCTCGTGTCCCTCTCCCTCTGCCCTCCTGTCCCTCCACCTCTCCCGACTGTCCCCGCCACCCTCTCTGCCTCTCTCCCGACTGCTGACAATGTCACTCCAGCAACCAAGTGGTCTTAGAGTCGCCTCCAGACGCTGAGCGAAGCTCACCAGCAATCCTGGTCTTACTAACCAAAGTTCTGGTTCTGTTGCTGCAGTTGTTTCTGGTTTAGTTTGGGGCCACACCCGGCAGTAATCAGGTTTACTCCTGGCTCTGTGTTCAGGGGTCAGTCCAGAAGGTTCAGGACCATGGATAGTGCTGGGAATCAAGCCTAGGGTTGGGCCAGATGCATGCAAGGTACACATACTTACATTGCTATATCACTTACATAGGTTTATAATCAGAATGGAAAATAACATAGACCATCCTTAAAAAACGAGCACTTCAGCTTCCACACAGCCTAGAAATCCCACTCTGGAAGATGCCCCGAGGGCTAGTCCTGGTCTCTCCAGCAGCCGGAATCTGGAAATGGCCCAACCTCCAAGAACAGAGCACGGGTACAAAAGCTCTGGCCCTGTCACAGTGGAATACTGCCCGGCCATAGGAAAAGATGAAGGCATGCGGTCTGCAGCCCCGTGGCGGATGTGGACGGCTTATGCCGACTGGACAAAAAGGAGAAGGGCACACAGAATGATGTGCCTTAGCTCTACATAAAGAAATACAGTGAGAAGGCCGGAGTGACAGGCAGCAGGGAGGGCATTTGCCTTGCACTCATGCGACCCGCCTTGATACCTGGCATCCCATACAGTGCCCTGAGCACCGCCAGCAGGAATTCCTGAATGCAGAGCCAGGAGGAACCCTGAGCATTGCCAGGTGTTGCCCAAAACAAATGTAGTGAGGGGCATAGCAAATGCGCAAAGGAAACACAGGAGCAGGAGGGAACTGGTCTCAGAAGAAATTCGCCATGGGCGTGGCTCAGAGGTAGGTCCGGAAGGAAGCACTACATGAGAGAGAGGAAGGGGTCACTCTGGAGGACAGAGCACAAAGGACGTGCAAGGGTCTCCATAAGTGGCTACGAGCCCCACAGCCGCCACCACCACCGGAGAAGCCACAACCAGAAGCTCAGCTGTGCCGCTCAACCACGTGGAGCAGCCCATGGAGCATCAGGAGGGCGAAAATGGCTCGGCCGCTGGCCAGGTTCCACACAGCTCCTAGGGTCAGCAGACACGTGGGTGATGTGGCCACACCACCCAGATGGGAGCGGTGGGTGGGGATCGGGGCCCCTTCCCCATGTCCCAGGGGGCGTGGCTACGAGCCCACAGCCACCACCAGCAAAGCCAGAGAAGAGACAGGCCAGACACAAGGCTGTGCCAGGCTTAGATAGTAATCAAGTTTAGGATCAGCCTCCCCAGGATCTTGCCCATGTATACACTGTAATGATCACTGTAGTTGCAACAAACGGGGCGTGATGGGGAATGGGGAGTGGGGTATGGGCCTTGGCCTGCGGTGGTTGTAAGGGGCACATTGGTGGGGGGGCATTGGTGTGGGAAGGGGGCACTGGTAGAGGGACGGGTGCTGGGTCCCTGCATGACTGAGACCCAAGGATGAACATCTTAATTGTATACCCCACGTGCTAGAATAAGACTGTAAAAATTAAATAAAATAAAGGTAAAA